>JAMPIV010009436.1:130000-347500 GCA_024509875.1 Oreohelix idahoensis | reverse complement strand
CTAAAAATGAATTCGAGAAAATGTTGTACTGCAGCAGAAAAGCTCTTAGTGGTAAAATATGCAAAATCTAACGGCAATCGGGCAGCAAGTCGACATTTTTCCATTAACGAGTGCAACATTCGATTATGACGAAAAAACAAAGAGGCGCTGCAAGTGTTGCCTAGTAATAAAATGTGAAAGTGGGTCACCACCAGATCTTCCAGACCTAGAAAAAAACATTATTGGAGTGGGTAGTGGATAGAAGGCAACAAGGCATCGGTGTTTCATGCATTGAAATCTGACTTAAAGATCTGGAACTTAAAAAAATCTCGTACAGGCACAACAACATTTAAAGCGTCACATGGATGGGCAGTTCGTTTTATGAAGCGACATGGTCTTTCAGTTCGTCGAAGAACTACTATCGCGCAGCATCTTCCATCTTCTTTCAGTTTTTTAACAAATGTTTCATAAAATAAAATCTTGAAAAATTATGGGGCGTATTATACACGAATTTCCATTTTACCAGAAAATTTTGGGATAATCAAGCATGCGTATTATACACGAGTGCGTATTATACACGAGATTTTACGATATATATATATATATATATATATATATATATATATATATATATATATATATATATATATATATATATATATATATATATATATATATATATATATATATATATATATACATATACACATATGAATATATACTATAGGTTCTGGATCATGCATATGCCTTTCTCTCACATAAAAAAATTTAATGCTCAATTACTTTGAACCCAATGTAAATAAATATGACTGGTGATTATGAAAACTATTTAGGTTTCCCGGCACTCCTCCGAATAGCGGTCCCAAATGAATCGATACGGTTTGTGTTAGAAAATTTCCCTTACAGGGCCTCATTTTGACATATAATTTTAAAAAAAAATATACGAGTAGAAATGAATGGGAAACTACTCTTGAAACACAGAAATTGCCAATCTGATCAATGTATTGATAGAGTTATAGTTGAGCAGACAGATTGAATTTATTTTCTGCCAGCTGGAGGCAATTGTGAAAGTAACCCTTGTGTTGAAAACATTTTGCCGTCTAGAGTTCCATAGCCAGTTACATGTATTTAGTACCTGACTGTACGGGTTAGATGGTAATGTCTGAATCGATAAATAGTCATTTGCTTCAGTGGGAGCAGTCTAGCAGATACTACCGTAGGGGAGTGAAGTGTTAGAGACCTCACTATACTAGGTCATGCATACAGAGGTGGGGTGACCAGTACCTTACCTCGCTGCCTTTTCCTTCCCTAACTCAAGGGAGAAGTCAGGTACCCATTTACAGCTGGGTAGACTGAATCGGAGTTTCTTATTAATCGGTGTGTAGCAAGCCACTGTAACCATTGGAGTTTGTTGTTCATTAACGTATACAAGTCACTAGGTCTGACATCTACAGCTGTTAGTTGTTGAACTGGTAGAACATTGTTGCTGATCTGTGTCGGAGCTGATGGTCTACCTGGCATTATTAATATTTTTATCTCAAATGCACAAATTCGAAAGTAAAAATTGTGGGTGTCTCAGTGTGTGCGACGGAACGAACGGAATAATTTGTCTTCTCTTTGTTACTTTCACAATTGCCTCCGCGGCTGGCGGAGTTGTGGATTAAAGTTGCTACCATAAGTGAAATGGGTTCATTTTCGATACAAGACAACAGGAGGCTGAGACGCTTGGGAGTCATGACCCAAGTGGGCCCGCCCATCTTAGAGTGTAAAGGAGTATACTGGGCCGAAACACTTGTCGGATGGGGGGACTACTTCTGATGATCAGATTGCCTCCTGTTGTATCGCTCTGTAAAGAGTTTCCTATCATCATATCAATTTATTCACAACTTTGGAAGAACAGAAATGGTCGACTTCACTCACTGTATCGGAATATCGAAATGATAATGTTACAGCGGGAAAAAACTTGTAATTTTAGATTATTTTTTTCTCCCCTTTTTAGGTCTACATTCACGTGGCTACACAATGACAGGTGTTTATAACCTGGGCTGAACTTTCAATGTTCATTATTTATGAAAATATTCACAGCAGCATAAATATGAATTTTTAGTAAACGGCTCCTGGGTCGACCCAGCCCCAATTGGGTACCAGAGCAACTCTGGGAAGGTTAAGGCGGCCGGCGTGATGCTGACCACATCACCCCTAGTGTGCCGATGGTCAAGATAATATGGGCCTAACACCATATTCCCAATAGGCCTATGCCTCAATGGGCGTGTAACGGGATCCTTTACCTTTTTTTTTTAACCTTTTTAGGTCGCCCCTGAACCGGCATTTTGTGATTTTTTTTCCATTACCAAATGAGGCCCTGTAAGGGATATTTTCTAATACAAACCGTATCGATTCATTTGGGACCACTATTCGGAGGAGTGCCGGTTTCCCCACCGAAAAGTTTTTAGGCTTGATGAATTTTGAAAAATAAAGTTCGGTTGATTTGTTGGCCTGTTAAAATTGTGACTTGCCAAAATGTTGAAGGGCCGATGGTGCTTTTTCGTATATTCGTCTCTGTGGTGAGGGGCACGTTTCCAGATCAGTTCAGGAAGTAACCTCTCCGGGTCAAGGCTTCAGGTGTTGATTTCAAGCTTCGAACTAGAGTCAAGTAGTCCAGTAAATGGTCTCTCTGGGTCGTACCACAATTGGTCGTGTCGCCTCGTACTGGTACTGCAAATTTTAGAGAGAATAATAGAACAAATGCTAAGTATATGTTTGCCTGATATTAATCAGGCGCCTTTTGCTGCTGTCCGTCAGCCGTTACTTTTCTCAGGTTTTTTTTAAACTTTCACTGAGCATATGTCATATCACTAAGGGAAAGTGATGAAAAAATCACTAGCATGTCCGTTAATTTAAGGAAAAATTTGTGACTGGACAGCGGCAGTGGCTTGTGCCTGAAGGAACATATTAAGTTTACATAAATTCACCACATGATAATGTACAACTATTCACAAGTTGATGTAATCATCATTCACTCTCTGCTCCATTCGGAGTCTGGGGTTATCTCTGCTTTTGGTTTTTCAGTGAGAACTAGCATGAAGCAATCACCAGCGCTTCCTTTAGTGGTTCATGAATGTATCTTTTTCACATGCTGAGGTTGCCAGCCTAGTATAAATCTTTAACACCACTAGCAAGTATGAACATGTCAAATTCAATTCACAGTATAAAAAAATATGTTACACTAACCTCAATAATTGAGAAACCTTAGACTTCTTGCTCAGTAGAACAGTCTTGGCAACTTAACACAGATGTATCGATCACACGTCTGGGGTATTATTTCTTTTTCAAAATCCCTCTGTGACTTGTGAGTGGTACTGTAGAATTCCAGGTTCCGTGTTAATTTTGGCGCGTTTTCTACTGATGTACAGATATGCTCTTATAATCTTTGTTTGGCCCTATAAAATCAGAATCCAACTCTATTCTTTTCTGTGGCAAGGTCCGAGCTGTCTACGTTGACGATTTTAGGAATGCAGTGCCGTATGTGAAACGTTTTATACGTTATATCGTAAGTTCCTGGCTCACGCTTCCACCTGACGCTTTCTGACAAACTCCCAATCAGCGCGGTTGTTTACCGGCGCCTCAAATGCCAGCCAATACATTCAAAGTTCATATTGTGAAAACTTTTCCTTAAGCAGCATTCTTTATGACTCATACGTTTGAAAATTTCAATCAGTCCTCCTCCGTATATGGAGTTGCTACATCCGACAATTATTGGCAATGTGTACGTTACAATTTCTTACATTTTTCCTGATCATAACCAGGTTGTCCGGAAGATTCCTTACATCATTCGTCCTGCTCGCTCTTCCAGATGTCTTCCAAGATTGCGTTTATCTATAGTCACCTAACCATGCTGTCGAGTCGGAAGTAATTATTCAATCTTAAGCAAACACTTCGTGCCCGCATTAACCTGGAGTCTATGTGGTATTATTACGTTTTAGAGACTCAGTTAATCTCTCAGGGATGGGCGATACGCTTGTCTTGCCCCGTCATGCATCGAAGCGTGAAACGTGAACAATGAAAGTAGGGGAAAAGAGAGTGCTAACAAAAGAATAATGCACCTAATTCAGTACGCACAACAAATGTAGTCCAATACCTGTTTTTGGAATTTCCAGTTGCAAGAATGAGAGAGAAACGGAAAACACGTGGACAAGAAAATGAGAGACGGTTATACTGAGGAGATGGAATCCTGGAAAGAACTCCACGGTGGGAGATGTCAGGACAAGAAAGTTTATGAGACATGAGTGAAGCATTGTGCTCTATATGAAGCTAAATTACAAAGAAGACGAAGACGATTATGATGATGGTGAAGAAAAATAAGAAGACGAAGAAGACAAGGAAAATAAGGAGAAGAAAAGCGAGAAGTTTACATTCGACGATGACATGAAATGTTAAAAATAAAATTAAAGTAGAAGTCAAAAAGAGAAGAAAAAGGAGGACTTAAAACGGGAAGGAAAAGAAGAAGTTAAAAAGAGAAGATAAATTAGGAAGTGACTGAAGAAATTAAAAATTGATGAAAAAAAGAGATGTGAAAAATAGAAGATGATAAAGAAGAAGATGAAAAGAAAAAGAAAGAAGAAAAAATGAGAAGTAAACGGAGAAGGCGGGGAAGAAGATCCAGAAAAAAAAAGAGAAGAAAATAGGAAACCAAATCATGACAAGCAGGTAAAGAAGACGAGAAATAAAAGGGGAAGAAAAGAAATTAGAAAAAAAAACAAATATTAAAATTTTTTTAAATCAGTTATTTGGACAAGACTGCTGGCTCAGCGTTAGTTAATCATTATTTAGTCTTTGACTGGAATATCAGTTATCAGTTTTAATATATCGTGATAACAGGAAGGACTTAAGGAACAAAAATAGAAAGCGAACAAGAGAGAACATACTGGACAGTTTGACATCATAGCATGGAAAGAAGTCAACGACAGAATCATCAAACTCCATAATTCTCGCCGTTTGTACGTCGGTCACATCTAAGTGATGCAACTGTGGTTGAAAGTTAGACTCTAATTGTATTGTTTCCCTTATATGTACTCTCCCGAAAATAGTAACACTCAACGAAGAAAAGTCGGTGAATTGTGCAACACAAAGTGAGTGACAGTGATTTACGAACAAAATGTAAGTTTTTGATTGTAGAACCCATTTTCATTCCGGAAACGGATTTAACTCATCGTTTTATTAAAAAATAACCTTAAAATGTAAGTTTTTGATTGTTTCTTCAAGACAAAGTTTTAATTTAAAATATTGCAAACTTATTGTTGGAGCAACTCGCTGGAAATGAAACGGTTTATTGAAGCATAGATACCATGATTTTCGATGATCCCAACGACGCAGTTGATTTCCCAACCGAGTTCCTTAACGAGCAGTGCCCATCAGGAATGCCACCGCATTTGCGGAAATTAAAGGTTGCTGCATGTATCATGCTATTGCGAAATCTGAACGCAAAAAAAAACGTACTATTGAATGGCACGCGTTGGTCATAAAAGTCTTGCATCGGAATTCCATTGAAGCAGAAATTATCACTGGCAGTAATAAGTGTGACGAAATGTCTGTCCCTGTCCTTTTGTGTGATCTCTCACACCTTCAGCCCCGCCCCCCCCCTTCTTCCCCCCCCCCCTCCCGGTAGTAAACTTATTTTCTTCATATTTCTTCATTATTCACTTTTTATTTGGCATTTCATTTTGCCCTTTCATACATTTTACTCTTTATGCTGGACATAGCACGGGGAAAGTCTCCTCTATGGCAGTATTTGCTACGGGAGTAATTCTTATCTTATTGTGTCGCATTCACGCTTCACGAAGACGTGTTAAGTTACGCTAGGTTATTAGGCGATCAGCGACAATATTTTATCGCATAATCTGTCTGACCATCTTTTCAAGCTACGGTCCGTGTTTATCCAAGCTTGTGTTGGGCAGTAGTGCTGAATAGAACCAGATTTATTTGTCTGGCGAAACACAGGTGACTAGTAACCATCCCTGAGTCATTACGCCAGGAAAACACAGTCACAATATTGTGATGGACAGAGTTGCGGCAGGAAGTCTTATGTAACTATATGACATCACTATTCTAAGAGGCTACGCATGTATATTAAATTTAATATTTTTCTAATACCAGTGGGATGAGTAATGATAAACAAACTGACCCCTCTAGTGTTAGAGAGCGATTGGTTTGCCAGAATCTACAATGAATTTGATTGGAACATTCAGCGGAAATCCAGCTGGATTTGAACTGGAAACTGTACAATATAATGTAGTGAAATCCCAGACACAGAACACACAGAGAGAGATCGCATTGTACAGCGAATAACTCCCAAGAAGCCAGTGAGATATTGGACTTAGTATTCCATACTTATAAGTGACAGTTCAACGTCTTTGGACAACTCTGAGAACTTAAGATTAAACCCGCATATTTAAATACAAGACTGAAAACTTAAGGGGCCAGGACTGTAATATAACAAGACTGGAAACCTAGGAATCAGATTCACCAGTCATAAGAGGACTTTAACTCAAGTGTTCCCACGTAGTGATTTCGCAGAGACACTCGTCATCAGAAGAATTAACTCTAATTTCCCAGACCCAGTCGTAAGAGGAATTTAACTCAAGTTTTCCCAGCAAGTGATTTCGCCGAGACACCCGCCGTCAGAGGAATTAACTTAAATTTCCCAGACCAAAGTGATTCGAACAGCATCTAACTAAAGTGCTATGTGTACATTCTAATCTGTGCAGGAGATTGTGTATACCCATTATTTGGGGTAAGTGTAAGCATTTCTATTACAAACGTGAATTTTCTTGCTAGTGGATATATATGAGGCTGGCAACCTCAACATATGAAAATAGCATATTCATGAGCCACTACAGCAAGAGCTGGTGATTGTTTCTGACTAGTCGTGCGGGAAACCCGACAGCAGAGAGACCCCAGACTCCGACTGGAGCAGTGATGAGTGATTATTACATCACATGTGCCTAAGGTGTAACATATTATCTTGTGCGAATCATGTACCTTTTTTAACTTGTAATTCATGCAAATCATTATTCATGCACTCCAGACGCAATTTCCTAGTTAACATCCAGAAGGATAAGGGTGAATTTTCATCATATTCCCTGAGTTACACTGTGTGCTCGGGAATTTAATTCTTCTGAGAGGTTAACATTGCTGGGTGGAGCGCATTATAATGGGCCTGTTAGTTTGCGGCGAACAAATGTACCCAGCAGGCATGTGTTTCTTCTATTTGTCTAAAGTTCGTGGTTACAAGCCATCAGACGATCGTGGTACTAACGCAGCTAGTGTGAGAGAAAAGAATCCATCCTAACTGCCGACAGTGGAAGAGAGTGTGGAGAAGGCTTTCGTCATCACAGAATTGATGAACCACAACAGCAGGACTCACTCATACAAGCTAAGTGCTAACTAAAAGGCACCAGCAAAAAAGAGACAATTCCAGTTAAACGAAACAAATCCACGCACTTTCACAAAAAATGTTGTCATCAATGAACTTTTATATTGAATTAAAATATGTTACAGTTTTTGATTTACTTCCGTCATTATTGACGGGTTATTGCTAGTTGATAAATAATACTAGAGACAGGAAGTTGAGAAGAGACGTGATCACCATCGACAAAAGGCATGATACTTGAAGAATATGAAGAAGTCTATCAATGATCAAACTTCTTCAGATTTACACCCCCGCCCCTTCCCCTGCTCATTCACTCAGACCTCAACATTGTTTATTCATATACCCCATTAATACTTCAGTTGTTAGAGTATGAGGCACTACAACAACATTGCGGGAATTAATTAATTTAAAGTGTTACAAAATTGTGTCACTTTCTCTCTGAGCGACGAAACATTTTGTCTTTGTCTGTATGTCCGCTGTCAGGTACACGAGTATTTACAACTGATCACAATGTTAGAACCACTGTACCATTATTTACAATCTTAATTTTTGACTACGGCCCCGAAACCGACTTGAGGGCAGTTATTTTTTGTCAGATAAAGTACGGTACACTATTCGCAAGACCTGCTCGGTAACATTTTTTTGCCTCTGTGGCTTTTGTTGAAAGCGGAAAAGGCAGGTCGGTGTAGGAATTTCGGAACGTTGTGATACGGTGCGGCTAAAAGGACAATTCGGGACAGCAGTTAAAAAACCTTGACCTTGTCGCAATGCGACAGTTCTGCTAAGGCGAGTAAGCCAATGAGATTTAAATGTCGCAGCGCTAAAAGCTTGCAGTCCTTTCCTAGCGGACACGTAATTCTTGTCGCCAAGGAAGTAAAACACGTTATGTCTGTTTTGTTGTTTTAAAGAACAAATATTATCCGACTTAAAGGTCTTTAATGTTTGGACATGCGCACTAATATAACCGACTAGGTTTAACGGGACGCAGGTCGTCAAAACGAGTATGTTGCGCCTCCTTTTGCGTACCGCAACATGTTCATGATTTTGAATTAATATTAGACAAACATAAAGGTATGTTATCAGGCACTCGTAGGAAATAAAGAAGTAGAACACTAGACAACAGAAAAACAACAGACATGAGTGGCTTACCCAGGATTCGAACCCTGGACCTTCCATGCGACAACCCCGCCTAGCTATACAAGCGAATCACACCATCCTCCCTGCCATCTACGCATCACCAAAAATGATGCTTCGATGACAGGTCATTAGTGCGAACCGCAAGACATAACACCGGAAGTTTACCATGGGCAGTTCAGCCTATTAATGACGCAATCACTTCTATTGTTCCCCTATTATACAGTATACGCCAGTCCACAAAAGACAAAGACCTTAATACTGTGTCCAGTAAATGATAGTAGACTTAGAACAGTAAGAACAGGCCTTTGCCTTCCCTAACTCACGAGCAGCATCGGGTAATCATTCACAGCTGGATATATTGTTGCGCGACGCTACCAGTTTACGATTCCGGAACCCGGTAACTGTGCCGTGACAGGAAATCGCTCCAACTGCTTAGCCAATCGGAAGCTACTGATAGTTAAAACAAAAAAGAATCAACAGGTCGAAAAACATAAATGGCTGTGGACAATTAACAAATAATGAACAAATAAAACTGAAGCAAAAACGTGCTGGACAATTAAATAATAATTGAACATTTGAAATGGCATTGAAGATGCTTTAGACTATTTAAAAACAAACACAAAAGAAGGGGTGTTGGGCAATAAACAAATAAATTAACAGATAAAGCAAAATGGGGCACATACTAATTTAGGGTCGTCACACATCGGTTTGGAATTCGCAGGGAAGGGAAACAATCTATGTATTTACTACACACACACTCACACATATATATATATATAGACCGAGATAGCTGAAATTTAGGAATGTTACAAACAGACCCACTGAACTGGTACCTAAATTACTAGGAACCAGAAATTCATACCCCAAGAGGTAGAAAAGTAGTGAGAGTAGGAATTCAAAATGGTGGCATATAAACATATAATGGTGTTTATTTTTGTACAGTCGATGTTGCGTAGTTCCTGACGACCTGGAAAACTGAAATTTGAGATCGTCTAAATTTTGCCAATCGAAGACAGGGTTATGATTCTAGTAGAACACAAAGGAACAAAATGACATATAACGAAAAAAGGCGATGATATAACTGAATGATAGATGATTTATTGGAAGAGATACAGAAAGAGTGGCGATATTAAGCGACACAGATATGAATCAACGTGTGTGAGATAACTAGTAGTGCACATGAAGGGGAGACAATGATGTTTGATTTGATGATTTGTTTGTCTTCTCCCTCGTTCGTCCTCAAAAGGACGTTGGTTGCGGTGTGTCCGTTTATAGCGCAGCTGCGATATTTGCGCCTTTCGGCCGACACATCCGACTTCAGAATGGCATTTTTGGGACCGGGTTTGCATTCCTCTTCAATCTGGTTCGCTGACGCAAGCAGTCAAGCTATGGGTCGCTGACTGCATTTATCACTGTTGCTGCGTCTTCGGTCCCGATTTGCTGATTGCAAACTGAGATTTTAGCCATAATAATATTAAACTACTGTTACTTTACTTAGTGTGGTTTTGTTTTAAGGACTTTCTTCATTGCACACGGACAACTTCATAAGTGCTCCGATCTCCTCCCTTAGATTACACAATGAGGATCTCAGCACAGTGCACGAAATTCGTAGCACCGGCGAGAATCCCAATGTGTGTATATAGGAATCACACATTCCATAAATTTTTTTATCCCGGGTAGATTTCCTAATTTTTAAATTGTCCAGGGCAGCGGCCGTATGACCTACTCTTTACGATTTCCATCTGACCGCAGAGGGATTTTTAACGTGCGCTACTTGCACACCTGACCTTCTATTTTTTTCTCTCATATATACGAGAAGGCTAGGCATCCGATCTCACTACACAGGCGATCAGGGGAGAGTATGATATCATTCGGAACCACGGGTTCTGAAAAAAATGTCCATCAGTTATACTTCCTGTAATGGAAGCGAACACGGTACCTTAAGAATTAGAGGCAGCCACTCCAACCCCCATGTTGCAGTGAGATAGGTACACTGTATCACAACTCCTTTGAATGACTGACATGGTTGACAGAGCACTAAGGTCACTGAGGTCTTAATTATTTTCGCTCCTGACCGTTGTAACTAGTGACAGCTCATCTTTCAGAAAAATGATGTGCTTTAGGAAAAGAAAAATCCGAAGATGCCCAACTTCCGGGGAAGATTACGTATTCCCCAGCAGACAATCTTCAAGACTCAAAATGCCTTCAGATAAAATAAATAATCAGTACTTCTCTCAGATCTGAGAGTAAAAACATTATTTACAAAATTAATCTGGTAAAAAAAATAATTACAAATTTCATAACAGATGAGACCGCAGCTTTCGTTTTCAGATATTTTCCTTGACCTTCAGATTGTCGCATGAGATTAATTTACTGATATAAGTAAGGAAGATGTGTAGGAAGCACATAGACCTTTAGACACTAGTTTTCACAGAGGTGAGCTAGTGTTGAGGGAAAGAGTTAACAGAAGGGCACAGGTTGGTGTCAGTGATTCTCTCTCCTTTTAGACTACCAACTCTTGTATTTTTCTGGTGACGACTAACTCTTTCTTACTCAAATCTTTTTGAAGATGAACTAGTACTAACCAGTAATACAAGGAGGGTTGAGTATGTTTTTCTGAACAGAACATACAATCTACTAAGTCAAACTCAGAATGATGGCGAGTTACAGAATGTACATAATTACTTTAATAACAGTGGCAAATAAAATCAATGTTGTCATGTACTTTGAAAAAGAAATACTAGGAAATTTAAAAAAAAGACAGTTATGATATTACTTATTCAAGGATTCAGAATACTGTCAGTGTCTTTGGTTCAGATAAGAATAAGAGGATATTGTCCTCATTGATGAAAATTTATTCCTATGGCTATTTCTTGGAAAAAGTGAATTCTGACTTTGGCCTGGGTTTTAAGTAGACTTATCTGCTTGGACTTCTCCTGGGCGTCCCAGTAGGTAGGAATTACCAACTGGATAATTTGCTTCAGTGGAGCTACAGTCGAAGAGATGCTTAGGCTTTTCGTTAACCTGGTTGTGAAGTTGAGTGATGATGTTCAGGTGCTGACGAGGTGTTGGATGCTTATATGCTGTAGACTGCTCAGGGTTGCTGACTTGTGATCACCGCTAGAGGGTTTGAAACGTAAGCACTAGTTCTCGCTGTAGCATAGAGCAACTAGGCGGTTTACTCGCAACGATTTACAGCAATCAAAATCCAGAAACTGGCTTGGATTTTGCAACTGCGCGCTCAGGACTATTATCCGGAGTTTAAGAAAATAGAATTTGAGTAGCGTTTACTCTCAAAGCACATATACTGTAGATATGAGGTATCTTGAGGCTTCTCTTCTATAAGCATGTGTTCTCTTCCAACGGTTATCAACAAGTGATTTTAAAACTCTGCATTTGTTCGCATGAAGTTAAAACATTTTCGTTCCCACGTCCAGAGTTAATTATTTCCCGTCTCTTGCTTAGACACGTAAAAAGATTTATCGTGGCGGTCTTCAGTTAACCACTGGACACGGAAATATAATCCTCTGGGAACCACTGTGGTTTCGACCAAGCGAATAAATTGTACTGACGTCCATAAAGAAATACCTTTTAGTGCCTTTGTAGGAGAAGATAGCATTAGGATCGTATGGCAGAACTATTAGTGAAGACTTGAAAAACAGCTAAAGAACATACCGCAGGTGCACATAATTCGTAAAGAAAACAGACAAAATGTGAAGAAATAGAAAAATAAGGAATTTTAAAATAATCTAGACGAAACCTTCGAACACTCTGTGACACAGATTCATCACGAGAATATGCTTCCAGTTAATTCTTCCCAAGTTCTCTTGTGTTCCGCCATCTTTTCAAGTCACTTTAATGTCTTTATATTCTTCTCATATCTTCTCCTTTTTTTTTCTTTTTTTTTTGACCATGCCTCTACTTCTGTTATTAAGAGTATTCCAGAATAAAGGATGACTTGTGAGCTATTATCTCACTTCCTCATGCGTTTCCTTATCTACTGAATGAGTGTTTTTTTTGTGACCGTGGCCGAACCGATTTAGAATATAACTAGGTGACAGATGACAGGCCTAGTTGTGGTATGTTCAAGTTGTCAATATACTTTATTGACTCATCTTCCAAGTAAGAACTATCTCTTATTGACTGGCCATCACCGCCAGAGTTGACGATTCCTGGATGAGTTATGGTTCGTTTCTTTTATTACCCTGGATTCGTTCTTCCCTACTTGTTGTTAGATAGTGACTACTTCGTATAGCAGTATTTCCTGATATATATAGATGTAAGTTTATACCTTTTTTCACGCACCCACTCCGCAACCTTTTATAAATAAAATCAACTGGTGTGGTGATACTCATAAATGCAAACAGTTTTATTTACATAATGACAAGTTCCACAATTTTCCAACAGAGTGCATATGACATAAATCTCCATGTCAATCTATACATCCAGACCCTGATTCAATTTATGTTTCAAAGGTATACTTATTACCTCTTCTGCAGACTCTGGCTTATATATATACATTATAGTCTGTTAACATTCTCCTCCTTTTTCTTACTATATCCTCAGGACTCTTGCTCAAGCCTCTCTAAGTCCTTTTATACTATTTCTCTCCTGTATCAACCTAGTCAGGCTTAACTCTATTAATTGCATCATAATCAAATCAAAGTTTATATTTGCAAATCAAACAATGTCAGGTAATTCTGTGGCAGCATTTATTCTTACGCTGATGTGAGAGAGCGCATGATTTATCTCATGGATGTCAGTGTATCGCAAAATCCTTGCTTATTTATCCTAGTCTATGACTAAGCCTCATCTCCTTTATATAACAGCCCATCTTGGCTATCTGCTAATAAAAGTTATCCACTTTGCAATTTTAATCGTGCCTTTCCTTCAATGTTCTCTTTTGTTGCATGCTCCCTTAAATGTGAGCGTCATTACCCTCTGATAATATGTTGACCGTATTTCTGAAACATGTCTCTCTTCATATAGTTTATGCATAATAAAAGTCAAAAGTCATCTTACCGTAATTATAGAGAATCCAAATACTTATCACAGTTTCCTACTATCACACCTAGGAGCTAGCCCTATTTTAAAGCACAGTTCAATCTAGTCTCCAGAATTTCTACCACTATTCAATCTAAAGCTATCTGCTTGTTCTGTGTTGAACTTCTGTCACCCACAGGTTTCACTTCTTGAGCCCCGCAATTCACATCTTGCTTCTTTGGTTTCACCGCCCGGACTAATTTCTTTTGTCTTTCAAATCATTGTCTCATGATCCGTTCTTGTTTATCAGTCAATCCGATTGGTCTGTCCTGTTCCTACTCACCGATCACAAACTGACGCTTAATTTCACGCCGGCAACTCAGTGAGCTTTGTTCCGTAACTGTTTAAACCCTACTCATATTTTTCTCGTGCGTTTGTTTTTCTTCCCAACTCACAAACCTGTAAGGGGCGTTAATTATTTGTTGTCTCCCTTGGAGGTTTTTGCTTTAATATTACAGTCCCTTTTCTAAGTCTTACTAGAACAATCATGATATGCAAATTCTCTTCACCATAACTGTGTACTCATAGAAACTATCTAAGTGTAAATCAGCCTTGTTTTCAGTAGCTTTGATTTAAAGGGTTCTCTCCCTTTTCATCCAAGCATAGGTGTACAATATTGTATCTCCCATCTATAGGACAAACAGCCTGTTTCCTAAGTTATTCAAATTTCTCAAACCATTTTTCCACACACCTTTGTCCTATCAAAACCAATCCGAACTTTATCTACAACCCAACGGTGACATACAACCCGGGGCCACAAAAATGTATCCCGCAGGGATACATTTGCGCTCTATCAACAAGTGGCTACTCTCTATCCCGCTATCATCTTTACTACCATACTCATGGATTACCCGAAAAGACATCAAGAAAATTAAATTATACGAGTAAGACTATGCTATAGCCCAAATAGTAATGTTGCAACTAAAGTGTATCATTAATCATTACTCAAATATGGAACATCATATTACATAAACATCTAAACATCCATAATTCAATATTTTGTCTTTAGTTATATACAAAGGGCGACATGGGACTGCCTCTGAAAGCAGAGGTTTGTCAGTCCGTTAAATGTCTGTAATATCTGCCGTCAATGTCAGTAGTACATTGTAGCGGTCAGATAGGCAGAGTATGTAGCAGAGCTATCATATGTAACGTCACCAAGCATGCATTAACTAAATAACCCAAAGTGATAGCAAAAGATATGTATCTGTTGAGGATTGTTTCATGCTTACAGACATTTGGATTTGACGTCGATCCGAGTGGCTGTATCATGGAACACCTCAAACGAATAGAGATATATCTCATCGACCGATGTCGATGATTGTTGCATGTGTGCAAGCATTTGAGTTTGGCCAACTCGGATTGCTGCACCGTGGAACATCGCAATTGAATATATTAACGACGTAGTATGCATATCTCTATGCATGACGCGTATGTCTTTGTAAGGTCATTCGACGTGTGGGCTTCGGCCCCAACGGCAGCGTATGGCATGTGTGGCCATTGCCACTTATATTGTGTGGTATAACCACTGGAAAGTGTGTGGCGTAGTCCACTTTTAAATTGTGTGGCTGGGAAGCCATTTGAGCAGTGTATTTCTTGAACCAAACGTAAGTCGTAGTAGGAATAACGCAGTTTGCATAATTATGGCAGATTAGCCTGGCGTGGTATGCCAAAGGAACATTTTGTTACTAGCAATAGCGTAAGACTAGTATAGATGGATATTGTACAGCTAGCGGCAAGCGTAAGCCTAGTGTAACGGATATTAAACGACTAGCAGTAGACGTAAGCCTAGCATAATAAGTGTATTGCTGACTAGCAGGATAGTTAAGTCTAGTTAGCCTCTGAATTTATGCCAAATGACATTGGCCGTTAAAAAGGAACTGACCTCTAACCAGGACTCTAGATAGAGATTGTGAACATGTGCTTATGAAATAATGAGAACTCTTACAGATCGTACATGAATGTGATGTGACTTTTGTTCCCATGTAGTTGGTGTCTGCTCATGGTATGAAATTACTAATTAAATATTTTGAGTCGTCAAAAATCACAGTGTTATCAACTATCGTATTCGGAGTTGAGTTAAATGCTATTCATCCTCAACTGATCATGACCAGTGATGATTAATGTCTTAACACGCTGCATCTCACACTGCCAATATAATTAATAAGACAAGAGACTAATACAGGTCAATCAAGGGTCGAATTTAATATGAAACACATTCAGCACATAAGGTATCACAAGGGTTAAGCAGACATTATCGATACCAACGAACAGTATTACGGAATCCTACAAAAGTGATAAGAACCCGAGGGACTTTGACTCTATAAACTGAATACGAATATAATAACTTGGTCATCCTCAAATACTAGAAGTCATCGAAGCACCCAGAACATACTGGGATCCCGAGAAGCCCGTAACATTCTGGTGTCAGAAAGTGTCTGGATTTCGTGAATACTGGATTCCTCCCTTCAAGTATCGAATAAAGTCAAACTGATGATGAACGTTATGAAGGCAAAATCATTCTTTCAAGCCTAACCGGCAACTGAAATGCGCAGGACAGAAAGTGACGTCACTACATCGATGCCGTCAACTCTAGCAGACAACATTGCTTGAGAATCTGAAATTTTTCTTCCATCAAAGAGACTGATTCACGCACATAGAACGGTAATCTTCCACTCAAGAACCTGAACCAGTGGAGAATGTATCTCTTGATCAAATTCATCTGAAGCTGCGACGCAGATCGTTTGAAGAAACTACGTTTGAAGACCGAAGCAAGACTTTCAAACGGTTACCCTGCTGCGAAGGTCAAGGTCTACCATCAATGGACCTCAGCTGTTGAAGACAAGTTGCGGAACTAGGATTAGAATTACATGCATTCATGTATTTCTTAGAGGGACAACTAAACAGATAAGTTCTTGATTTTACTAGAGCGCTTGAACATTATCATAGTGTCCTTGTATTATCTTTGGTCTACAGTTCATCATCACTTGACTTACTTTTTTACTATCATCTGTGTTTCCCCATTCATGTTTTTCGTATATTCGTATATTCGTATTGTTTAATATTGACTGGAATTTTCCCAGGAAAGCTTCAGTGAATGTTAACTTCTATTAGATTTGCATGCTTATTTTACTAACTGAGGATCTGACTGATTATATTTTTTCTTTTTTTTGAGTCAGGGAATAAATGTTTCTTCAGTTAGTATTATAACCATATTTTGTGTGATTAGCAGTTTCGTCAATTGAATTACGTCCTCTTTATTTACATAACCTACTTTCAGTACTGTTGACAATTGTTGTCGTGTGTGATCTAAAACTTCTTTGTCTACACGTTTGTCTAAGACGACTTGTCTTGTTATATTTTTGTAATGTAAATTCTTCTCTTTCTTTTACTCATTACTGTTTATAAGTCTTCTTTATTTACTTTATAAGTGTAAAGTGTTGTTGTATAATTGAAAAATCATTTCATTGTCACTCATTTGATTGTTTTCACTGTCTTTGTCACATGTTCTTGGAACTTGTTTGTTATTGATTAATATATTCATGTACATATTATATCGAGTTCTATAATCCTAGTGTATATTAGACTATTGAAGGTACTCAGAAACCTATTATCATGTCTACACTACAGGAATTCATTGATATTGGAAAAAGTTATGGAAAATCAGGGGCGGAACTACAAAGTTTTGCAGATACAAAATATGATGAATATTTATCGCGTCTGGAAAGAATGGAACAGCGCGAAATGACTAAACGAGCTGATGAGCTTAGGAGATTTGAATTAACCCAAGAGAGGGAATTGAAAGAAAAAGAAATATCCATGAAATTGGAATTAGAACGACTGACTATAGCTCAACAAGAAAAAGACAGAGAGCTGAAAGAAAAAGAATTAGCTCAACAAGAAAAAGACAGAGAATTTGAGAAGGAAAGAATGGCACAACGAGATAAAGAAATGGAATTAAGGAGAATGGAACTTATGCAACTGGATCAAGCACATAAAAATGCCATGGAAATGGAAACATTAAAACTTCATGCAGAAAAAGAAAAAGCTTTAGAATTAGCTAAAGTGCAGTCTGAACAGACTAAGACTGCGGCTGCTACAAATATTTTTTATCCTAAGTTAAAAATGCCACAATTTGACCAGACTCGCGATTGTGTTGACTCTTTCATATCTAGATTCATCATGAAGGTCACAGCTCTGAACATACCCAAAGAAAGATGGAGCAGTCTTTTACTTGATTTTTTTTGACTGGTGACTCACTTAAATGTTTCATGAGTCTTGATGAGAAGAGCAGAAGCGATTTCGATGTCGTAAAAGAGGTATTACTAAGACGTTTCCAGTTAACTGAGTCTGGATTCAGAGATCGCTTTCATGCTGCAAAACAAAGCAAGGATGCAGATTTTGGTGAATTCATTGCATCTATTAAACATTTCCTTAGCAGATGGATTGATTTATCAGGTATAAATAAAACATATGAAGTTGTTATAGATCTCATGCTGCGAGATAAAGTTTTATCCGCATGCAGCACTGAATTAGAAGCATTTTTACAGGAAAGACATCCTAATTCTATTGATGAGTATGAAAAACTCGGAAGACAATATCAAACCGCACATCAGAATAAAGATCTTCATAGATCGACTATTCGAGATCCTATGCCTGTATGCGCGGTACAACATGATCACAGACCTCGATCGAAGAGCTTTGATGGACGTTGTCGTTCAGATTATTATCAATCCGACAGAGGTTTTTATAACTTCCGTCGTCATCGCTCTCCTTCGAATTCATATCGACGAGGTAATAGAGGATATTCACCTCATGATCGTGGGTATCACAGAGGCAGGGATTATGATGGTTCACATCAAAAAGGATACTATAAGCAGAGATCATCTTATGGTAGAGATGCCAGGAAGGATGACTCTACTGATTTTTATTATAGCAATAAAAAGTCAGTCAATAATAACAAAGGTAATGCCAGATCTCCGTCTAGAGACAAAAATAAACACAGACATGCAAATAGTTGCAGTGTTAAAAAGGAAAAAGGTAATGATGATAATGATCATGCGAACGCATGTATGGTAATGAATGATACATGTTATGAGTGTCAGTCGAAAAACAGATTAAAATCTACAATTACACTTGATTGTGGTCATTGTATGCCAACAATGTCGGCATGTGTAAATGTCGGTTATCTTACATTTCATCCCGGAATATTCGATGGTAAGGTAGTGAGAGTTTTACGGGACACAGGGTCTTCAACCATAGGCATAAAGCACTCGCTTATCGAGCCCTCTGCTTTTACATGCAAATCAGTTAATCATTCGGTGGGAATATAGAAACTTTCCCTGTGGCACGAGTATACATTGATACTCCTTTTTACACAGGCACTGTCTATGCCTGCGGCTTGAGAGCACCCATAACTGAAATTATAATAGGAAACATACCAGGAGTTAAAGATTGCACTCCTGAGGAGATTGCAATGTGGGTTGAATCTCACCCACAGGTGGCAAATGCTGTTGTAACGAGAGCACAACAGTTAGCTACGGATATGGCTACACCACCTCTTCCTATAATAGATACAATTATGTCTCAAGTTGGCACTGTTTCACCTTCTGTTTTTGCAGAAAAACAGAAGAGTGACCCAACTTTACAAAGATTGTTTAGCCGAGCAGAACAAAAAACTATTAAATACACAAGAGGGGCTAAACAATGGTTCAAGATAAAGAAATCAATACTCACTAGATATTATGATGATGGCAAAACAATTATACATCAAGTGATAGTACCTAAAGAATACAGACCATTGGTCCTACAAACAGGTCATGACTCCCCCTATGGCAGGGCATATGGGGATCAAAAGAACATTGTTTCGTGTTACGTCACAATTTTATTGGCCTGGGGTTAATAAGGATACAAAGTTATACTGCAAATCTTGTACAACATGCCAAGGTATAGCACGTAAGGGCAGGTTCCATACGGCACCCTTACAGATTACGGACGTGCCTGAGAGACCTTTCAAAAAAGATAGCAGTAGATATAGTGGGTCCGTTATCAATTGTTTCAAATAATGGATTTCGTTATATTTTAACTTGCGTAGATCTTTGCACGCGTTGGCCAGAGGCCATACCGTTGAAAACCATCACAACTGCATCTGTGTCTGATGCATTATTTTCGATATTTTGTCGAATCGGTTTTCCGGAAGAGATTTTGTCAGATCAAGGATCACAATTTACTTCCAACATTATGAGGGATTTAGAATCCATGCTATCTGTTCACCACTCGTTTTGTAGTGCGTATAGGCCTCAATCAAACGGTGTGTGCGAGCGCTACAATAGCACTCTAAAACAGATGTTATCTAAGATAACTGAAGAATGCCCTCGTGAATGGGATCGGCTTCTGCCGGCGGCCCTCTTCGCTTTTCGTGAAGTGCCCCACGAGAGCACGGGGTGGTCTCCGTTCGAATTGGTTTATGGTTCGAATCCGCGCGGACCAATGATGATACTCAAAGATTTGTTGATTGGAGCGTCAATTGATACAGCCACTCGAAACAGCTACGAGTTAGTGATTGATCTCCGACAACGAATCATCGATGCGTGCACTTATGCATCCCAGAGTATTAAATCAGCCACTCAACGATCACGATTATTACATAATCAAAAGAGAATATTAAGATCATTTAAACCAGGGGAAAAAGTTTGGTTGTTGCTACCTCATAACGATAACAAATTACTGATATCATGGCAAGGTCCATTTGATATTATCAAACAAGTCACAGATGTTGACTACTCAGTGAACGTTAGAGGTAAAATCAAAACCTTCCACGTCAACATGCTAAAATTAGCAGTTGAAAGACCACAGGAATTAATTCCTGTTATTAACTCTATTGATGATTCTTCACATCATACTGCTTCTTTTGCAGTTGTTCATGAAGAAGATACTACTTCGTCTATCCCTTTACAATTCCAACTACCTTCTTTGCAATCATCGGAATCTTGGAAAGACGTGACTATTTCTTCGTCACTATCTTCGTCACAACAAGATCAAGTTCGGGATATTCTCATTTCTTTCAATGATGTTCTCACCGACCTTCCAGGTCAGACATCGCTTATATCCCATGATATTACTCTTACTGATTATAAACCTATCAAACTTAGACCCTATCCTATATCGTTACACCACAAAGATAGGGTGGAAAAAGAGTTAAAGCAGATGATACGTTTAGGTGTGATATCTCCTTCGGAATCACCATATGCATTCCCAATGGTGATTGTTAAAAAGAAGGATGATTCTTTACGCATTTGTATTGATTTTAGGCGATTGAACAAAATTACAATCACAGACGGTGAGCCTATGCCACTTTTAGATGATCTTTTGTCTGAATTATCTAATGCTACCTTCTTTAGCAAACTAGATCTCTCTAAAGGCTACTGGCAAATTCCTCTTGCCGAAAATGCCAAACCTTACACAGCTTTCACAACTCCTTTTGGGCTCTACTAATGGAATTATATGTGTTTTGGGTTGGTAAATGCGCCAGCGACGTTTGTGCGCATGATGCGCCGCCTTCTTGGCGATCGTAAAGATGTCATCACGTACATCGATGACATCTGCCTATTTCATGACTCGTGGGAAGACCATATTGATGGTTTAACTTCCCTTCTACATACGTTACGTATGCATGGTTTGACTGTGCGACCTTCAAAGGTCCAAATAGGTTGTCAGGAAATTTCTTTTCTTGGTCACCGAATAGGTAACCACAAACTGTATCCTGACGACAATACAGTCAAAAGAATTCTTGAGATTTCTACCCCTTCTACTAAGAAACAAGTTAGAAGCCTTTTAGGCCTAATAAACTATTACCATAAGTTCATCCCGCATTTCGCACAACTATCTACACCTTTGTCCGCACTGTTGACCAAAGGTAGTCCTAATAAGGTGCGTTGGGACAAAGATTGCGAAAGCGCTTTGGTAACAATTAAGAAATTATTTAGCAATGCACCTATTTTGTTATTACCGAATATACGTATTCCATTCATACTCCAATCAGATGTCTCGAGTTACTCCATGGGTGGTTGTTTGCTGCAATGTTACAAGGAAACACTCCATCCATGTTTCTATGTGTCGAGGAAACTGACTCCAGCTGAACAGAAGTATGCGACAGGGGAACGTGAGCTCCTGTCTATGGTCTGGTGCCTGGAGAAGCTGTCAAGATATCTCATTGGCACGCACTTTTACATTATGACAGACCATAGTCCTCTTACTTACATAACAGCTAGAACAATGCGTAACGCTAGAATACACCGATGGTATTTGTTAATTCAAGAATTTTCATTTACAATTCTGCCTATTGCTGGCTCAGACAATAACTTGGCAGATCTTTTATCGCGCAACGTCTTTGAGAAGAAATTGAATTAACTCTTTAGTCACCATGCTGACAAGTGCTATTATTAATGTCATAAAATTTAATGTGTTTACTTATTGATTATCATACTTATAAGTAGGTAGTACTAATATTGAGATGTTCGGGAGACGGGCGTCTTCTCCATCACTATCATCCGTGCCACAAGTGTCACGTTTGGAAGTGAGGGGGATGATGTTGAGGATTGTTTCATGCTTACAGACATTTGGATTTGACGTCGATCCGAGTGGCTGTATCATGGAACACCTCAAACGAATAGAGATATATCTCATCGACCGATGTCGATGATTGTTGCATGTGTGCAAGCATTTGAGTTTGGCCAACTCGGATTGCTGCACCGTGGAACATCGCAATTGAATATATTAACGACGTAGTATGCATATCTCTATGCATGACGCGTATGTCTTTGTAAGGTCATTCGACGTGTGGGCTTCGGCCCCAACGGCAGCGTATGGCATGTGTGGCCATTGCCACTTATATTGTGTGGTATAACCACTGGAAAGTGTGTGGCGTAGTCCACTTTTAAATTGTGTGGCTGGGAAGCCATTTGAGCAGTGTATTTCTTGAACCAAACGTAAGTCGTAGTAGGAATAACGCAGTTTGCATAATTATGGCAGATTAGCCTGGCGTGGTATGCCAAAGGAACATTTTGTTACTAGCAATAGCGTAAGACTAGTATAGATGGATATTGTACAGCTAGCGGCAAGCGTAAGCCTAGTGTAACGGATATTAAACGACTAGCAGTAGACGTAAGCCTAGCATAAAAAGTGTATTGCTGACTAGCAGGATAGTTAAGTCTAGTTAGCCTCTGAATTTATGCCAAAGGACATTGGCCGTTAAAAAGGAACTGACCTCTAACCAGGACTCTAGATAGAGATTGTGAACATGTGCTTATGAAATAATGAGAACTCTTACAGATCGTACATGAATGTGATGTGACTTTTGTTCCCATGTAGTTGGTGTCTGCTCATGGTATGAAATTACTAATTAAATATTTTGAGTCGTCAAAATCACAGTTTTATCAACTATCGTATTCGGAGTTGAGTTAAATGCTATTCATCCTCAACTGATCATGACCAGTGATGATTAATGTCTTAACACGCTGCATCTCACACTGCCAATATAATTAATAAGACAAGAGACTAATACAGGTCAGTCAAGGGTCGAATTTAATATGAAACACATTCAGCACATAAGGTATCACAAGGGTTAAGCAGACATTATCGATACCAACGAACAGTATTACGGAATCCTACAAAAGTGATAAGAACCCGAGGGACTTTGACTCTATAAACTGAATACGAATATAATAACTTGGTCATCCTCAAATACTAGAAGTCATCGAAGCACCCAAAACATACTGGGATCCCGAGAAGCCCGTAGCAGTATCCGTAAGTCAGAATGTGATGTGCTCGGCTGATTCTAGCCTTGGATGCACCAGTCCAATTATCAGTCCTGTCTGCAACTATCTACGCGAATCCAAACATCTGTCCTGGGGTGATAGCGAAAGACCTATGTCACTAAGTCAGAACACGATGTGCTCGACTGATTCTAGCCTTGGATGCACCAGTCAAAACGTTAACTCAGTCTGAACTGTATACTTTGTACCCCAGTATGTCGTACTCAACCAAATATTGAACATCATTATGAACGAAGTTAATGTGTACCTGACCAAATAAGTGTCAGTATTATCATTTTTCAAGTAAACAGTGGCTATAGTATCCACATTGTGATCACATCACAGCTCTGTGTCGCTATGTAACCAATGCCATAGTAAGTTGGGGCGTCCATCATCAGGGGAATATGTGCACCTCCATCTGAAGAAGTAAATTTTTCTGCTCTAATATAATCTGGTTTGGTCTGTGACATTTCTTCTGTCTCTCTTTTCTTTTTCTTTATTCTTTCCTTCTTTATCTGGTCTTGAACAAAATATACACCTGAAATACATACATATTATGAGTCAATCATGCAAATTATGGTATATATGCTAACTACCTATTAGTCTTGATCATCTAACGTGGTAAGTCTTGTATCCTTGGAGAACCTTGTTTAAGTTTTATGAGATGGTATTTATTCTGGTTTAACATACCTCATGTTTGTTGTCTATTTTATCCGTCACAATAGTCTGTGTGGCTAGTCTAACTTATTATCACTTTGTAATATCTCTCGTGATTAGTCTAACTTATCACTCATGTGTCTATGTGATCAATGTACTTTATCACTAGTTATAATGTTCTACACAATTAAGTTTCTTTTCCTTTTACCAAAGTTCTACCCTGTCTGCTCACACAGGTTAGTGTATAATGTAAATGTCTAAGTGTGCTCCGGAATCTAGGCAATCACTAAGTTAACCACAGAGACCTAATTAACTAACTTAACGTTGGGTACTGTTGATTTGAGTACCGTATTAAGCACTACAGCTGGGCGAGTGCTGCGAATTAGTACTATAGCTGGGTGAGTACTTTACGACGATTTCACTAAGTTCGAGAACTGTTTTGCAAGTTCTAGTTGTGTAATTTCTCTACTGGAGAGACGACTGTCGTATTGTGACGAGGTTGGTATCAATTGTGATGTCGTGTTTATAGTCGCTCTGCAGGAGGAAGGGGGTGAACGAATATTTGTACGTTGTTGTACACCTGACAATGGTGTGTATACTTGATGTTTTCTTTTGAACCTCGCTCGTATGTGCTCCCGTGGTAGACGTAACAGCTTTGCTCTTGGTGGTGAATCTGATGAAGAAGGTTGGTAAGGACGTCTGGTAGCTGTACGTATCTCGGTGTTAGTACTGTCATCCATACTCTCGATGTCGCTTTCTTCTCTTTCTGTTGTGTCCAGTTCTGATTCAATAGGTGCTACCGTCGTATCAGCAATATTCTTGCTTAAGTTTATATGTTGTGGTGTAGGGCTCCGATTATGATAAGTTTTGTTGTTTCTCAGTGCTCGTAAAGGTATCTCGTCTTCACTGTCCAAACTGGAGTGTGTAGGCTGGGGTTGACTTGTGGCTGTTAGCTGTTGTTGTCAATTCATGTTTTCTTCTGTAGGGCTTCGACTCTGTTGAATTTTTACTTCTCGCTGATCGTAAAAGTCTCTCATTTCATGTGTGTTCGGTATAGACCAATTATACTTGTCTGCTCCAGACTCAGCTACCGGCGCCATCTTGTTATATATCTTAATATGCTATGCCTCTCCTCTCATAGCTTCCTGCTACTCTCTCCCATTCTCCTTACTTATTCACCATATCTATTAACTTCATCATCATGGCCTCTCTACTTTTAAGCGCCTCTATTGTCTCCTTACTTTTAAGCGCCTCTAACGCTATCAGATGTGCTCTATATTTCTTGGTATGTCTTCTGCCATCGAATGTTTGCTTCACATAATCACTGGGGTTGCGACGGGGGTCGCGTAGGGCGTATGTTGTGGCTGACGAAGGGGTAGGGAATGATGGTTGTGATCATGTGAATAACGTTGCGAACACCGATGTGTTGTTTCTGTGTAGTGTGGCTAGACTCTCATGTCATTCTTGTGATGAGTTCTTCTGTTTAGCAATATCTATATTTGCTTCTTCCTTTATTTCTCTTGTGACTTCGTTCCCGATTTGCTTGTTCTATTCTTCTATGTCTCTTCATTTTTCGTCATCTAACATTTTCGTCATAACCATTTCTATTTTAATTCTTGTTTCTGGAAAGTGTGTATGATACCTTTCCTCTAGCAATCTCCATACCGTGCGTCTCGATAAGTCACAATCAGGCCGTCCTATGATGGCTTCCATCACCTTCCTTAACTCCTCTATGTTTGTTTCAGCCACTTTAATCATTTTCTTACTCGTGTCCTCCCCATACTCTTCTTGCATCACATCTCTCACAAGCTGTCTTACTTCTTGTATTCTTTGTGATAAGTCTACATCAAACTTTACTTCTAGCATTGTGTGTACCAACTTTACTGACCAGGTGCTGAGGTCGCCTCCTCTTAGGGTGTATCTTATTGCTTCTTTTAACTCATTTACGCT
The DNA here is from genome assembly GCA_024509875.1 of Oreohelix idahoensis. Taxonomy (NCBI): domain Eukaryota; kingdom Metazoa; phylum Mollusca; class Gastropoda; order Stylommatophora; family Oreohelicidae; genus Oreohelix; species Oreohelix idahoensis. Next base: position 321,493 of record JAMPIV010009436.1, on the reverse strand, counting down.
TGGTTCGGACTTCTTGGTAATTTTCTTTATCTAATTTATACATCAGGGATCACTTTTCTCATTTTTCGGCCAATAAATTCTACGGCCTTCTTCGTCCGTTGTATGATCAAGCTCCTCCGACAAGTATCCTTCTGCATTTTCGTCGGAGTCCATAATTCTATCTTCACCACTTGACGAATCGAGCTCTGATTCTATGTCAAATTGGTATTTTTCGTATACTGTGCTTACACCTCTCTGTTTCGTCTTCTGTACTGTTCTTGTACGCCTATAAGATGTATCCATGTCCTGTACTTCTTGTGGACCTGTTTTGATAGGATTCCTTCTTACTGCTGTTCTTATACGCCTGCATGATGTGTCAGTGTTAAGGTCAACATCTGTTTGTGTTGCTGAAACTGCAACTCTATTGTCTGTTTGTGTTGCTGAATCTATCTGTGCTGATGCTGTAACTTGCTTCAGCTGCTCCTGACTCTTTTGTGGATTAAGGCTGTTATTTCTTGAATATCCACTATCTAAGGGAACGTCGCTCAACTCTGGAACCGGTACATGACTTTGCACATTCAGGTCAGTTCTTTCTGGATTTTTGCATGTGACAGCTTCTTGTTTCTCATCTTGTAATTTATCTTGAATGTTACTTTGTTCTACGTTATCAATAATATTCTTGTTACTTTGACTTGACTTTCCCATCTGGGTCATAAGTAATGTCTTTATGTCTTCTAGAACATCTATTCCTTTTGACACTAGACTGTTCAGCATACCATCAACAGTCTCTAGCTCTGAAATATTAGCAATTGTTTCATGGACTTTTCCGCACTGTTTATATCTCTTACATTTCTGTGCTTGACTACATAGCATCGACAAAAATGTACCTGACTTCATGATTTCACTGTCATTCTTCACATCTCTTTCTTCAGATGTCATCTTTTCTGTCTTACCGACCATTTCAACACTGCACAAATCAGGTAAGTCATCTATAGCTTGTCTTGACCTTACTCTGACTGGGATTAGACTCTTCTTACACCTGTCATCTGTTTGCACTGCGACATTCTTTGTTTGAAGTTCCATTTTAGTAACTGTAGGTTCGGTTCGTTTTTTCAAATTTAACTTTGGTCTCCCTTCTTTCACTTTCAATGGTTGTAGTTTAATTTCAACAATATCCTTTATTTCTATGTTATAGACTTTTGCAACCAATCCATCTACTATTCTTATCCAAGGGAAATCGACTGCGTAACTTCTACAACGCTTTAACTCTGAAGCGAAGTCTCTCATTGCTATTCTCTTCTTTCTGTTCTCTGTGGTTTTAGAACACCTCTCCATGTTTCAATGTCTCTTCAACTAACAATTTATGCTGCTATCTCTATCGTGTAGAAGTCTCTTTTACAATTATTTCATATGTATTCCCTCTTGAAACAATTTTCTTTCTGTTCTCTATGATTCTTGGTCTAGAGGTGATGCCGTTGGTATGTTTCCTCTGAAAATGGTGTAGCCATGTTTGTCACTATTAGAAGGAGTGGTCACGGCGCCAATTAGAGATGTATGTGACCGTGGCCGAACCGATTTAGAATATAACTAGGTGACAGATGGCAGGCCTAGTTGTGATATGTTCATTCAAGCCCACCTGCTGGCTTTACTTATTAAGTCTATCCGATTTTTCCTGGATGTGTTGATGTGAATGTGCTAGTAAAGCAATGTCATCTGCATATTCCAGATCTTCCAATGTAGAAAATGTAGTCCATCTTATTCCTCTTGGACTGCCCTCTGTGTAGCGTAGTTCTGAACCAGTATCTAATGGCAATTAACGAGAGCCTACCTTACTTACCTATATCGGGATGTGCAACAAATGTTTCGACCAATCACTGCACGAGCCGAAAACCCGTTGCAGGAACCTTAAGCTGCAGGATAGTTAGATGAAATTTGTGCAAACGTGAATGTGTATTTCTGGCTTCAGGTAAAAATATAGGGTATGTCTCTCGGAACAGTGAGCACAGTAAGATAACAGGAATCATAAGCTTCCATTAGATACATGGATTTAAGTTGTAGAAGCATGGACACAGGAGTTATGACTGATTACATGCAGTAATAACTTAGAGCGGAGGCTGTTTTCCCCGGTTTCGACGGCGATTGCAAACGCTACAAGGGAGGCAGAAAATGGATAGCTTGTTAAAATGGTAGCGCCCAATCGGCCGGTTTAAACAAGACCTGGATGAAAGGAATCGGTTGGGAAACACCGGAATAATAAATTATCGAAGTTTTGGAAGATTTACAGATCGAGGAGAAAGGGTCAACTTTACAGAAGTTTTGGTAAACTAAGCTGACCCGGTCAGCCAATGGAATCGCTTGTCTTCTGGTCGCCCGCTACCTGTAATAAAAAAGGAAGCAAATTTGGAATATTGCTCTTGTGGCAAACAAAAGCAAGAAGCTAAATGGAAAGAATGGGTAACAAAAACTGTCAAGCACTTAGAGAGAGTTATGATAGAGGAACAAACAGAAGAATCGTCACAAACCCAAGTATTGAAAAAAGTCTTTAATTACATTAAAGAATCACCACGCAGAGTAGGCCTTATGCCTCAAGTAACTGATAGGGCCAATACAAACTAAGAAGCACAACTAATAGTTCTAAAATAAAACAAAAGGGATACTAATAAATATTTGTTAATGGATAAGAAAGGATGTAGAATTGTTCAGTGGAATTGTAGGGGTATCAAAAAAACATTTTGCACCCCTACGTACAGAGACAGGAGGAACTACCGCTATATTGCTCTTCAAGAGACCCATTTAAACCCAAATAGTAGATATAGTTGTAAGGGCTTTAAGATACTTAGGCACGATAGGAAAGAAGGTAGAGGAGGGGGTGTCGCAGTCTTAGTTAGCGAAACATTAAAAATTATAGACTGGGGAGTATTTGATACAACCAACATAGAAGGTATCCAGGTAACTATAGCAGCAGAACCAAACAATCTAACAATCCTGAATTTATACGCTAAAGATGGCACAATTAAAGAGGAAGAAATACAAGCGATAAGCACCAGACTATTCCCCAAAACAGTCATAGTAGGCGATTTTAATTCCCATCATTATGCTTGGGGTGGACAACATGCAGACAATGCAGGAAAGTGCCTACTTGACTTTATAGAAAATAAGGACCTGCTAATACTAAATGATGGAACTGCAACTAGAATTAATCCACAAGCTAACAGGGCAGACTCAGCAATAGATATAAGTATAGCAACTAACAACCTAGCGAATGTAAATTGGGAAGTGTTACAAGACACAAACTCAGATCATTTGCCCATTGTAATAACCATGCATGAAAAAGTCGTTCCAAACCCAGAACCAGAGAAACCGACTTTCAACTATAAAAAAGCAAACTGGGAAGCCTTCCAATCAGACCTGGAGGTGATGGGATATAAAGACATTGAAACAGATGATACTGACTTGTGGGCAGAAACACTGACCAATGAAATTCTGAAAATAGCAATAAAATATATACCAAATAAAAATATGCCACTGCACCTAAAACCAATAAATAACATTAATAAGAAAAGAAAAACTCAGTGGAATAAAGAACCAGTTGCCTGCTAGAATAAAAGCTGTGCAGAAATTCATGAGAGAAGAAAAAGGGCATTACAAAAATATAGAAATAACAGAACAGAAGAAAACTATGACGAGTATAAACGTATTAGGAATGAATCTAACAGAATAATACCTCTATAACAAAATCTGGAGCTTAGGAAAGATACCAAAAGCATGGAAAGTAGCTATAATAGTACCCATCCTAAAACCTAATAAGGAAGCCCATGATGTAAGTTCATATAGGCCTATCTCCTTAACATCACAACTAGGTAAAATACTGGAAACTGTTGTGAATAAAAGAGTTAAATTCTACCTAGAAAAAAGTCAGTTATATAGCCCAAACCAGTCAGGGTTTAGAGCAGACAAAAGTACAGTAGACCAGCTTGTAAGATTAGAACATGATGTAAAGCTAGGGTTCAAGAGGAAAGAGAAAACAGTGGCAGTCTTTCTAGATGTAGCCAGAGCATATGATGAATGCTGGCGAGATGGAGCTCTTTACAAAATGAAAAAGATTGGCAACACTGGTAAAACCTATAGGTATATAGAAAAATGTTTATAGGTAAGGTATTTTGCTGTACAGGTGAATAATGATAGGTCAGAAATATATGAACAACAGAATGGGATTCCTCAGGGATCAGTGATTTCTCCTTCAATTTTCACTATAGCTGTAAATGATTTAGCAGATGAATTTAATGACATAAAGAATGCAGTATCACAATTTGCAGATGACTGTGCCATTTGGCGATCTGGAAAAAAACTTGGACCATGTTTACCACAAACTTCAAAAACAAATAGACAAAGTTTCAGAGTGGATGAAAAGTTGGGGCTTCCAAATTAATGAAAACAAAACAGTAGGTATGATATTCAGCAAAGGAAATTAAAAAAACAAAACAAAATCAATATAACCATTAAAAGTCAGAAAATATGTACATCTTCAACAACAAGATTTCTGGGCATAACTTTAGATAAACAACTAAATTATTATAAACATATAGACAATTTAGTAGAAAGCTGTAGGGGACCCCTAAATATACTAAGGATAGTAAAAGGTAATGGATGGAAGGGGGGGGGGGAGCAATAACATAATGCTTATGTTCTACAAGTCTTTCATCAGGGGGAAACTGGATTATGCCAGCATAGTATATGACTCAGCTGCAGCTTCTAACAAAGCAAAACTGGACAAGATTCAAAATGCAGCCATGAGAACCATTACAGGTGCATTTATATCAACACCAGTAGAAGCGCTAGAAGTAGCTCTTGGCATACCACCCCTTGGTCTAAGACGGAAAGAACTAAGATTAAATTATTGGAGTAAAGTAGCACAAGAAGTGACCCACCCAACACATAAAGCATTTGTCAAAAACCAAACAAGTGTATGGGATGTCCCCTTAAACAAAGATAGATAACCAACAGGGTGGAGAACCATAGAAGATCTAATGCAGCTCAAAGAACTATCAAACACAATTAAAAATAGTAATAAATATAGAAGCAAAATACCACCCTGCGAACTAAAAACACCAATCATAGACTACTCGCTTACTGAAAAGATCAAACAAAACATAGAACATAAGGAAGCCAAAATGATATGTAGAAAGTTCATAGATCAACTAACTAAACAAAGTTTGGTCGTCTACACTGATGGATCCAAGGGTGATAGTGGGCAACTAGGTGCCGGAGTCGTAATACCACAGTGGGGAATAAAAAAGAGCTACAGTGTAACTGAAGGGACTTCGATTTTTACCGCAGAGATGGTAGCAATTCTTAAAAGTTTAGAAATAATCGAAGATAACTCACCAGAAGCTGTTACGATATTTACAGACTCACTATCATCTCTACAAGCACTAGAACATCCAGGTAAATGTAGCCGGCCAGACATAAAGGAAGAAATTCTAGCAATTAATACATCACTAGGGAACAGAGGATGTAGTGTGAGGCTAGTGTGGGTTCCAGCACACATAGGTATTGCTGGTAACGAGTTGGCAGATCAGAACGCCAAGAATGGAAGAACAAGTAAAAACAATATAAGAGCAGGACTGGGAAGGTCTGAGATCAAGAGCCAAGTGAAGATAACTATAAACGAGGAATGGAAGACAACATGGAAGAACAGTAGAAAAGGCAGACATGCGTTCAAACTGCTGAAAGAACCAACGAGGACGTGCCAGGTCAGAGAAGAATTAAAGATACCATCAAACAAAAAACTGTGGCGTCTCCGTCTCGGTGCAGCATACTTTATGATAGAAGAACCACACTGCCAAGAATGTCAGGAAGAGAATGACATAGACCACTACCTGATCCACTGTAAAAAGTATGAACAACAAAGGCTTGAATTAAAAACTTACTATAGAAATTACAATATAGACTTGACAGGTGATAAGGTTTTAAGTATAGATGCTCCAAGAGATGCCCAATCAATAGTTAAAAGATATATACATAAAACAAAGGAAAACATATAAGGTTAGTAACCAAAAACAAAGAAAAAAACTTACTAACTACTAATAGGACAAGGAAAGACAACAAGGTATGAAATAAAAAAATAAATAAAACTCAAAAAGAACAAATACTAATACAAAGTAAAACCAAGTGTAAAGGACAATAGTTATCAAGAAACAATACAAAAGAGAAAATAAAATGGACAAATACTAATATAAATTAAAATCAGCAACTGCTAAAGACAATAGCTATTTAAATTGAATACAAAATTAAAAAATAAAATAACACTAAATACCCCAATTATAACCAAATTTCAGGTTGAACAGGGTAGACCAAGATGGAACGAGAAGAGGCAATAACGGTCAGCTGTTACGTGCCCGCTCTCCACCCATCACCTCATCAAAACAACAACAAAAAAAAAGAATATTGCTCTTGAACCGCCATAAACAAATTCGTCAGAGGACGGATGTCAGATTCTGCCACAGAGCTCCTTTTCCATTTGCCAGTGAAGCAGACTGATTTGGTTTATTAAAAGCCTGTTGAATCTGAGATTGTGAGTCAGAGGTATCCTGTCACCCATCTTGTTAGCAGAGACGAATATTGGTATTGTACCTATCGGTGTATGATTTGAACAAGCACACCGTACCTACATCAGTTGGAAGAGTGAGGACCCTCAGTGTTGGGCTTCTTCATCTTATATTCCTGCTTCAAGTTAAAAGGCGGAAGCGAAAAAGTTAAGTCCCATTAGACAAGACTGAGAGGGGGAGCTACAAATTGGCGGTGGGGGACCAACGGGGGAAGAGGTAAAGAGAGCCATGGAGCTTCTAAGAGATGGAAAGGCGTCTGGACCTGGTGGCATTCCAGCGGAGGCCGTCGGAGCAGATGTCGACACGGCTGCAGAGATGTTGTATAAATTACTTGGTGAAGTCTGGGAGGGGGAGGAGATGCCAGCGGAGTGGAAGGAGGGATATCTGGTTAAGTTGCCTAAGAAGGGAAATCTACAAGAGTGCACAGGTTGTAGAGGAATAGTGTTACTGTCAGTGCCAGGAAAGGTATTGAACAGGATTATCCTTGAGAGATTAAAGGAGTCCATAGACAAGAAATTGAGAGATGAACAAGCAGGTTTTCGACAAAACAGATCATGTACAGACCAGATAGCCACTTTGAGAATAATAGTTGAACAAAGTCTGGAATGGAATTCACCACTGTACATCGGATTTGTGGACTACGAAAAAGCATTTGACAGTGTGGACAGAGAATCACTTTGGAAATTGATGAGGCATTATGGAGTTCCCCTGAAAATCACTAATTTAATAAAGAAAACCTATGGGGACATGGCGTGCGGAGTTCTTCGTGGGGGACAGCTTGCAGAACCATTTGGGATAGGAACAGGAGTGCGACAGGGATGCCTCTTGTCTCCATTTCTTTTCTTGCTGGCAATAGATTGGGTTATGAGATCATCGACAGCACACGGCGGAAATGGAATCCAGTGGACTCTGACTAAGCAGTTGGATGATCTGGATTTTGCTGATGATTTGGCTCTCCTGTCCCATGACCGTAATCAGATGCAGGACAAATTGAAGGCACTCGATGAGAGGTCGCAGCAATTGGGTCTGAAAATACACAGGGAAAAGACAAAAATAATGAGAATAAATGCAGGTAATGAAAACAGGGTTGAACTTGAAGAAACGCCAATACAAGATGTAGAGTCGTACACATATCTTGGCAGTAGTGTAGACAAAGTTGGAGGGACGGACAGCGATGTCAAAATAGGGATACAAAGAGCGGGAGGAGCTTTCATTGCATTGGGAGATGTATGGAGATCGAGAGAGGTGGGATCCAACGCGAAAATAGGAGTCTTCAACTCGGGTGTGAGGTCGGTCCTGTTGTGTGGCTCGGAGACATGGAGAGCGACGGGGACAGCGGCCGAAAGGCTACGGACTTTCATGGGTGGGTGCTTGCGTAGAATAGAGGGATTAAAATGGTATGACGGGGTTGCCAATGTGGAACTGATGACAAGAACTAGACAAGTGCCAGTGGAGCGGGAGATGGGGGGAGGACGATGGCGATGGATGGGACACGCACTGAGGGAGCCTGTTGATGGCATTACAAGGCAGTCCTTGTTCTGGAACTCCCAGGGCGGGAGAGGCGGGGGGGGGGCCGGGAGGTACATGGAGAGGAGAGTTGGAAACGGGGGTGAAGGTGGTGAGGAGAGCATGGAGAGGGCTTGGGATGGTGGCGCGTGACGGGAGGACTTGGCATGTGTTTGTTGAAGGCCTGTGCTCCTTTGGGAGTGGAGGGTTATGAATGAAATGAATGAAGACAAGACTGACTCGCAGAGCACTGGCGTACCACACCCGGTCTAACTTTGTAGTGGTGAAAAAAGTGATCTCAGTAACATTGTAGTCAGAGTGACAGTTTTCTAAAGCTACATAACCTAGAAATATTTTGAATTCAAGTGATCTCAGTAACATTGTAGTCAGAGTGACATTTTCAAAAGCTACATATAACATAGAAATATTTTGAATTCAAGTGATCTCAGTAACAGTGAAGTCATTGTGACAGTTGTCAATATCTATCACCCAAATACTGAAGATAAATTCAAGTACCATCATTAACATTGGTTCCAGAGTGATTAGTTGAACTAAGACTAATTTCTTAACAAGGAAAAGACTTTATTTTAGTATTTGACTTTTAGTTGGTGTACATACATGCAACATCATCAGTGTATTTTTAATTTTTGGTTTTGTGTTTACACAAACAAAACACAACAGATGAATAAATAATATTAAGAAATTGTAGTGCATTGTTTTGATTACTTTATGTCAGCTTTGAAGTCACTTTATTTTGAAATTAATTAATTCCCATAGATACCATACCAGCCCATAGGTATAATTCCGAGAGAGGCACCATAGAATAATGGTACTGAATATTACTATCTCTGCCAGTAATTCTTAACAGCCTGACTTTAAACCTATAAACTCTATACACCATTGCTCTTTTCTGAGAATGGGGTATTTGTTATAAGACCAGACTCTTCTCTGGCAACTATCCTTGTATCACCTGAAACACCTTGTTGTTTACATTCTTTATAAAGTACTTAACCTCTCGCGACACTCTGTTGTCTGGCTCATCACCCAGTCTATGACTGTTAAAAATAGAGTGGTTGATAAGGGGCATCCCTGTCGTACTCCTGTCTTCACCTCAAAGGTTAGGTTGCTCTGCCCAACGCTACACGTAAAGTTGGCATAGAGACTTTTTGTGATTGACACTAGGCAGCTTGGAATTCCATATGCCCTCAGTATTTTCCATAAACTGGCCCTATGTATACTGTCAAAAGCCTTTTCAAAATCAACGAAATTAATGTACAGCTGTCTTTGCCATTCTGAGCACTGCTCTATAGTGTTCCTGATGGTAAATTTATGATCTACACATCTTCTGTTCTTTTTAAATCCTGCTTGTTCTTTCCTCAGTTTGTGGTCAGATGTTTTTGAGATTCTCTGTATAATTATCCTGCCTAGTATTTTGCTGGGAACTGAGACAAGAGTTATTCCACTCCAATTATTGCAGTCTGCAAGATCTCCCTTCTTGGGCAATTTGACAATTATTCCTTTGTTCCACTTCGTTGGTGTTGTCCCTGTTTTCCAGACTTGTGCAAATAGCGGTTCTAATAGTTCTGCTGCTAGCTCAGTGTCTGTCTTAAATAGCTCTGCAATTAAGTTATCATGGCCAGGAGCTTTTCCATTATTTAACCCTTTGATTGCTGTAATGATTTATTGTTTTCGTGGAATGTCTGTATTAACATCTAGATCATTTTCAGCCTCAGGAACATTCAATTTGTGTCTCTGGTGGTTCCTTGTTCAGAGTTTCTCTGAAATGCTATGCCCATCTTGTTTCCTGTCCCTCTGCTGTCGTGATGAGATTTCATTGCTTATCTCTTACTAATGTAATATTGTTTGCACCTCGTTTTCCGCTGATGATTTTAGTTATTTTGTATACTGTGCTTTGTTCATTTCTCAGTGCTGCATCTTCTGCCTGTCTTGCAAGATCGTCTAGGAAATTCCTTTTGTTGGCTCGGGTTTGGCGTTTAACTTCCTTGTCCAGCTGACTGTACTGTTCGCTTTATAGTTGCTTTAACCCGGGAGACTTCGCTTCTGTTTTCTTTCATTTCATTTCCTTTCTCATCGTTATGGTGTTTAATGTTTCTGGTGTTATCCAGTCTTGCTTCTTCCTTTCCTGGAATCCCAAGCATGATTTGCTGCTTTCCTTATATATTGTTGAAATGGCGTTGAATTTCTGGTCTATATCATCAGTCAGTGTCTTTTCCTGACTTTTGGCAAATTGATATCGCTTCTTTATATCAGCCGCAAAAGCTTTTCTGGTAAGGGGGTCCTTCAATTTGCTGATGTCAAACCTTTTCTGTGTAGATACAGTTGGTCCAGCCGTTCTTAGTTTCACTTTCAGTTTTGTTACTACTAAATGGTGATCACTTCTTACATCTGCACCTCTTCTTACCTTCACATCTTGTAATGCATGTCTCCTTCTACCATTAATCATAATGTGGTCTATCTGGCTTCTGTCCCAACCATTTGGTGATTCCCATGTTAATTTGTAAATTTCTTTGTGTGGGAAAAGTGTTCCTCCAATGACCAGGTAACATGTTAATGCTACAGAAACGTATTAATTTATCCCCATTTTCGTTTGCTGTTCCGCTGCCGCATTTCCCCATTACTCTTTCATTATATGTATTGTGTGTTCCAACTTTCGCATTGAGGTCTCCCATTACTACGATAAGATCATATCTAGATGTGTCTTCCATTTCTTTCTGCAGTTGTTGATAGAATTCATCCTTTACCTCATCATCGCTGTCATTCGTTGGTGCGTAACATTGTATTATTGTAGTGTTGGTGAATCTCCCTCTCAATCTTACTCTTATCAATCTGTTGTTGATGGGTTTTCATTCCAGTAATGTCCTTTCTATTCCTTTCTGTAGAATAATGGCTACACCTTCATTGTGCTGTCCATCCTCTCTTCCAAAGTAAAGTACTGTTTCTCCTGTTGCTGTTTTAACTTTTCCTGCCCCTGTCCATCTGCTCTCGCTTATCCATAGAATGTGTAATCTATAGTTTCTCATTTCTGCTGTGACCTGTTTTAGTTTACCCGTCTCGTTCATTGTCCTGACATTCCAAAATCCTATTCTTGTTTCACGTTTTGCGGTCAGGACGTCCGTTTTCGTGTCAGTGGCTTCCTTTCGGCTTTCACCACTGACAGTCATACAAGCCTGAGACTCCAGATGTCCTTCTTCTTTGATCCTTAGCCGCCGACCGTCAAAGCAGTCAGTGGCCATCACGCCTAGTGGCGTCTTGTAGGGCTGAAACAAATTGATTCCACTTTGCTCGGTCGGTGGCCATCCTTCGTACAGTGCCCCAACTCTGGTTCATTCTTTGCATCTCAGCCTCCACAGTCCTCCGCCAAACTGTTTTTGGTCGGCCTCTCTTTTCTGCCGTGACCTGTTTTATTTTACCCGTCTCATTCATTGTCCTGACATTCCAAAATCCCATTCTTGTATCGTGTTTTGCGGTCAGGACGTCCGTTCTCATGTCAGTGGCTTCCTTTCGGCTTTCACCACTGACAGTCATACGAGCCTCAGACTCCGGATGTCCGTCCCGCAGCAAAGTTTTCCAGATGTCCGTCACGCAGCAAAGTTTGTTCATTTGTTGTCGTTTCCGTAACTTCATTTCTTTTTGCATAGACAGGGGTGTCAGCCCTATGCTAAAACCCCATCCTGGAGGACCAGGGTGTCTGCTTTAGTCTGACCCCTGCCCGCGCAAACCTGTCCAGCTTGGTAGAACCTTCCAGGAGTAAAACTCCAGCTGGCATAGCTCTGGGGGTAACCAGGGTACGCAAGCCGCCATACCTCGACAAGGTATTGGGACCGGTGATGGCAGCTTATAAAGGACAAACAAGGCAAATTGCTTACTGCCCCGAAGGAAGTAATGGAAAGATGGAAAGAATTTTTCTCAGAACTCCTTGATGGTGAGCAAGGTCAAGCATCAGAAATGATAACCACTAGCACAGAAGAGGAAACCAATGGTGATGAAGATGACATAAAGATGGAAGAACTGAAGGCAGCACTGGAGAAAATCAAGATGGGCAAAGCAGCAGGGCATGATGGTATAACACCAGAAATGGTTAAGTACATGGGAACATTAGGCGACCTATTACTCTTAAGGGTCCTACAGGCAACGCGCTGCAACAAGACCATACCAAAGGATTGGCAGATTGCGCTCATAATACTAATTTTCAAAAAGTGTGACAATCGACAATGTGGAAACCATAGAGGCATATCCCTTCTCATTGTGCCTGGTAAAGTCAACTCTAGAATCCTAGAGCAGAGACTCCGACGCCTAGCTGAGCCACAATTGGATGAGGTCCAGTGCGGATTCCGAGCTAACCGAAGTACTCAAGACCTAATCTTCACACTCAGACAGCTGAGTGAAAAGGCCTTTGAGTATAAGAGTGAGATCCATCTTTGTTTCATAGGTCTGGAAAAGGCGTTGACAGGGTCCCCTGGAGCAAACTTTGGGACTGTTTGGCAAGGAAGAACATTCCAGCACCTCTGATTCATGCTATACAGAGCTTCTACAAGTCTTGCAGAAATTATGTGAGGACAGCAAACCATAAGCCAAAAGAGTTCAGGACCACCACTGGTGTAAGATAAGGTGATATCCTGTCACTTTATCTTTTCATACTCCCCATGGACGATGTCATCAAGGCATGTAAAGAGAGAACAAGAAAGTATTCAGTGGGGTACTGGAAGATGAGACAGGTCTGTACTTCAGAGCTGGCATTTGCTGATGATGTTGCCCTGATTGCTAAATCCGAGGCACATCTCCAATGCAACCAGCAAGTCTGGAAGGAAGAGCTGGAGAAGAGAGGGATTGTCATAAGCAGCGCTAAAACAAAATCCATGGTGATATCACGAGAAGAAAGAAGACATCAGATTAAGCTGGGAGAACAGGTCCTGGAGCAGGTAGACCACTTTAAATACCTCGGAGCTATTATACACCGAAAGGAAGGCATCAAAGAAGAGTTGGCCACTCGAAAAGCAGCAGCTGGGAGACTTTTTCAGGCCATAAATCGAGGATTCCTCAGCAAGAGAGAGGTTGGTAAGAAAACGAAGATGGCTGTATACCGCTCCTCCTATGTCCCAGTCTTGACATAAGGATGCTAGTCATGGGCAATGACTACAACCCACAAAAGCCAGATCCTAACCTCAGAAATGAGGAAGTAACAAGAAGAGACATGGTCCGCAACCAGACGATACGTCAAGGCCTAAAATCCCACCCCCTGCAGACCCAAGTAGAACAGTCACAACTAAGATGGTTTGGCCATGTCTGCAGAATGGGAGAAGATCGGCTACCACGACAAGCATGGGAAACAAAGAGCCAAGGATCCAGACCTCCAGGACGACCCGGAGTCCGCTGGGAGGACAACATTAGAGAATCTTTGAAGGACCAAGGACTAGAATGGAACCAGTCCAGGAGAAAGACAGCCGATAGGATAGTCTGGCACTCTCTCTTCCAAACCTCTACTCCTCACTGTAGAACGGGAACGACTAAGTGAGTAAGGGAAAAGAGAAGAAATTAGAAAAAAGATAGAAGCACAACACAGAGTATTTTAGAACTGTAATCTTCTTGAAATGTAACTAATAAACAAAACATATCCTCACAAGATAGGAATTCAAGGATTATGCATCGTGGAATCTAAGAGAATAGTAGATTAAACATAGCCGACGTGATAGAAAAAATAAATCGAATCTATTCTCTACGCTTGTCATTAAAATTGGAAGGAATAAAGTGAATGGACAGATTGTTTACACGCTATTACAAATAATTATCTGTAATTAGCAGTTGAGCACTTGCCAAATTGTAGTTAAATTATTCTTAATTTAGACAAATTACAGGAATGACAAAAACATTACAGGTATACCTCGGAAATATTGCGGGTTCGGTTCCAGACCACCGCAATAATACGAATATCGCAATAAAGCGGGTCATATCCATTTTTTGGCTTCCCAGTGCATATAAAAGCTTAAAATCACGTTTACACTATGTATGAAGTGCGCAATAGCGCTAGCTCTAAAAACAAAAAAAAATTTACTGTAAAATTAAGAATACTTTATTGCTAAAAACATGCTAATCTTCATCATCTGAGCCAAAATCTATCGGAAGAAGAAGGCACGTTCTAATAAATAAACATGAATAATTTGAAAAAAAGCGCAATATCTGCGAATCGCAATAAAGCGAGGTATACCTGTATTTGACAACACCAAATAATCAAACAAATCAAAAATGTGTATTCATCGAAGCAATAACTGGCAATAAAAAACAAAAAACAAAATACAAAACTGGATGCAAGTAATGACACTCTAAAGGACAACATCAAGAAGTAATTGTTCTTTTGAACGGCACGGGTTGCTTCTCCTGAGAATCTTTTCTATGAAGTCAGCGCGTATGTTTCTGTACTATTATTATCCGTTGCACCGAAGAGCAGAAGCGACTTCAGAAATCACTACTTTAAAGATAACACGTTTACACTCTCATCGCTTGTCAGAGGCACTCGAGCGTATAAAACTTATTCATTCGAGCATAAATAAATGTCGGTGTGGTAACTATTAAACACCAGCGGTGCGGGGAGCTGAAATATGAATCCTCATCGCTGATTCTCGTCCGGTTCACGAAATGGTGATTGTCGCAATGCGGACAGCGTGTCACTTTTGAGATATCGTGGCCATTGATGCAGTCTCTTGCCTCAGTCATAATGTATGATTCATTGTTAGACATACCTGATAAGGAGTCAACGTGGTTGACCTATGTATGACACGATATGACCAGGACATCATGTCAGGTAAGATACGTACAAAAGCGGTCCAGAGAGAAGTAACCAATTTATAAGATAGGAAACTCTATACAGAGCGATACATTAATAACCCTCCACTCCCAAAGGAGCACATGCCTTCAACAAACACATGCCAAGTCCTCCTGTCCCGTGCCATCATCTCAAGTTATTTCCACGTTCTCCTTATCATTTTCACCTCTGTTTCCAGCTCTCTTCTCTATGTGCTTCTTGTAAAAAGAAGTATCAAAAGAGACTAGAGGAAATATATTGAGGAGTTGGCAAGAGAGGCCGAAGATTCTGCAGCCAAAGGTAATATGAGAGAGCGATACAACAGGAGGCAATCTGATCATCAGAAGCAGTCCCCCCCCCCCCCTTTCCGTCGAACAAGTGTTTCGGCCCTGTATACTCCTTAAATGAGAGTATTAAAATGAGATTGAATAGAACGATGAATGGAAACGATACTGGCTGTTCTCGAGTGTGTCGTGGAATATTCTAATCCACATATATAAATTATCAAGTAAATATAAAGCCTAATAAATACATATAATAAATAAAGGAAGAAGAATGGTAAAGAACAGTGCTGTCACAATGACAGTACTCGAAATCCCCCTTCTTTTCTACTTCGTCGGCAAAGTGTAACGCTTTCACGTTGATATTAAAGGCCTTCTGCAACATACACGCGTTTCCCAAACACACAATAAAATGTGCTGCCTTTCTAAGAAAAACCTTGAAATATGCAAGTTGACCTAAATTTTAAATTCCATTCATGTCTTTTTCTACACTATGTTACCAAAAACAAAAGACAGATGGACTAAAGGATAGCGAGAAGGGAGAGGCAGAAAGCCGAACACTAAACACGCGTCGCGCGATACACAAATGCTGCCATCACGCGTGTAAGACTACATGCACTAACTTTTTTTCAGACGGACAGTGATAAATTCACTACCCTTCCCAGAGTTAGGTTTTTAAATCCTGATAAACGCTTATAAGGAAAGATGACAATAGATGGGTTTACGTTTGAAAACATTACAGTACCCAGACAGCACATCTTCGAAACAGGAGGTAGAAGAAATTGCATATTTTGAACGCAGCCACTTAGCTCTATTAAATATATATATTTGGGTTCCTTAGGGTTTGCTGACAAAGAATATGTACAACGTTATGCAAATATTCTAGGAATTAACAAGTTATAGCCAAAATAAAATGATAGTGCTGTCAGACAACACCCAAAATCAGAATCGCTCAGTGGTAGATTTTTTTTCACCACCATTGTACGGGAAATGGGCCACAAGTTACATTTGAACTGATTGGCTGGAATGATATGTAAGGCTAAACACGATTAGTCGGGCTATAAAGGCTATCCTTGGTTGTTAGGGGAGACGTAGGAAGTTAAAATTTTTTCAAATACTTGTCGAAACGTGGCTCCATTGGCTAGACTCGCTGATATACTCACTTAGAAGCGTTAGTTCGAGACCACTAGTGCAAATAAGCTTGATAAAGCAACAGTGCGTTGAAGCCAGCTCATATTTGTGTTAAATAAAAGCCTGGAACATAAGCAGATGGGAATTTGTGCCAGTATTTTGTGCCAGAATTCATTGCTAATCAACGTATCTGTGTTTGTTTCCATGAATTGTGGTAAGCTTGAAACATTCAGTATCTTTTAATGAAAATTGAATGTGAATTGTTAATTTATGCCTGTATATATGTGTAGTTCAGTAGCAAACATGATATAAAGCCTATAATGCTCCAGCCTGAACAGAAGGTGTCGGAGGAAAGTAAAACTGCATGGAATGGCCAAACAGTACACTGACACCTAGATTATTGATTAGACAGAAATAATGCTGGAAGTGCAGAGGCGTGGTAACCATTAAGGAGGTAAATACTGGTATAAAATATTTCAGATGAAGCTGACAGTTGGCCTAACGCTCTGAACTCAATGTTTGTGATGTATTGTGCTCAGTGTAAAAAGAGAGTATAAATTAGTTATGAAGTAGAAGGTACATCCTTCTTGTTTTCAGGGACCGTGGTCTTGATGGTATTGAGCAGCACCTGGTCAGAGCTTTGCTGAATCCAGAGTCGGACAGCATACTCCTTGGTCCATTTAGCTATCAGTGAGGTGTCTCCAGAGCCGAGGGGAGAGTCGAGCAGAGGAGTCTGTTCCTGCCGCCATCACGCCAGATAAGCTGATGTGGCCAGCTGAGCTCAAAATTATGTACCCCCAGCTTAAAATGACCTTGTAAAAATAACATTAAGAGGGGAATTAAATTGTGTTAATATCAGGAACTGAGAACATCTCCAATAATAGTTCTCCTAAAGACAAACTATTGAAGTCATGATGACAAATACCAACAGAGCTTGAACAAAACAAAACCAGTATTACCTCATATTACTACTACACAACTGACACACATAGGATACTTTTAATAATATATGTCATTACAATATTCATATTGATAAATTCTGTACATATAACTTGTAAGTAAAATTGATTGTGATTCCTGGTTCCCTTTGTAATTGAATCAGGACACATATTCATTCATAACAGCAATGAATACATATTGTTATTTGAAAAGTTATCAGTGACTCCTTTAAGTTATCCTTTAGAGTGTTATATGTATGTGAGTGTCACAGTGTTGTCAAGTGTGGTGGAATAAATTAAATTGTTTATCTGTCTGTTGTTGTTATGACTTACACTTCATCATACACATACCCTAGACATACAACGTAGTCATCACACTATTCCAGAATAATTCTGACTGAGATATATATATATGTGGCAGCAAGTAAGGTTATCTATAATACACTACACTTATTAGATATAGATACCTTCACAGCTGATCTCAGTCAGTACACTAAGTCCCCTATAAATATTTATAACATCCCACTTCACCACATATATTGGGGTCTCGCTCTTGGGATTTTGAATCTTTCCCTATTAAAAATATTGGGGGTAATTCACTTCAGGGAATATAAGAATTAAAAGGTATCCTTGGGTGGAATTAAATAAGGTTGAGCTCACGGTGCCTGTGTTGTCCATTAGATATATTTAGAGATTAAATTGTTGGTTAGACATTGTAGAAATTTACCTGATAGACAATGGCGGACCTGGCCAAGTTTCGATCTGCTGCTGTACAGACTGCAAAAGAGTTAGGATTAGATGGGCAAGTTATGGTTGCCTATGTCACTACGGAATGTGACAAATTTATTGAACGCGAAGAAAGAAGATTAGAAAAAGAGGCCGAAAGAAAGTTAGAGGCTGAGACTAAGAGGTTGCAAGCTGAGGCTGAGACTAAGAGGTTGCAGATTGAGGCTGAGGCTAAGAAATTGGAGGCAGAAAGAGAAGACAAAAGATTGACTGCAGAAAGGGAAGAGAAGAAATTAGCTGCAGAAAGGGAAGAGAAGAAATTAGCTGCAGAAAGGGAAGAGAAGAAATTGGCTGCAGAAAGGGAAGACAAGAGATTAGTTGCAGAAAGGGAAGCAGAAGATAAGAGATTACAAAGGGAACATGAGTTACGACTAAGGGAGTTTGAGTTTCAAGGCCATGCTCCTGAAAATGGTGCCAGTCCCTTTGCCTCTGATGCTACGGTTACTCAGGGAGCCTCAACCTCAGCTATGAATTTTCATTTAGATCATTTTGTTGAGAAAGACGATGATATAGAGAGCTACCTAAATAGGTATGAACTATTAGCTACCACGTATGGGTTAGAGAGAGAAAGGTGGAGCTTAAAGTTATCTCAGGGACTTCGTGGGGCAGCTTATGAAGTTTTTGCAAAAATGAGCAGAGGTGATCAGGAAAATTATGACATGCTAAAGCAGGCTCTTTTGTTAAGATATGAAAAGAATGCAGAATTTTATAGGAAAAAATTTAGGAATGCTAAACTACTGTCAGGTGAAACCTATCACCAGTTCTCTGCACGAATAGAGACATACTTGGAGAAATGGACTTCTCTGGGGAAAACCCAAGATCTTAAGGAAATGGTCCTTATAGAGCAACTAAGAGAGTCCATGGCTCCAGACCTGAGAAAGTTTCTCATGGAACAAGGTGCAGAGAGGCTGGGTGAGTTGCTAAATGTTGCTGAAAGGTATCAAGCAGCTCAAGCAGAGGTAACAGGTAATAAAAAGAAACAAGTGGATAACTTTAGGGCACCACAGAACTTTAATAAATTTGATCCTAGGGATCAAAATAAAGGTAAGCACCAAATTGATAGGCCACGGTATGAAAATAAAAATAAATTCCCACAATTCGATGAAAGGAAATATGATGAAAGAAAATCTTTCAACCAAGGAAAAAGGTGGTGTAAAAATTGTAAGATGAACAATCATGACACTGACCGTTGCAGAAGGAAACCTGTGTATATGGCAACCCTTCAGGTCAGGTCGACCTCAAGACAGGAGGAGGATATTATGTTAGATACCACTCCAGAAGAGATGAGGAAGGCACAGGCTGGGGATAAAACACTCAAGCCTTGTTTCAGAAAATTGTCAACTTGTCATACAACTCCAGGCAAGGGAGATTTTTACATGAAAAACAAGTTGATGTATAGGAAGACTGGAACTAGATCCCAAGGTCACGGACAGCTGGTTCTTCCAAAAAGATATAGGGCAGACTTAATAAGGAGCCTACATGTGAAACCAGATGGGGACCATGAGAAGATAGGTACCATCATTCAAAAGGTGGCTCACAATTATTATTGGCCCAAAGCAAGATGGGACATTGAGAATTTTGTAGAAAGGTGTAGCATAGCACATGAGGGAACACCCACAAGTGGGAACATGGATCAGGACCTGGACACGCCACGGGGCAAAATTAGGCCTGATAATAAAAAGAGAAATAGATTTGATAAAGTGGACCAAATGGAATGGGAAGCCCCTTTTCACGGACAAGCTTCACTTAACTGTTTTACAATGGCCACTATGCGGAGAGTGCAAAAGGATGTCTTACCCCAGGATAAGCCGACAATCCCTCAATCGGACTTAAACAAACTGGAGGAAGAAGATGTAGAGAGGAAATCTCTCATCAAGAATTTTAAGAGGGGAGAAAGCCCCAAGACAAGAAAAATTGGTAGCGGTCGTTTTGTGAATGATAATTCTGGGAGGAAAAATCATCACTATAAAGCTTCGAGTGGAAGAGACCATACCGGTGCATGGACAAATAGGTCCACACAATTAAAGGTCCATATGTAGCTTTGTTAAGAACGTGGACTGATGAAAAGGCAGAGGAAAACATTACATCTTCATACCAATATGTGAATGAGCTGACCACTCGGTTAAAAACTGGCTGGAAACTTGCCAATGAAAATTTAAAACAAGCCAGGAAGAAACATGCTGCCTATTATAACAGGAAGGCGAAAGACAGAGATTTGGCTGTGGGAGAGAAGGTACTGCTTCTTTTGCCCGGGAGTCAGAATAAGTTACAAATTGGATGGCAGGGTCCATATACAGTTTTAGAGAAGGTATCTAGAACAAATTATAAGATAGATAAGAAGGGGAAAGAAAAAATCTATCATGTGAATCTCCTGAAGAAATATTTGGAAAGAGAACATCAGGAAGAGACACACTTGTTGACCTTGTCCATCGCCATGGAGATGAAAAAGGAACCACTTTCATCATTTGAATATCCATTACACCCCTGTGAGACAGCAGCACAGGTAAAAATCAGTACACATTTAACGAAAACTCAGAAAGAGAGAGTGCAACAGGTTCTAAATAATCATGCAGAGGTGTTAACAGACCGACCAGGGCATACAAACCTATTGGAATATGATATGAAACTGATAGACCCCACACCTGTCTGTATGAAACCATATTCGATTCCGTTTGCTAAGGAAAAAGCTTTGAAGGAAGAGATAGACTATCTATTGAAGGAGGGAATTATTTCACACAGTGAATCCTCATATAGTTCCGGTGTTGTACTCTTAAGGAAGCCCTCTGGAGAACATAGACTCTGTATAGATTACAGGAGACTGAATGCTATTACAGAAGGACAGGTGGATCCATTGCCGGATACAAATCAGCTGTTTGCCAAACTAAATAAAGCTAAATATTTCTCAAAAGTGGATTTGAGTAAAGGATACTATCAGATTCCAGTAAAGCCTGAGGTTAGACCATACCTAGCTTTTAGTACCTCAGAAGGACACTATGAGTTTAATAGATTGCCATTTGGATTGAAGAATGCGCCTAGTGTCTTCTCTAGAATGATGAGAAAATTATTGGACCCTCTGAATAATCCATGTATAACAAATTTCATGGATGATATCCTATAGCAACAGAAACATTTGAGGAACACATTGACTCTCTGAACATGCTGTTTAATCGACTTAGGGAGGCAAATTTAACAGCCCGACCAACCAAATGTTGCGTTGGATGTAAAGAATTGGAATTTTTGGGACACACAGTTTATCAGGGAAACATGACCCCTGACCCAAAGAATTTAGAGAAACTACAGAAAGCCCCGAGACCACAAACCAAGAAGGACGTGAGATCCTTTGTCTCATTATGTGGTTTCTACCAGAAGTATATCAGTAACTTTAATTCCATATGTGCACCGTTAACTGATTTGACACGTAAAGGACATCCAGATCGCATTACATGGACACCACAATGTGAAATGACTTACCAAGAATTGAAGGAAAAGCTCACAAGTAAACCCATTTTGAAATTACCTGACTTAAGTCAAGAATTCATAGTAAGGACGGATGCAAGTAATATTGGGTTAGGTGCAACTCTACTACAGAAATCAGATGCATTGGATGGGGAATTAAGCCCAGTGGCATATGCTAGCAGAAAATTGAATAAAGCTGAAATCAATTACTCAACTAGCGAAAAAGAATGTCTTGCAGTAATATGGGCAATAAAGAAATTCAATATTTATCTGTATGGGAAGGCCTTTAAGTTGCAAACAGACCACAAACCTTTATCGTTTCTAGCACAGGCTAGGCATGAGAACTCCAGGTTACTCCGATGGTCTTTACTTTTGGCTCCATATAATTTTAGCATTGAGTATATATCTGGAAAAACAAATTTGGGAGCGGATTTTTTAAGCCGCCATCCGTGTGATGAGAATCACCGTAAACCCCAGAACTAATAATAAATTTCTCTATGTGTATATAGAATAAAGGACTGACATATAATGTCTGTTTTAAGAGGGGAGATGTCGTGGAATATTCTAATCCACATATATAAATTATCAAGTAAATATAAAGCCTAATAAATACATATAATAAATAAAGGAAGAAGAATGGTAAAGAACAGTGCTGTCACAATGACAGTACTCGAAATCCCCCTTCTTTTCTACTTCGTCGGCAAAGTGTAACGCTTTCACGTTGATATTAAAGGCCTTCTGCAACATACACGCGTTTCCCAAACACACAATAAAATGTGCTGCCTTTCTAAGAAAAACCTTGAAATATGCAAGTTGACCTAAATTTTAAATTCCATTCATGTCTTTTTCTACACTATGTTACCAAAAACAAAAGACAGATGGACTAAAGGATAGCGAGAAGGGAGAGGCAGAAAGCCGAACACTAAACACGCGTCGCGCGATACACAAATGCTGCCATCACGCGTGTAAGACTACATGCACTAACTTTTTTTCAGACGGACAGTGATAAATTCACTACCCTTCCCAGAGTTAGGTTTTTAAATCCTGATAAACGCTTATAAGGAAAGATGACAATAGATGGGTTTACGTTTGAAAACATTACAGTACCCAGACAGCACATCTTCGAAACAGGAGGTAGAAGAAATTGCATATTTTGAACGCAGCCACTTAGCTCTATTAAATATATATATTTGGGTTCCTTAGGGTTTGCTGACAAAGAATATGTACAACGTTATGCAAATATTCTAGGAATTAACAAGTTATAGCCAAAATAAAATGATAGTGCTGTCAGACAACACCCAAAATCAGAATCGCTCAGTGGTAGATTTTTTTTCACCACCATTGTACGGGAAATGGGCCACAAGTTACATTTGAACTGATTGGCTGGAATGATATGTAAGGCTAAACACGATTAGTCGGGCTATAAAGGCTATCCTTGGTTGTTAGGGGAGACGTAGGAAGTTAAAATTTTTTCAAATACTTGTCGAAACGTGGCTCCATTGGCTAGACTCGCTGATATACTCACTTAGAAGCGTTAGTTCGAGACCACTAGTGCAAATAAGCTTGATAAAGCAACAGTGCGTTGAAGCCAGCTCATATTTGTGTTAAATAAAAGCCTGGAACATAAGCAGATGGGAATTTGTGCCAGTATTTTGTGCCAGAATTCATTGCTAATCAACGTATCTGTGTTTGTTTCCATGAATTGTGGTAAGCTTGAAACATTCAGTATCTTTAATGAAAATTGAATGTGAATTGTTAATTTATGCCTGTATATATGTGTAGTTCAGTAGCAAACATGATATAAAGCCTATAATGCTCCAGCCTGAACAGAAGGTGTCGGAGGAAAGTAAAACTGCATGGAATGGCCAAACAGTACACTGACACCTAGATTATTGATTAGACAGAAATAATGCTGGAAGTGCAGAGGCGTGGTAACCATTAAGGAGGTAAATACTGGTATAAAATATTTCAGATGAAGCTGACAGTTGGCCTAACGCTCTGAACTCAATGTTTGTGATGTATTGTGCTCAGTGTAAAAAGAGAGTATAAATTAGTTATGAAGTAGAAGGTACATCCTTCTTGTTTTCAGGGACCGTGGTCTTGATGGTATTGAGCAGCACCTGGTCAGAGCTTTGCTGAATCCAGAGTCGGACAGCATACTCCTTGGTCCATTTAGCTATCAGTGAGGTGTCTCCAGAGCCGAGGGGAGAGTCGAGCAGAGGAGTCTGTTCCTGCCGCCATCACGCCAGATAAGCTGATGTGGCCAGCTGAGCTCAAAATTATGTACCCCCAGCTTAAAATGACCTTGTAAAAATAACATTAAGAGGGGAATTAAATTGTGTTAATATCAGGAACTGAGAACATCTCCAATAATAGTTCTCCTAAAGACAAACTATTGAAGTCATGATGACAAATACCAACAGAGCTTGAACAAAACAAAACCAGTATTACCTCATATTACTACTACACAACTGACACACATAGGATACTTTTAATAATATATGTCATTACAATATTCATATTGATAAATTCTGTACATATAACTTGTAAGTAAAATTGATTGTGATTCCTGGTTCCCTTTGTAATTGAATCAGGACACATATTCATTCATAACAGCAATGAATACATATTGTTATTTGAAAAGTTATCAGTGACTCCTTTAAGTTATCCTTTAGAGTGTTATATGTATGTGAGTGTCACAGTGTTGTCAAGTGTGGTGGAATAAATTAAATTGTTTATCTGTCTGTTGTTGTTATGACTTACACTTCATCATACACATACCCTAGACATACAACGTAGTCATCACACTATTCCAGAATAATTCTGACTGAGATATATATATATATGTGGCAGCAAGTAAGGTTATCTATAATACACTACACTTATTAGATATAGATACCTTCACAGCTGATCTCAGTCAGTACACTAAGTCCCCTATAAATATTTATAACATCCCACTTCACCACAGAGTGTACCGTCCCTAGACGAGAATTCTCTGGCCGTAACGTAGAGTGTGTTGTATATGTACAACTGCCCAACGAAAACAACTATTCATTTTGTTTGTTTATTTGTTTTTTTATTTTACCCTTTTAAATCTCTCATCGCTACTATTCAGTTTTACTGTCCACCCTTATATCAGTATATACAGTTAGCGTTGTCCATCCCATAATTCCGGCCGGTGAAGCTATAAATAGCAGTAGAGAATATTTTGACAAGCAATTCATTCAGTCAATCAATCAATACCCTTTAGTTCCCCAAGGAGCATAGGCCTTCAACAAACACATGCCAAGTCTTCCTGTCACGTGCCAGCTGCTCAAGTTCTTTCCATGTTTTCCTCATCATTTTCACCGCTGTATCCAGCTCTCTTCTGCATGTGCTTTTTGGTCTACCTCTGACTCTCTTTCCAGAGAGATTCCAGAACAAGGACTGCCTTGTAATGCTATCAAAAGGTTTCCTCAATGTGTGTCTTATCCATCGCCAGCGTCTTCTTCTCAACTCTTGTTCCACTGGCACTTGTCTGGTTCTTGTCATCAATTCCACATTTGTGATTTCAATTCATTCAGTGCTTGTGCGGAAAGTTTCAGAACGGATTGCTGCGGCAGGAAAGGAAAATATCAATAGAATCCTTAAGTCTTCAAGAACTGGTGTTGATCTACTGTCCTGGTCATGAAGGGGTACGTGGCAATGAGAGAGCTGACAGACTGGCCACGAGAGCACCTATAGTGGGGACACTGGACATGGATAAGGGAGAGATACTGAGGGCTATTAATAATCGCCTGCTGGATGGGGACACTGCAATGGATGAATCAACAAAGCTGAGGCTGTTGGAGTTTGGCATCAAACGTGGGACTAGCAGAAATGGACGTGAGAGAGGATGCATCCGTCGTATGTACAACCAGTGTGCTACAGGTACAATTAGCATTCATACTCTTCGCCATTTGCTGTGGGAGACTGAGCACCTATGGGTTTGCCCGGAGTACAGTGAGGTCAATTCAGATTAACAATAACTATTGCAGTCTTCTTCTTCTTCTTCTTCCGTCCTTAGCCACCGACCGTCAAAGCAGTCAGTGGCTATTACACCTAGTGGCGTCTTAGGGCAACAGCAGATAGGTTTTCTTTGCCATTGTTTCCCATCACGCCTATTGGCGTCTTTAGGGCAACGGCAAATCAATCCATCTGCTGTTGTTTCCGTAATCGAAGTGACTGGCAAACGGGTGATCAGCCCGTTGGTAACAATTGCAGTAACTCGGCCAATTTAGTTGCTCAAGTCGATACTCCCTTAGATAATGATTCGGAGGCGAAGTAATAGAAAGTGTATTTTGAATTTATTTATAAAAAAATATCCGTACATTTCCAAAACTTCTCACATGTTACCGTATCTGCCTCCAATAAAACTCCCGGCCTCTTCATAAGTTGTGTTTGCATCAGGTTGATGCACCCTTCTATCTTCTTTTGCAGGTCTGTCAGCTTCGTCATTGCCAGGTATGTTGCAATGAGATTGGATTCACTGTATCATGACTCTTTTGAATCTCTGTCACAGTTTTGGAGTATTCCCTTAGGTTATCTAGGTCTGCATTATTCTGTGTCTTCAGCGTTGCAATTACTGACAGAACATCTGTGATGAATGCTGCTTGTCTCTCTGTGCTTTCATCTGTCAAGTATATCCAATCCGCCTCATATAGTTTCTGGAAGTCTCTGTGCTTTCATCTGTCAAGTACATCCAATCCGCCTCATATAGTTTCTGGAAGTCTCTGTGCTTTCATCTGTCAAGTATATCCAATCCGCCTCATATGGTTTCTGGAAGTCTCTGTGCTTTCATCTGTCAAGTATATCCAATCCGCCTCATATAGTTTCTGGAAGTCTCTGTGCAGACAAAGACAAAATAGGAATATTGCTCCCTCAGGCACGTCGTAAGAGCCAGCTAATATGACGTTGGACTTGAGGCTGACAACGTGATTTGGTAAGACATGTTGCTAACAAAATCGTATTCGTTGATTTGTGAAAGTTTATCATCTGTGCCCACAGAAGCTTACTGTGGAATGCTTCTAAAATAACCCTGGACTTCCCTTAAAATATATATAGATTATCAAGATGACCTGTGAAGAATTTTGACACAATCCACAGCACTTTCTTCTACAAATATTCTTTATTTGTTTAGTACCTTAAAATCTGCGTTGTCGAAGTTGTCAAACTTAATAAATTCTTGTTATGTAAAAAAAGAGTCCGGCTGGCTAAGCGGTTAGATTGCTGTCTCTTGCGGCAAAGTTATCGCGATTCGAGATCGAAACCTTGTAGCGTCACGCACCAACTTACCCAGCTGTAAATATAGGTAACCAGTCATTCCCACTTCATAAAGCTGGATCTAGTATATTGAAGTGTCTAACACTTTACTCCCGTAGAGTAGTTTCTGCCATGGGACTACCTTGACTTTTATTATGAAAGTAAAGAAACTATAACATAATATTAATTCACTCAACCATCTTACAACAGACTTACCGCTTATTACAATACTTCCTATTTATTTTATCTAGTTTATCTTCATTATATTTTTTATC
The DNA here is from genome assembly GCA_024509875.1 of Oreohelix idahoensis. Taxonomy (NCBI): domain Eukaryota; kingdom Metazoa; phylum Mollusca; class Gastropoda; order Stylommatophora; family Oreohelicidae; genus Oreohelix; species Oreohelix idahoensis. Next base: position 294,436 of record JAMPIV010009436.1, on the reverse strand, counting down.
TCCTTTATTCTTCAGTATTTTTATCTCCCTTTATTTTAATTAATTTTTTTTTCCTAGTGAAGCCTGGCTGATGGTGAAGAATGGAAGGGGACGATTTGGAAACAAAAAATATCACAGTTCTAGCTAAACTATTGTGGGCTCTTTCCTACAAATATTGTTCCTGTCTGTATATTATTAATACCAACCTTGCAAATCAATCTGCGTGTCTTTTATTTTCCTCCCGTCCTCAGAAGAAAAAAAAAATTCTTCCCTTTTCAGATTCTTGTGAAGCTTAGACCTTCAGCCAGATTTCTACAAAACGACTTTCTATCTGCAGTCCCTTCATTCTCGTATTGTGTCTATTGTCTTTGTCTTAGTAAGATTCATTGCCTGTTATCTTTCACTGAACTGTTTGGACATGTCATGAAGTTAGAAAAATTAGGAAAGACCTGGTCACTGTAGGAACATCAACACATACAGAAGTAGAATCATCAATAACCATTTTCTTAAACTGTAGCTACAACCATTACCTAGTCATTTGTTGGTGGCTTTCCTACTTTTAACCATATATATTTTTTCAATGACACTCACAAAGATATGACACTCACAAACATATGACACTCACAAATTATGACACACACAGATATATGCCACTCACAAACATACGACACTCATAAACATATGACACTCACGAACATATGACACTCACAAACATATGACACTTACAAACATATGACACTTATAAACATATGACACTTACAAACACTACTGAATTGTCTTGTTTAAAAACTGCCGCTCACAATATGAGCGCCCGATTGGCTAAGTGGTTAGAGCAATTGCCTCTCACGGCAAAGTTACCGGATTACGGGATCAAAACCCGGTAGCGTCACTTGCTAGTAGACCCAGATGTAAATGGGTACCTGACCATGCTCGTGAGTTATGGAAGACAAAAGCAAAGACGAATGAAACTGGTCATCCCGCTTCTTAAAAAGCTGGACCTAGTATAGTGAAATCGAGTCTCTAACACTTCACTCCCCTGCTGCAGTATCTGCTTTGGCATTACCTTGACCTTTTAGCACACTATGTGCCCTGTACATGCAATGTAGGACCTAGTCTACATGCAGTACATTGTGAACTTAAACATGTCGTATAAGGCGACTAATATGATGTTGGGCATGAGACTGTCAACCTCATGACGCAAAATATGTAACTACAGAACCCACTACTGTAAGAGCATGTGAATGCTTGGTGCATGATTCCTGCAAGAAGACCAGTACTATGGTGGCTTCATGCTCCATATGGATCGAAAAGGAATGATGATGATGATGCTTCGATTGACGAATGATGGCCACGGACAGAAGGAAGTAGAGAGTTTGTTGCTGCCCTACAAACCAGGTGTTATGGCCATTGGTTGCTTTACCAGTCACTTGCCTTGGATCCAAGAAGATGCTTTGATTAACTGGCTCCAAGGGATAAGAAGTAAATGAAAACATAATATATCTTAAAGACACGTGTCCACAGGGAAAAACAAATGATAGTTACTCCTGTGTGGCATGTCAATTGCAGATGGCTTGAAGTCCGTCGCGACGCGGGACACAACTACCAGTTTATGGTAGCGTCCCAAGCTTTCAGGTGATGTCCCCTTTCAAGTATTCTACAGTTCTTGGCCAAATTCAAATGTATCAACAGCGAGTTTCTGATTGTTACACTTATACAAGCACGGCCACAGCCTTGATGCTTTTTCTAGCTTTAATATATGACCTTCCATGACGAGCACAAAGATCTCCTAGTTTTTTGTTTGTTTCTTTGTTTTTGTTTTGGTTATTTTGAATACGACAACCGGGTCTAAAAATACACCTTTGAATGAGTAATTAAGTTGACTATCGATAAACCGCTAATAGAAAGTTAAAAAAACAAACAAAATATTATTTAATAACCTTTCTATATTTTTCATCTTCGTTGTCTGTTCGTGACTGTGGCTGGCGAATGATAATCATAAAGGATAAACACAATAGTCATTAGTACAGTGGCGTGTAGGAAAGAATGGATGGGTATGAAGAAAAAAAATAGGAAAAAGGTGATTCGTCTTACGAGGACAAAAGACAAAGAAAATAACCAATGTTGCGGTCACAAGGCCTTCGTCAGGGAAGGGAAAGAAAGTGAGGGCTAGAGACACATAAGAATCTAAATAAATATAAAAATAAAACCTGGGTACTTCCCTAAAGGCAACTAAGTCCTAGCACGCCTACCGAAGGGAGAGTGCGTCACAAGAAAAGGAAATGACTTGGCCCAGGCGAAGGCAGCAATCTATAAAATGAAATGCATTTTATGTAACAATGGAAGTCAGAAAGAGGGTTCTTCAGTCCCACCATATGGAAGTGAGTCATGAACTATTAGTAAACAAGTAGGCAAAACACCAGAGACTATGAAGACGTGGTTTTTACAGAAGTATATTAAACATACTTTAGACAGTTAAAATGAGTAATGCGGTTGGCATGAAAGAGGCCTGAGTGAATAGGAAGCTTATTCCTCGGGTTTAGAAGATAGCAATCGACTTTCTGTGGACATATTATGAGAAAATGGAAGCTGGAGTACATCGTGGCAACAAGACAGATAGAATGGGACAAAGAGAGAAGATTCTGGAAAGTTTGACATCACGGCATATATGAACATCCACATTATCGGTACTTCAAAGAGAACATTCGTTCGTATAATTCTGTACTGAATTTTGCAGCAGTGGGTGTACAGATTGATAGCAACAGCGGTATGAGACATTACTTCTTCTAAATGCATGGCCTAATGTATCAAATTTCATTCCATTAGTTCAATATTTCTTCTCTCAATGTCAGTTTTGAAAGGTTGCACTATGGCTTCATATCCAATGCATTCAGATAATTTATACTACAAAGACCTAATGACGGTGAGCTATAATGTAAATGTACTAAATTGTCACTTGATTTGCCTCCCCTTTGCCCTGCAGTAGTGGTCCACCAGCGGCCAACATTCAAGAGTATCTAAAATGGGTCGTCAAAGATGTCTATCTTCACACAAAATTACTCTTGGCAGAGTTGTAGATAGAAGGATAATGACGCTTCTGTCTCAAGGGTATGTTCACAAGATAATTCAGAAGTCAAGAACAATGCTGCATAGGGCAGAGCACTATTTACTAATATCTGTTCCGTCACGTTTTGTGAAGTTTTAAGCAATGGTTTGGCTTGTACGAGCCGCCAGGTGGTTTAATCCAGCGAAATTCCTTTTATAATTAATTTTAGCTCTATGGCTGTAAATATATATATATATATATATATATATATACATATATATATATATATATATATATATATATATATATATATATATATATATATATATATATATATATATATATATATATATATATATATATATATATATATAGTAAGAGATAAGCAAGGAAATCTCATCAAGACAGCAGAGGGACAGGAAACAAGATGGGCAGAGCACTTCAGAGAAACTCTGAACAAGGAAATACCAGAGACACAATTGAATGTTCCTGAGGCTGAAAACGATCTAGATGTAAATACAGACATTCCACGAAAAGAAGAAATCATCACAGCAATCAAAGGGCTAAAGAACGGTAAAGCTCCGGGCCATGATAACTTAAATGCAGAGCTATTTAAGACAGACCCTGAGCTAGCAGCAGAACTATTAGAACCACTATTTGCACAAGTGTGGAAAACGGGGACAACACCATCAGAGTGGAACAAAGGAATAATTGTCAAATTGCCCAAAAAGGGAGATCTTGCAGACTGCAATAATTGGAGAGGAATCACTCTTCTCTCAGTTCCCAGCAAAATACTAGGCAGGATAATTATACAGAGAATTTCAAAGGCAGTAGACTACAAACTGAGGAAAGAACAAGCAGGATTTAGAAAGAACAGAAGATGTGTAGACCATATATTCACTCTCATGAACATTATAGAGCAGTGCTCAGAATGGCAAAGACAGCTTTACATAAATTTTGTTGATTTTGAAAAGGCTTTTGACAGCATACATAGGGACAGTTTATGGAAAATACTGAGGGCTTATGGAATTCCAAGCTGCAAAGTGGCAATCATAAAAAGCCTCTATGCCAACTTTACGTGTAGTGTTGTTAAGATTATACCAGAGCTGCGTGCTTTCTGTGCTTCTCTATGGTGCGGAATGCTGGAGAGTCACAGAGAAGGAAATGTCAAAATTGTCCTCTTTTCACACAACATGCCTAAGAAAAATTCACCGCATTTTTTGGCCGAATACCATCACCAACCCAGATCTGCTTACTCGTAGCATGAAAGAGGACATGCACACCATCATAGCTGGCAGACGCTGGAGCTGGGTTGGTCATGTCCTCAGAAGAGACCCCGATGCCATCACAAGAACAGCTATGCTTTGGACCCCTGAAGGAAAGCGAAAGAGAGGCAGACCAAAAACAACTTGGCGGAGGACTGTGGAGGCTGAGATGCAAAGAATGAACCAGAGTTGGGGCACTGTACGAAGGATGGCCACCGACCGTGCAAAGTGGAATCAATTTGTTGTTGCCCTACAAGACGCCACTAGGCTTGATGGCCACTGACTGCTTTGACGGTCGGTGGTTAACGATCGAAGAAGAAGAAGATATATATATATATATATATATATATATATATATATATATATATATATATATATATATATATATATATATATATATATATATATATATATATATATATATATATATATATATAAAGATTTTCAATCATAAGATCTCTTATCTATAAGAACTGAATCAACTGTGGTTATTAGTGTCCTTTGCGTGCCTGTTAAAAAGACTTAGCTTGCTGAGTACTGCACTGGGTCGTTGTCAGGTTTTTGTGTGATGAGGACTCTTCTCTAGAGGCGTCTAGATGAACGTCACTCCTAATGTCAAGGTGTGTCTTCACAACGTGTCCACTGTAGGTAGTTGGTGTCGAACTCAGCTCTTGAATCACACAGATAGTGGCCAAGATTCTTACTTCAGACTGGTCTGGTCCTAAGAACCGTCTTGTAGCTTCAAACCATTAACTTTAGGAAAAATAAAAGAGCAAATGCCTCTGCTAAGTACATTTGTGGGCTGCAAATTAACAGGTGCATTGTCTCGCTGTCCATCCACCAATATTAGCCTCTCTGAATAATTATTCTTCCTGAGTATACACAGTATAACTCAAGGAATATGATTAGAAATCACTGTTATTCTTCTGGTTACTTTAATGAGGAAAATGTGTCTGGATAGCGCGAGGGCAATGGCTTGCCAGAATTTTAATCAATAAGATACATATATCTCACAAAATGATACTACACACTTTAGGCACATGTGATGTTATCATCACTTCTCATTGCTCCGTTCGGAGTCTGGGGTCACCTCTGCTGTCGGTTCTCTGTACGACTAGCAAGAAGCAATCACCAGCGCTTGCTGTAGTGGTTTATGAATATACTATTTTTATATGTTGAGGTTGCCAGCCTCCTATGACTGGTATAATCACTTAGTAAGTACAGACATGTCACAATTCACATTTTACAATATATGTTCACAATTTACCCCAATGGCATATACAATCTCCTGGCACAGTAGAATGGACACATCAACTTTGTTTAGATGCTTCGAACACTGGGTCTGGGAAATTTTAGTATTCCTCTTATGAGGGTGCTCTGATTTCTTAAGTTTCCAGTCTTTGTATTTAAAATTGCGGGTTCTCTTTTGAGTTATAAAGACGCCCATATACTTTGATCTGTCACTTTGAATTCTGGAATACTCGTCCGATGTTTCTCGGACTCCTGTGAGTTGCTAATTTGACGGTGCGATGCAATCTGATGTGTGTGTCTGATTTTGCTAGATTATATCTCTCATTTCCATTCCTGTCCCATATGGCATTTTAGACCAACGTGTCAATGGAAGTCAAAGTCTATTTCGGCTCTCAAATTAAACCAATGGTAAGCTCTTTTCAGCTATGTGGGTCGGGGTGTTAAGTTCTTACTAGCCCTCGCGTGTTTTTAAATATTAATTTTAAAATTTAAACTCGTGACCTCTTTCAAATATGGCAGTAATACTTCCTATTGTATTTGTACAAACTCACAAACACATCGGTGAACTTATTCCCTGACTAATACCTTCCGCCTATATTGTCTTCTCTGACAGGTTATCTGTAATATTGATACAGAGATTGTCCAGCGGAAGCGATTACATTTATCACCTGTGTTTACGCGTACATCTCCCAGAAGGTTACATTTATCACCTGTGTTTACGCAACCTGTAAGTGGTTTCAATTGTTTTTTAATTATACATTTTTATTTTTAATTCACTGCATTACAGACCTTTCCAATAAATGATCTTTATCTGGAAGCAAATGGTCTTCTAGTTCGTTCAATGGAGGAGCATCTTGCTTTGCCGTGGAATGATAACAAAGAAAAATCATTGATAGCAGCTTCAGTTTCTAGACTCACAAATTGCTGTGGATTTTCTATCAAGTTGAACGATATTTTATGAAACTTTTATGAAGTTAGAACTGAAGTTATCGATGCGTTTACTTTAAATTTAATTAATTTTTTTTAAAATTGTTTGAAATTAAATTAAACCAAAATGAGCGATATTATAAATACAATTGGTAACATTTAACGAGGAAATTTCATGGAAAGATCAAGTGACAAATGTCGAGGTGTTGTCACGTGCTAGCCTTCAAAGCATGTATATACTGCTTAGACAGCGCAGACTACACTGTCTTGGCCATCTCCGCCTCATGGAAGATGGTCGCATCCCGAAAGATATCTTCTACGGACAACTGGCAGATGGCAAAAGAACAGTCGGGCGACCGCAGCTGAGATTCAAAGATGTGTGCAAGAGAGACATGAGGGCACTGTACATAAATCCAGCAACTTCTGGGAGGACGAAGCTGCCGATCGCACCAAGTGGCGATGCTATCTGCGGCACCACCTCAGTTTGGGTAAATGAAGCTTACACAACAAGCAGGATAGAGGAGATAATAACATCGGACGGAACACCAGTGTCACGGATTGCCTCCCTTTAGCTCTGCAGTAGTGGTCCACCAGTGGCCAACACTCAAGAGTATCTAATATGGGTTTTCAAAGGTGTCTACCTTCGCACAAGATTACTCTTGGCAGAGTTGTAGATAGAAGGAAAATGATGTTTCTATCTCAAGGCAGTATTCACAAGATGTTTTCAGAAGTCAAGAACAATGCTGCATAGGACAGAGCACTATTAACTTATATCTGATCCGTCGCCTTTTGTGAAGAATTAAGCAATGGTTTTAGCTCGTTCAAGCCCCCAGCTGGTGTAAATACAGCGAAATTCTTTTTTTAATAAGTATTTGCTCTATAGATGTAAATATATGTCTAGATGTATATATATTAAAGAGTCTATATCATACGTTTGCTGTCATACCTATAATAACTGAATCAACTATGATTGTTTTGTTTTAAAATAGCATGTAACAAATGTAATAATCAGTTAGTCTTACCAGGTTAAAATAGCGATGGAATGATAGCGAATTTTAGATGTAAATAAAATTGTCTTCACTGAGACTTGGTTTGAAGATTGATAAAAACAATTGTCCTTTTGCTGGTTCCTTTTACAAGAACTTAGCAGGGCCGTGGTTTCGTCAATTCTTCTGTGATGAGGGCACTTCTCCATACAACTTGTTCAATGTAGGCGGTCAGTGTTGATTCCCTGCCTTTAACTCACAACTAGTGGTGTCGAAACTTTAGTCTTACAGCGTCGTACCATGAACAGTCTGATAGCCTCGTTCCACGAACTTTAGACAAAATAAAAAGAACAAATGCCTCTGCTAAGTACACCGGGTTGGAAGATTAACATGCGCGTTGTCTCGCTGTCAACCCACCAATGTTAGCCTCTCTGAATAATTAAATTCTTGAGTATACACAGCGTAGCTCAGGAAAGATGATTAGAAATCACCAATATTCTTCTGGGTATTTAACTGGGAAAATATGTGCTTGGACAGCACAAGGGCAAAGGCTTGCCTGAATTACAACTAAGGGGGGGAGCTACATTGAAATGCTATTTTCGTTATTAATAAGAGGATTTTTAAAAAAATGCTCATACTTAACCAACATCAACCATAGATACGCATAATGACGAGTTTGATGGTATTACATCAACGGTTGTCATGCAAACGGCCGCCATATTGGATTTTAATGTTCTATTTCAATTACCTAAAGCTTTTTTATTTATTAATCTATCATTACCAAATTTAAACTACATATTTATCATTATACTCTAAAACTTTTGTGAGATTGGATTTTTGATATCATAAGAAGATATTGAGATATATAATTTTAATGTTTGTATCTATGAATAATCACCATTTTTTCAAAATTTTACAACATTATTTGCAATAAATCAAAATGTTGATAAGATATCAAAAATTTGGTCTGGCAAAACTTTTATTATCCTATGGACAGTATTTGTGCCAAATCTGATATTGATTTACAAAACAGTGCAGAGGTTATAAGAGCTTTAGTAGCGTAAAACACGTTTCTGAGAAAATCTAGATTTTCTTCATAGGAAAAGCATCATTTCTGAAGAAAATACTATTTGCAAAATAAAAATATACCTACTTAGAATGTGTTCTGAGAAATAATTTTCACAGATTTAGATTCAGGGAAATATAAATTATACGAGTATAGACAAATCCCAATTTTCGTGTTTCTACTGTTTTGACTGAAAATTGAATCCTGCTTCCGCCCTTAACAAGGTACGTATATCTCACATAATGATACGATACACTTGAAGCACATGTGGTGTAATCATCACTCCAGTCGGAATCTGGGGTCACCTCTGCTGTCGGTTTTCTGAGCGAATTAGCATAAACGAAACACCAGTGCTTGCTGAAGTTGTTTATAAATATACTATTTTCGTATGTTGAGGTTGCCAGCCTCATACATAACAACTTAGCAAGAAAAACAAATCAAATTCACATTTTAAAATATATGTTCACAACTTACCCCAAATGGGATCTACAATCTCCTGGCACAGTTAGTATGTACACAGCAGCTTTGGTTAGATGCTTTCGAATCCTTTGCTCTGGGAAATTTTAGTATTCCTCTTATGACGGGTGATCTGATTTCTTAGGACTGCAGTCTTTGTATTTAAAAATGCAGGTTTACTTTTAAGTTTCATAGTTGCCCAAATACTCTGTCCTGGTCCTTTCAGTTTCCAGTCTTTGTATTTAAAAATGCTGGTTTACTTTTAAGTTTCAAAGTTGCCCAAATACTTCGATCTGTCACTTATAATTTTGGAATCCTTTGTCCGATCCTTCTCTATGCCTCTGGTGAATTGCTAGCTTGACGTGGCAATGCAGTCTGATCAGTGACTCCGATTTCGCTAGATTATTTTGCCATTTCTTAGGTCAAGTCCCAGATTGCACTTTTATAACTACATAGAGATGGTCCAGCGGAAGATATTACGTATTATCACCCGTGTTTGCGTAGACCCCCAGACGGATTTCTCAGACAGACAATATGGCTTTCTTTTCATCGATCGTGCGCCACCCCCATGTGTCAATAAAGATAGACTCTATCAAAGGTGGCTAGACGACATATCTGATAAAAGTATTATCCGCTGACCTGTCTAATTAACCTTGTATATACTACAGTTCACCTGGTGAAACGTAACTACGTATGGGAGCGGCTCAGAGCAAAAAATGTAAGGGCCTAAAATACGTCAAATAACAGGACGATGAAGGAGAGAGAGAGAAGGGCGCAAAAGTACATGCACAAAACGTTTTGTGGCAACCAGAAAAATAAGCAGCTGAGGTCTGTCACTTCAGGGGCGCATTCCCATAGTCAGTAATGACTGAAGTGGCTATTATTATTATTATAACAAGGACAGCATTTATTGTTTATAAAAGCCCGATTAATTAAATGCTAATGCACTTGAGAGATAGTTATTTTGTCTGCTATTATTAACTAGTGTACATTTAATTACATTCTTTGTTTTCAGTGGCACACACACACACACACACACACACACACACACACACACACACACACACACACACACACACACACACACACACACACACACACACACACGCGCGCGCGCGCGCACACACACACACAAACACACACACAAACACACACACACACACAAAACAAGAGGGGAGGGAATTTCTGACGTCACATACATAAGAGCGGGGGGAGGAGGGTTGTGGAGACAAAAAAAGGGGGTGGGGTTAAAATGGCACAGATTGCGTGATGTTAAATGTGGACACAATGGCGTAACTACTGCCTTGGTGGACCCGTCACGTCCCGGGGGCCTAGCATCGAGTGGGTCCCGGAAAGTAGCTGGTAGAAGGGACCCTCGCCTGAATGTATCATTTTAATTTCCTTTATTCCCGTGTTTAACCGCCACAGCATGCCACAATTTCTATAGACCTGGCACGACGATGTTGAAGGCCTATAATTTTTTCGGGAGCTGAATAGTACAGATGATGATGAAGATGAGGATGATGATGATGATGAATTACGTCGTTAATTTTTAATACAGACTTTCCCTACAATATTTATAGCTGTTGACTCCATTATATAAGGTCAGCCCTACTTTTTTTGTGTGCCCGAGGATCCCTTACATGATAGTTGCGATATGGGACGACCCCTAACAGGCTAAAAAGACCTGGCTTTTAGGATACAGTATCTAGATTTATCTGAAGCTGGTCCCCCCCCCCCCCCCCCCCCCTCCCCCCCACCCCCGCCGTCATCAACCAGTCATTTGCCAGGATGAATACATCTAGTTAAATAATAGATGTTAATTATATGCACATATATACGTCACGATAGATACCAGAACAACAAAAATAAATAAATAAAACTCTTAAAATGAGAGAGAGGAAGTGTGTGAGAAAGAGAAAATAGAAGTCCAAGGAGAATAAATAAATCTACATCGTCTAGTTCTGGGAGTGTCTAGTAGACAAAGAAAGAATAGGACTCATGCTCCCTCAGCCATATATTCATCATCATCATTTTCCGTTGCACTCCGTATGGAGCATGGAGTCACCACAGCAGCTGAAGCCCACACCAAGCAGTCACGTGATCTTGCTGTGGTTATTTCTGTGACAATATGTTTTACATCACGAGGTTGTCTACCCCCTGCACCAGCCACGTATTTAGGGGCACCTAATGGGAGTCTGTGAATGGGACCCGCAACCTCAGAATACAAACAAATATAAGACCTTATGTAAAACAAATAGCTACAGAAACTACAGCTACAACAGCTGGAAGGCTTTGACGTTGGCTTACCGTAAAGGGCAAGCTGTAATGTTGCTTAAATGCTCGACATGCGGCGAAAACAAGGAAATAAATGAAAGAGAATAATTGTTCAGTTTATTATAATGTCTGACACATTCAGTACTTGATCATCTGGCCTAACAACCGCCTCTAACAACTCACACAGTGAACAATTAGGTACACAAACGTACTCAAATACACTCAGGCGGATGCACGCGCATATGGAGCACACTCACGCGCTAAAGACGGAGATACACGAGGAACGAGTGAGACAACTGCGACAGTGTCGCGTGTAAGTGACGGCAGTGCACGCACTAGTCAGGTGACGTAGGAGTGGTACATAAACGCATGGGATAAAGGTTTGCTCTACGCCTGTTTGGACGGAAAACATCAGAGGACGGAACTGCAGCCCAGGTAAGGTTACACTTGTTAATTCCGTTTGACTTCAAACATTTTATGTAGGTAAAACATAAAAGTGTAGTTCCGGGGAAAAGGGGGGGGGGGGGGGGGGGTTAGATGTCTCTGATGAGTCAAAGAAATAATAGAGCGACTGCTCTCTCAAGCATGTTGTACAAGGCGACTAACATGAGGTTGTGAAAGAGGTTGTCAACTTCATCATCATGTAAAACAAATTCCCACAAGAACCACCACTATAATAGCATGTGATGACAATATAAAAGTTACAAATCTTTTAGCGTTACAGTTGAGAAATGATTATTTGGGCAACTAAAAATAGAGGTTTACTTTGTTTTATTTTAAGTGTTTTCTTTTATTTGAGTCGCTAACCGTCATGAGGAAAGTTATAGTTTTTTTGTTTTTTGTTTTATTTTTGTTTTGCATTTTTTTTAATGCACGATGTGTTGTCCTGGCTGTCACGTCACTACACTCTCAAAATATTTGCTGACATTGTTCTCTCGGACTTTCTCTTGGAGCATGAGCTTTTAAAGTTATGTGAGGCTAACTGGTTGGTCTACTTTCTGATGCCGTGTCAAAGTCATTGTTTTAAACTTTTGAACGTATGTAACATCAGCGGGTTGGACTCCGTTCAGTTGCCGTGTCCTAGCCATGTTATTAAAAACCTTTAGAGGCATATTAAGTTAGCTATGTTCAGACGTGGTATCATCTTCTTAGTACACTCTCAGGCATCTACTGGAATATTTTCAAAGAAAGCATTGTCAGCTTAGGCTATTTGCATCCCCTGTATAGAGTTTTGTTTTTTTCGAAAAGTGACGCGGTATGCAAGCCATGTCATTTTAAGCTTATAAAGGTATATAAAGTTAGCTGATTGAGTTATGCTATGACGCCGTGTCCAAAGCCATGTTATTTAAAACTTTGGAGGCATATTAAGTTATATATGTTCTGACGCGGTATACAAGACATGTCATTTTAAGATTTAAATGCATGTGTAATTAGCTAGTTAAGATATGTTCTGACATGATTAGCATCCCATGTAATTTTAAACATTTGAAGTTATGTGAAGTTAGCAGGCCTGGGCTACGTTCGGACGTGATGTCCAAGCCATGTTATTTAAGCTTGTGAAGACATGAAGTAAGCTTGTTAGATTATGTTCTAACGCTTTGTGTAAGCCGTGGTATTTCAAGCTTTTATAGCACAAGAAGTTATCTGGTCGGGCGACTTTCTGACACGTTGTCAAAACCGTGTTATTTTCAGTCTGCCTATGTATACAAGGAAAACTTAGCGAGGAAGAGACTCGTCACCCCACCTCTGGTTGCGGGGCCTAGTATAGTGAGGTCTGTAACACTTCCCTCCCCTACGACAGTATCTGTCATGGGACTACCTTTTACCTTGTAGCCGAGGCATGGAGCTGTCTCCATTAACCTCCTGGTTTCTTCTTCATCATATTGAATTTCTTATTTTAACATCGGCAACGTTTTTTTAATGCATCTTAACTAACGCGGACTAGAGCGTCTCCCGTATAGCGACCATAATTTAACACAGACAGCAAGTGTTTGCATAAATATGCAATTAAACAGGTGTCGCATTGTTTCCATGGAGATTATAGTTGCATCAGCTGCTGAGTCACTTGTGTCTGTTTCACTGTTAGTTCTGCCCGCCTCTCGTTACGTGCTTTCGAGGTATTTGAATATTAGAATTAGCACTCTGCTAACTTCGTACACATCAGTGAGTTTAGTTATAGATACACATCATCATTAACATCATCGTTATCGTCAACATTCTCCTGTGTTTCCCTTCTTATGGAGCTTTAACCCACCACTGCATGTGGCCTCCCAGGAAGCCTGGCTCACAAGCACATGTTCTTGTAGCGATGTTTTCTGCAAGATTCTGTTTTCAATGAAGAGGTTACCAGCCCCATGCACAACCTCATATTAGCTGCCTCTTACGACATGCTTGAGGGCGCAGTAGTTCTATTCTGTCTTTGTCTCCCCAGAGACCCCCCAGGGGGCCCACACGGGGCACAAAGTAACGTTCTGTTTGGAGCAGGCCATCATTTCTGTCCGCATCTTCCGATCCGAAATATTAAATTACCATTCTTTCGCGATCTTTTTCCCGCCTGGCGCGCGTTGTTAGAATAATTATTATCGACAGATGTTTAAATCTGATTATTTTAATGGTACTGTTAACAAATGATATGACGTATATTAATTATTCTAATGGTACTGTTAACAAATGATATGACGTATATTAATTATTCTAATGGTACTGTTAACAAATAATATGAAGTATATTAATTATTCTAATGGTACTGTTAACAAATGATATGACGTATATTAATTATTCTAATGGTACTGTTAACAAATGATATGACGTATATTAATTATTCTAATGGTACTGTTAACAAATAATATGAAGTATATTAATTATTCTAATGGTACTGTTAACAAATGATATGAAGTATATTAATTATTCTAATGGCACTGTTAACAAATAATATGAAGTATATTAATTATTCTAATGGCACTGTTAACAAATATTATGAAGTATATTAATTATTCTAATGGCACTGTTAACAAATGATATGAAGTATATTAATTATTCTAATGGCACTGTTAACAAATAATATGAAGTATATTAATTATTCTAATGGCACCGTTAACAAATAATATGAAGTATATTAATTATTATAATGGTACTGTTAACAAATGATATGAAGTATATTAATTATTCTAATGGCACTGTTAACAAATAATATAAAGTATATTAATTATTCTAATGGCACTGTTAACAAATGATACGAAGTATATTAATTATTCTAATGGCACTGTTAACAAATAATATGAAGTATATTAATTATTCTAATGGTACTGTTAACAAATGATATGAAGTACATTAATTATTCTAATGGTACTGTTAACAAATAAAATGAAGTATATTAATTATTCTAATGGCACTGTTAACAAATGATATGAAGTATATTAATTATATTAGCATTCCCAGGCAGTCCTTATTCTGGAATCCCCAGGTAAGACAGGTAGAGAAAGATCAAAGAACACATGGAGAAGAGAACTGAAGACAGACATGAAGGGGACGAAGAAGACCCGGACAGACCTTGACCTGATGGCACGTGACAGAAAAACTTGGCATATTTTAGTTGAAGGCCTATGCTCCTTGGGGAGGTGACAGGTGATGAAGTCGAAGAATATTACTTCCATACACCTGTCTGTTGCCGGACGGACGCGCGAAGGAAAGCAAAGACAAGTAATACTGTAATCTACAATACATGTCGTAAAAGACGACTAAGGAGGGTAGGGCATGTTGACGGCTGATTCATCTTGCAGAAACTTTAAGCCACACAAACTTTAACAACAATATGGACACGGAGAGGTACACTGGAGGTAGAAATGATAGAGGCGAGGAAGACACGAAAAAACCTTGAGGTAATGGCACGCGACAAGTTTGATTTGGCATGCGTATGTTGAAGGCTTATGCTACCTGGAGAGGTGAAAGGTAATATATGTTTGAATATTACTTATATCAGTACCGACTGTTACAGCTATTATAAGTTTATGAACATGAAAAGCATTCTATGTGCAGGTCTTTGTCGGTGTTCTTAAAAAAAACAGAGTTCATTATTACATAAGGCCGGACTTATCACATGGAAGTGAGTCAAAGGAAATTAATAAATAAATGATCACAGGAGGCTACGGAGATATGTGTACCAAAATAAATAAAGAAAGAATAAAAAAGTTATGAAATCCATAGTTAGCTTCATGAAAATCAAAGGGGATGTCAACAACAAAGCCAGTGTGCAAAGGAGGCTTATTAAACAGACCAGAATATGAAGTCCACACGTTTTGAACATCTGGGTAAGAGTAAAGTTAGAACACATATTGACAACAGACAAACTTGACGGAAAAATATATAGAGGACTTCAAAGAGGTAAGATATTGAGCCGACGGAATTGATATGAGGCACTAAAGACATGAATTTTCGGAGAGGCGTGGTCGCCTACTCCATAATTGGAACAGAGAGAAATTATCTCTTTGTCTTGTACTTTTTATCCCCGGTTATGGTGGAAGTAAAGTATCAACTTTCCATGGCAATTAAAAAGAGCGGAGAGATCAAAGAAAGGAGAAAAACCACCAACAATAACTAGACTGTTCATTCATTCTTTATGTTTCATATCTTCTAGAAGCACTAGTGTAAAAGCCCGTCAAAATAAGACGGGAATTAAATTCAAAAGCTCCCAGTACCTAACGGCAATTTTACTTATTCAATATTATTTAAAAAACCCACTGTGCATCACCACAATTCTATAAATATTTTTGTGCACACCGTCATTTGCGCACTTTTCTCTGTCGAGTGTTACTATTTTCGGGAGAGTACATATAAGGGAAACAATGCAATTAATGTCTAAGTTTCAACCAAAGTTGCATCCCTTTGGGTTAGTGACAGAAAAAGCTGCGATTTTTTATATATTGAATAGGCCTTCAACAGTTCGTACCACGCTCTTATGTCCAGTGCCATCCCATCAAGGTCCATCTGAGTCTTCCTCATCGTTTTAATTTATGTCTCCAGTTATTATCTCCATGTGTTTTTTCCCGTCTCCCTCATGTCTCTTACCCTAGAGATTGTAGAACAAGGACTACCTTACAATGTTATCAACAAGTTTCTTTAATGTATGTCCCATCTGTTGCTAGCGTCTTCTCATCTCCTGTTCCAATAGCACCCGGCTGATTCTTGTCATTAGTTCCACATTAGTGATCCTGTCACACCAACTCAATCCTTATATTCTTTGGAAGCACTCATCTATGAAAGTATGTCAGTTCTTGGTGGGGGCCTATCACTTTGTGGTGGTGTCATCTTACTTCTTGGTGGTGGCTTTTTACTTCTTGGTGGTGGCTTTTTAACTTCTTGGTGGTGGCCTTTCACTTTTTTGGTGGTGACCTTTAACTTCTTGGTGGTGGCTTTTTACTTTTTGGTGGTGGCTTTTTACTTTTTGGTAGTGACCTTTAACTTCTTGGTGGTGACTTCTTACTTCTTGGTGGTGGCTTTTTACTTTTTGGTAGTGACCTTTAACTTCTTGGTGGTGACTTCTTACTTCTTGGTGGTGGCTTTTTACTTTTTGGTCGTGGCCTTTAACTTCTTGGTGGTGATCTCTTACTTCTTGGTGCTGGCTTTTTACTTCTTGGTGGTGGCATTTTACTTTTTGGTGGTGGCTTTTTACTTTTTGGTGGTGGCTTTAACTTCTTGGTGGTGATTTCTTACTTCTTGGTGGTGGCTTTTTACTTCTTGGTGGTGGCTTATTACTTCTGGGTGGTGGCTTTTTATTTTTTGGTGGTGGCCATACAATTTACTTGCTTTGGATGACTTGCTAATATTCGTTGAAGTTCTTTTATTGGTTCGAGGGTTCTTCAGGATAGAGTAGCAGCCGGTTTCATGCCCAGACCTCCTTAGTCGCCCTTTCAGAACCACTTGATAAGTTAAAGTGCTTATGTTCTTTGCTGCCCTTTCGGACCCTGAGAACTACACGGACGGATTGAATCATTAAGATAATCTCATAGCATATACTGCCGTAGCGGAGTCAGAGACAACCACACTTGGTTCAGTTTTTGTACGAGGTGGGGTGACAAGTAATCTTTCTAGCTGCCTTTGGGCTTCAAGAGCAGAGTCAGGTACCCTTTTACAGCTGAGTAGACTGGAGCTTAACGCTACTAGGTTTCGGATCAGTTAACTTAGCCGCGAGAGACAAACACTCTAACTACTTAGCTAGTCGGACGCTCATCTGAATTATCCAGGTTGTAAATTGTGACGGTATTGCCTCCTCTGCTTTGCAGTAGTGGTCCAACAATGGCCAAAACTCAAGAGTATATATTATAAGCTTCAATGGAGTCGATCTTTACACAAGATTTCTCTTTGCAGAAATGTCGATAGAAGAGTAGTAAATCTTCTATCACATGGGAGTCTTCATAAGATATTCAGATAAGCGAAAACAATGCTGGCTGTCGCTAAGCACGTTAATTCTATAATCTGCCGACACTTTTATGAAAAATTTAGCAATGGTTTATTCTGATTTAATCAGTGGAATTATTATAATTATATATATATATATATATATATATATATATATAATATATATATATATATATAGCTTTAAACGTTTAACAGTTGGAAAATAATTTGAATAGTTATGGAAAAGGTTTCGTCACTTGATTGGGATTTAACTGAATAAAGGAGGTCACTTTTGGCAGCGGATATTTTCACTTAGCTGCCAATGGTTGTTTGTTCTCCCGCTGGGTCATTTCCTTTCACTCTGCTCTCGCTCGTCTCTGGTCAAAGTTCAGGCGCCGCACGTTCCCAGAACGTTCAAGGAGTAACGGCAAAGTAGGTTCTGCGTCTGTCTATAAGACCCTCTTTTGATAGCGTCCCGCAAAACGTCAGTCCACTTCTACGTTCACTTGGTTCCAGAGATAGTACTTTCTGCTTGTACCACCAATAACTTGTAATAGAAATAGAAACGAAACGCTCTTCTGAGTATGGCATTTTCCAACCCATAGTTATGGGTTTCTATCTTCCCATACCACCATCCCATGTCAGAATTTACCGTCGATGAGTATTAAATTTAATCTCTCAGGATAAAACTACCTTTACATTTAAACTGAATAGCTTTAGCTTTACATTACATTTAAAGGAAAAGGTTAAACGTACAGATATAAAATGTTTTAAATTTACATCTCCACTGTTTGAAAAGTGTTCACAATATAAATTCATTTATGTTTCATTTACATTTACACTTGTGAAAAAGTTTGAAACTTCTATTAATTTAAAATGAATATTTTCACAATAGACATTTGCACTGGTTTAAAGCTTGAAAACTTACGTTAATTTTAAAGTGAATATGCTTATAGGGACATGTACACTGCTTTGAATATGTAAGTATTATACTTAGAATGTTCATAATTTCTTTCATCTTTCCCTCCCTGCTCCATAGGGAACCTGGAACTACCTTATGCTTTTAGTTCTCTTTACGAAACTATCAATAAAGCAATCACCAGCCCTTGCAGTGGTGGTTCATGAATCATCATTCTGGATACTGAGGTTGCCAGCCCCAAATGACTTTGACATCAAATAGCGAGTTTTACACATTAAACTCCGCATGGTAAAATATACGTATATATGTTAGTTCACATGTTAGTAATAAAATATGAAATGTAAATCACAACCTACGCCAATCCTGGCTACAGACTAGTTTGCTCAGATGAATAAAAGAGACGAATTGTTCACTTACACGCGTCTGAGATGTCTTTAATTTTACAAAAGATGCCTCTTCTGACTCCGTGTTTTTTAAGATTCCTAGTCCCGGTGTTCCTTACTAAAATTTGAAAGAGATTTTCTGTGCTTTGTAAGTCTTATCTGGTTCTCCAATAAAAGGTCTGGTTAAAAAATAGGAATGATGAATCTAGTCTTCACTCTGGCGAGGTCTGAGGTCTTGGCGAGCTTGAAATTCACAGTGAGATAAAACTGCAAAATGGTCAGCCTATTTTCCCCCTCAATGTTGTTATGAATCTAATCACAAAGATCCAATCATTTCAAACATGTCGGGTGTTGCACTTTCAAAATATTTCCTACATGGAAAAATTTTGCAAAACGTCACGTCTCCCATATATGGTAATATGATGTCTTGCATACACTCTCACAAACACATTTGTAGACTCATATTGTCTAAAATGTAATAAATCCATGATTACTTATAACCAAGTGACCGGAAGTGACTATATCACACTTGTCTGCCCACAGGTGTCACACAGACAGTAATCTCGTTATCTGTCGTATGAGTACGCAAACTCCGCGTCTTATCGGTGATTCAAACCGATAGCGCTGACCGATGTACGTTTTAATCTGCCGCACCTATAACCACAAATCTGTCTATCGCTCCTTGCAAATGTGATATTTAGCACCTACAGGGTGATTAGATGAGATGAAATATCTGCTACTTAGCAGAAAAAAATAAAGAAAGAAAGAACGAAAGAAAAGTGCCATAATTGACAGCACCTAATAAAAATCAGTACCACAAATGTACCGATACTGCCGGAGAGAACCAAAGATCGATAGAGGTCGTCCATTTCGTCACATAAATAATGTAAAAATATTGCAGTCATTGCTGGTAAAGTAAATGTATGATGTTCGTTCTTTGACTAGTAAATTATATTTATGTTGTTCGTTCTATGACTAGTAAATTATATTTAAAATGTTCGTTCTATGACTAGTAAATTATGGGAATAAATAAAGCTGTAAAAGTAAATTGGATTTGATTGTAATTGACTGAAGTTTATGCGTTATTATTTGTACATTTCTCGAGATGGAACCATTCCGAGAATTTGTGAATGGCATCGACTATTAAGACGGTGCGTTTTTAAGCGTTTGATTGTATGCTGCGACAGTGACAAGTAGTTAACCTCGGTAGATTATTTCGTAGTTTGTGTAGTAACTGTTGGGATCGAGGTCGTCAAAGTTATTATATACATGAGTCATTAGAGTGCAACACTTACATGCACGTGTGGTGTATGCATGTGATTTATGTGCGTGTGTGATATGTAGAACTGATAAAGGTATGCGATTTGAGTGTGTACACACGTAAGTTTTGTAGGGGCGTGGTGGCTAATTGAAATCTGATATTTTATAGTTCGGAATAGAGGGTGCCAAGTGTGCTGTTTCAAAATGTATACCTATTTTGTTTTTCCGAACGTTTGTAATGCAACTGCCAGGGTTGTCACGAGCTGTGCAGCGTTTGATGCTGTGGTAATGACTTTTGTTATTATATGCGTAGTTAGTTTCCGTTATCGCTATTATTCTCTTTTTCATTTATTTTTTTGTAGAGTTTGATTGCCATTTTGGCCAGAATTAATGCCGTATTTGAACATGTTGAGATAATTTAAGTCTTAGAAATACTAGAGGAAATAACGAAAGTGAGAAAAACTTCGAGCTTTCAAATAACATATTTCGGAGACATAAACAGACGAAATACTTTGCTTGAAACCATAACATAAAGAGAATCGAAGGCGAGAGGATTCTAATGTTATAAATGGCAAAGAAAGATGAAAATAAGGGGACAGAAAATAGTCTTCAGAGTATACTTTCACGATAACAAGCATACAAATTGTTTTTCAGAGTGTAGTACGATAGCTAGAGAAAGAAATAGTCATTCAAAGTACGCTTTCAAAACAACAGAGAATGGTCTATCAAAATGTACTATCAAAACAAGACGCATATAACAGTCTATCGTTGTGCATTGTAGTAAGATCATTGATACCATCGCCAAAGACAGTATTATTAACCCCTATGCTAAATAAATTTGCCACTAGTCCAGAGTTGTGGACGTACTGCATCTCCAGTTTGCGGTAGATTCAAACCGGTAACGCAAAAACGAACGATACCTCTTTTCCAATACTGCACGTTTTCAATGCTCTGTCCTTGAAATTAACTGTAACGTTTAGGCAAAATCAAGACGTATTCGTTCCAAGAAAGAGCGAGAGAAGAGAGATGGAGGAATGAAAGAACGACAGAAAAATACGATTATTGACAAGCGATAGTGGTTTGTAGGCCTCGCAAATTAGGAAAGGCGGGGCAATTTCTGCTAGCAGATTTGAATAAACGACGCAAAGCCTCACGCATACACAGTTCTCTAGTCGCGCAGTTTAAATATATAACCACCTAGATCGGGAGACTGCATTGAAAAACACACACACAGCTCGCATTTCAATGCCTAGGGTATATTTGTAGAAAAGGAAAAATTTACGATTAACGTGGAAGTTTGAATTAATATTAAGAGTAGAATTTCAAGAGGGCAAAAGTGAAACTTATTAACACCATTGAGACGGATAAACGCCATGATGGCAAATAAACATAGGACGACTTGTAAATAAATAAATAAATGACGATTAATAAATACATTGACAATACTTGGTTATTAGCATATTATGGTACTCAGAAAATATAAAGAAATATGTTATTTGAATAAAAGAAGAAAGAAAATGAAAGTTGAGAAATATGATAGACAGAAGAATAAAATTATATCTACTATATGACAGACAGTAGCCTGAGTAAATATTGCCTTTCTTTATTAAAATTACTTATATAAAAATAGAAATATTGTAAAATGAAGACATAGAGACGACTATAGGGAATCTTTACTCGGCTTGCCATTTTATTGGGAGAGGGGGAGGTGTCCCACGATTTTAAAGTGTAGGTTAAATTTTGAAAAAAGACGCGAGAGAGCAAAACATCAGCCGATTGGCTGGAATAGAATAGACTAACACTAGGAATAAATACGCAATGAAGTAAGCGTTCATTGCCACTTAAAATATATCAGTCCACTAGTAAAGTTATAGCAGCAGACCGAGATTTGTGCTCAAATTTCCTTCACTGTTCTGCAGCAGCAGGCATCTGTGTGTGACCATTAATAGCCTGATTAACTTTAGTGAGATTATTGTTATTTATATGTATTTGTATTATTGATTATGAATGAATATTTGAAGGGTAGAGGCATAGCTAGAAAAGTGCGCACTTCAAACTTTTGTGTTAAGCCACAACTGTTGGTAGACAATATTATATCTTTTTGTTAAAGCCCTACAGGCTTACTTATACTTTGGGAGAAAAGAAATGAATAAATGAGGGGGGGGGAAATTGATGTATAATATTATGATATAAGACCAGAAAACCACTGGCCTTCTTCATAAGTCACAGGTTTTCACCTGACTTTATTTAATTAAATATATATTTTCCTATGACAAGGAATGTGTCAAACATATGTTTGAAGAGTACCTGATGAAGAATAGGGCACCCAATCAAATAGGAACAATAACTATTTATGTAATATTTTTCACTGATCTTAAATCTGTTGATACATGTAAACTTGTTAGGAACGGAGATAGGTCAGACTGTTATATTGAGGGAAATTAATCCTCTACTTCCAGGGTTTCTATGTGAAACGAAAATGAGCCAGTCACGATTATATTGTTCAACTGCAATTACCAGTTCGAGGCAGTCATATCTGTGTGCCTCGAAGTATCACGAATTCTGAAGGCTGTACAGTGCTGTGTGCATGAAGAGTTGTGAGCAGGACATCACAGATTTCCAGCATATATATGAGATAAGCCCTATGTTTAAGGGCATATGTTAGCTCACAGAACTGATTCTCCACCTAACATTATATCAACTAGATTTTAAGACATGACGAGAACAGTTGTTCCTCCACAGTGTGCTCATTCTTAGAGGGTATTACTTCATTAAGAACACTTCCCGTCATAGATTTCCAGATCAAGAAGTGACAGACACAATATTATTTGAACTTTTAATTCTGTAAATAAAGTGAATTATTCTTTGAGTTTTAAACATTCCTGTGTCCAAGAAATTGTGATACAGGAAAATAAATTGTAAAAAGATGTTAAGTTCAAAAGTTAAAGCAGTGAGTTGTTGATTACTTGTATTGAATTAATAGTGTAGTTGTTGTCATTTTCATTTCACAGTACAGTGTACATTACCCTAGACATCTAGCTAGTCAACAACCATATACCTGTACACCAAATTAGGATAAAATATAGCAGATTGAGGTCATAGGGTGGTAGCAGACAGATTCCCTGAGAACAATTTAAATAACATTTAGACTCAGGGGCTTGCACAGCTGACCTCACTCTGTAGACAATTAATATTTTAGTCTATAACATCAAAACCCACCACATGCATTATCAAGACGAGAGGCAGAAAATAGTCTGTCAGAGTGTACTATTTCAACAAGAGACAGAAAATAGTCTGAGTGTAGTATCACAACCAAGATATAGAAAATAGTCAGTCAGAGTGCAGTATCAAAACTAAGAGACAGAAAATAGTCTGTCAGAATGTATTATTAAGACGAGACACGATATAATCTATCATATTGTACCAAAAAAAAAAAAACATAGAACAGAAAGTTGTTAGAGTGTGCAACCAAAACGAGAGACAGAAAATGTTTGAGATCTATAACAGCAAACCTTCAGTGCGAGGACGGCGCGTGATCAGAAATGAAGGAAATGTTACTGTGTCTAACAACGTACATAATATTCTCGTAAACACACACGTAATTGTGTGTTCATGTGTACACAGAGTGACTCTAGTCCGTGAAAACTGTGACTCAGATCAATACAGCAAACCACATTGTTCTAATATAACACAGTTATTATACACTGTACTGTGGTTATTATATGGAGAATAACAAATATTTATATGCTCATGACTATTAGCGTAATTATAAAGATGGAAAAATTATAAATCTACTTTCCCCTGTCTCATTGATAAGACAGGTTGATCAAAGAATACAATAATTATAGTTCTGTTTTTATTTGCCAAGAACTAATATTAGTCACATCTAGCTCCCGGGGGAAAGAATAGGCACCCTGCACTCTCAGGCATGTCGTACAAGACTACCAGTATGAGGTTTCGTACGGGCTGGCAACCTAATCACGTAAAGCTAGTTGCCACATAAACCACAGCTGCACAAGAACGCTTAATGCAGGCTTCCTGACCAGCTACATTTAGTGGTTCCATACTCTGCAAGGGCGCAAAGGAACATGATGATGAATCAATGAGTAACGCAGTAACGGGAATCTCGTGAAGATTGGTTGCAGCAAATATTTCAAATGATGGGGGGTGGGGGAGTCGGTCCCTCTCCCTATTTCATTGGATAATGAGGCAATCAGCATCCAATTCTCAAGCTTTCTAACGCCTTTCACTATATCTAGCACAGTAACATTATATCTACTCTAACAGAGCTTCCGCTGAATTCCATTATGTTTCTCAGTCTTTCTTTCTCCGACTTCGCTGTATCTAATTGTTGTTATACAAGCAAATGTGGATGATATATAATCCAACGGTCTCATTTCCATCACGACAACCGTGGAAATCTCTCAGAAATCTTAGTAATCGGACACACTTAACTTTTTCTGGATGTTTCTACGTGTCTTCTTTGCTTGTTACTTTTTCTGTAACCACCATGACGCTAAAGTTTATCTTTACTTCTTCCAGTTTCTTTAACTGATGTCTTACCGACTTTTGTTTGATACAGAACTCTGCACTTGAATGTAGATATAGCAATTAACGGATTAGTTTATGTCAACAAACACATTTGGAGATGTCAGGAACCTTGAGCTGACTTCTGCCTTTAGAGACATTAATGTAGAAGTCTGAGGGTGAACAAGGCAGAAGAAGAATGTACATCTGTTGCTGTTTTTATGAGAACTGTGACAAGGGGTAATAATTAATTTTTGGAAGGTGAGAACGTTGACAAGCTGGTCTTCAAGAAATAGACATCATTATTAACTCTGAACTATCCACGGCGAACAGTACCCCCCCTTTCTCCCCCCCCCCCCCCTTTCCGCAAAAAAAAAAAATGGAAAAACAACTAAAACGAACACAAAACAGACTCTGCTATATCGTGCCATACTTTGGTTGATAAATAATAAATATAAATGAGAAAGATGAAGGCAGCCGTGACAAAGAAAACTAGACCCAAAAAAAAAAAAAAACAGCGACAGTGAAAGGCTTACAGGGAAATCGAACCTAGGACCATCGGTACCGACCCACTGCCTCGCTAGGAAAGTGAATTCTGGTTAACTGCACTGCCAAGTTAGCACCATTATTGTTTGTTTCTATACTTTGTTTAACTTGCCATATTCGCAGAAGTTCTGTTGATTCAAAGTCTCTACAGGATGGGACAGGTGGCCCAATTCCCAAAACTCCTTAAACTCCTTTTACGACATGCTTGGTAGGTACCCAGTGTTACTTTTCTTTGCTCCTGTTTCGGGCCCCGGTAAGACGCGGGCAAAAAAAACAGACGACAGTAACAATATTTGCCTGGCCAACAGTTGAAGACTTGCAGCGCGTGATTGACAAAGACTGAGATAGTAAAGATAAAGGTAGTCACATATTGCAGATACTGTCGTTGGAAAGTGATGTGTTAGGACCTTCTTTTCCTTCCCTAACTTAAGAGCAGAATTAGGTACCCATTTACAGCTGGGTAGACTGGAGCGTGACTACATCGTGTTTTGAACCCAGTACCTTCGTCGCTACAGACCAGCGCTCTAATGGCTCTGCCAATCGGACGCTCACTGAGATAGTAGGAGAGGACAAAATATTTAGGAGGTATTGTCGACAAAACATATTGAATAGTGGAACCTCTTAAGAAGACATGAGGTCTAGAACTGACAAGGCGATACACGCTTCTTTAATCCCCGGACCTGTTAGTATTGTTATAGTTATTGTTGATCAGAATCGACTTCATTGCACTCTGGAAAAACCCATAGACACTCAGTCTCCCAAATCAAATCATCGCCTTAGTACTGCTGTATTCTATCTCCATTATTGGCAAAAATTGACCCGAGGTCATAAAGTGACGTCATTTAAGTTACTCTATCATCCTTCAAAATATCTTACATATTTTCCAAAAAATAATTTTGATTGAAACGTTTGTTGGATATTAATTATTCTAAGTCCAATCACATTTATACTGCTTTATTCCATCTCCAACTCCGCCAATGCCGGTCCCAATCCCGGATGAAAAAGGAGGAGGGCGGCCTGCATGGAGGCCGTAAGGAGGCAGCCCCTCCACCATGCAAAGGCACAACAGGCCAATCACCTGTTTGCTTTAAACCACGATTACGAGTAACAAAAGAGAGAAAACCGGACTGATTCTAAAGGCGACGAACTGGAACAGACTACGGACTACGACTTGTGGAACATGGAACACAGGAAGTATGAGTGGGAGGGGGGAGGAGCTGGTGGAAGAGATGAGGAAAGCAAAACTAGAAATCCTGGCTATTACGGAAACAAAGAAAAAAGGACAAGGGGTCATGGATCTCAATGGCAACACGCTGCTCTACAGTGGTGTACCCATATCCGAAAGAGCTAAGGGGGGTGTGGGTTGCATTGTGGCCCAAAATCAAAAAGATAGTATCAAGGGGTGGAACTTTGTCTCAGAGCGCATTATGGTTGTGAAACTAAAAGAAGGAGAAACCATAGTCAACCTGGTCATAGTGTATGGGCCAAATGAGGATGAGAGAGCAGAGGTCAAGGAGGAATTCTTCGAGCTGCTTCAAAGGACAGTGGATGACTGCCTAGATGAAGTTATCATGCTCGGAGATTTTAATGCCAGAGTTGGAAATGACCATGCTAGATGGAGTGGAGTTATCGGAAGATATGGAGAAGATACTCTCAATGACAATGGAAAGCGACTCCTTAGATTCTGCAGTGAGCAGAATCTGATCATTACAAACACAGAGTTCCCCCATAAGCGCATACATGCATACACTAGATGTGAACCAACAAAGAATGAGAAGTCAGTGATCGACTATGCCATTGTTCGGAGAAGCTCATTCAAATATGTCCGAGATGCAAGAGTCTGGAGGGGGCCAGAGATTGGAAGTGATCACTACCTGCTAACAATCAAACGAACAACTGAAAGAGTTGCTCAGCCTAGGAACTGCTCAACATCACGCAAGAAACCAAGTAAACGAGCAGGAGAAATGAGCATTAGGACCTACAAGCTGAGAGAGCCAGAAATTAAGACCAGATATCAGGGGCTTATTGCTGCAGCGGTGAGCAACACAGAAGAACAACCTAATGACTTGGAAACCCTCTGGATTAAATTCAAGGATATCATAAAGACAGCTGCTGCAGAAGCATGTGGTGAAGTCCGACTTGGGAACCAGAGAAAGAGGACACCTTGGTGGACAGAGGAAGTCAAAGAGAAAATAAGAGAGAAGAAAATGGCATGGAAACAATACTTAGGAGCTAAAAACACAACAGGACAAATGGAAAAATATAGAGAATATGTGACACTCAGAACAGAAGTAAAGAACAAAGTGCTAGCAGCAAAACAGAAGTCCTGGGAAGAATTTGGAGAAAAGCTAGAAAAAGATGCACAAGAAAACCAGAAATTGTTCTATAAGACCCTAAAGAACATGAGGAAGGAAAAACAATGCCCTCTCAAATTTATAAAGGACAAGCAAGGCAAATTGCTTACTGCCCCGAAGGAAGTAATGGAAAGATGGAAAGAATATTTCTCAGAACTCCTTGATGGTGAGCAAGGTCAAACATCAGAAATGATAACCACTAGCACAGAAGAGGAAACCAATGGTGATGAAGATGACATAAAGATGAAAGAACTGAAGGCAGCACTGGAGAAAATCAAGATGGGCAAAGCAGCAGGGCATGATGGTATAACACCAGAAATGGTTAAGTACATGGGAGCATCAGGCGGCCTGTTACTCCTAAGGGTCCTACGGGCAGCATGGTGCAACAAGACCATACCAAGGGATTGGGAGATCGCCATCATGGCACCAATTTTCAAAAAGGGTGGCAGTCGACAGTGTGGAAACCATGGAGGCATGTCCCTTCTCGGTGTCCCTGGGGAAATCTACTCTGGAATCCTGGGGCAGAGACTCCGACGCCTGGCTGAGCCACAATTGGATGAGGTCCAGTGCGGATTCCGAGCAAACCGAAGTACTCAAGACCTAGTCTTCACACTCAGACAGCTGAGTGAAAAGGCCCTTGAGTATAAGAGAGAGATCCATCTTTGTTTCATAGATCTGGAAAAGGCGTTTGACAGGGTCCCTTGGAGCAAACTTTGGGGCTGTTTGGCGGGGAGGAATGTTCCAGCACCTCTGGTTCATGCTATGCAGAGCTTCTGCAGGTCTTGCAGAGATTGTGTGAGGACAGCGGGCCATGGGTCGGGGGAGTTCGGGATCGCCACTGGTGTGGGACAAGGTGGTGTCCTATCGCCTTACCTCTTCGTGCTCCTTGTGGACGATGTCGTCGGGGCATATGGGGAGAGAACGGGAAAGTGTTCAGTGGGGTGCTGGAAGATGGGACAGGCCTGTATTTCAGAGCTGGCATTTGCTGGTGATGTTGCCCTGATTGCTAAGTCGGGGGCACATCTCCAGTCCGGCCTGCGGGTCTGGGGGAGGGGCTGGAGAAGAGAGGGATGGTCGTGGGCGGCTCTGAAACGGAGTCCATGGTGATGTCGCGAGAAGAGAGAAGACATCAGATTGAGCTGGGAGAGCAGGTCCTGGAGCAGGTCGACCGCTTTGAATGCCTCGGGGCTGTTGTGGACCGAGGGGGAGGCATCGGAGAAGAGTTGGCCACTCGAGGGGCAGCAGCTGGGAGACTTTTTCAGGCCATAGATCGGGGATTCCTCAGCAAGAGAGGGGTTGGTGGGAAAACGAGGGTGGCTGTATACCGCTCCACCTGTGTCCCAGTCTGGACATATGGATGCGAGTCGTGGGCGGTGACTGCAGCCCATAGGGGCCGGGTCCGGGCCTCAGAGGTGAGGTGTCTGAGGGGGATGGTTGGGGTAACAGGAGGAGACGTGGTGCGCGGCCAGACGATACGTCAAGGCCTAAAATGCCACCCCCTGCAGACCCAAGTAGAACAGTCCCAACTAAGATGGTTTGGCCATGTCTGCAGAGTGGGAGAGGATCGGCTACCACGACAAGCATGGGAAACAAAGAGCCAAGGATCCAGACCCCGAGGACGACCCAGAGTCCGCTGGGAGGACAACATTGGACAATCTTTGAAGGACCGAGGACTGGAGTGGAGCCGGGCCAGGAGGAAGACAGCCGATAGAATAGTCTGGCGCTCTCTCTTCCAAACCTCTACACCTCACGGTAGAAGGGGAACGACTAAGTAAGTAAGTAAGTATTCCATCTCCTGATCTGCCAATCAAACTAGTTGTAGTCATCACGTGATGTTGTGAATCATTATGGAGACGCGAAGAAACAAATTCGCTGCCACCTCTGTTTTAAAGCTGATATGGTGCAGGTTTACTGCAAGGGAAGCAGCTGAAGTGATGGTTGCATGCTCCTTAAGAGAAAAAGTGACATGGGAGGCTACACAGCCGTAAGTGTCAGAGTGTGCGAAGTATTTTGCTTGAACACCTTTGGTATCTCACAGATACGACTCAACTACTTCTATACGAAGTTAAGATGTCTTGATACAGGCATACCAAAGTCATTTGTAGGAGGAAAAATGCAAACAAAATTGATGAGGTCACCCTCCAAGAAGGGCGGAAACAAATCAACTTTTTTCCTAGAATACCATCACATTACTGTAGAGCTACCTCTACAAGCGTACCTTGAAAAACGGCTTCAGCTGAGCAAGAAATATGGGTTTTATGTTAGCCACTGTGAAGAAAGCTGCATCCAAGCATGTCAAAAAACATAAGCATTATGAAATATTCAACACAGAATTCAACATTAGTTTTCTATCCTCAAAGAAAGATAGATGTGATAGATGTGAACTTGCAAAGGTAGAATTATGTCTGAAGATAAAGAAGAATTAGAAATACACCGGAACAATGTTGAAAAAACCTGAAGCTGACAGAGAAAAGGACAGAAATAACAAAAGCAAGAAAGTGCTTTGTTTTGACTTAGAAAATATTTTCACACTTCCGAAAGGTGGTGTTCCCATTTTTCTTCACAAACACAAGGTGTGACATTCAGCCTTATTGTCACTTTGTCATTGACAGGGAAATCACTTTGCTTTGTAGCATGAAATAAGAAATGGGAGATGTGGAAACAATATGAGAAAGTTATTAGAGATCATCATGAACTTTGATGACTCTTTGGTCAGATGCTTGAGTACCACAAGATATGAATTCTGTAATGACTCTAGCTGCGGCAATGTGTATTTAAAAACATTCTCAGATTAAACTTCTGATTCAGCAGAGCGGAGAACCAGCTCATAGTTCTACCCAAGAAGTGGACAGCGTTCATTATGTGATTCACTATGAAACATACTGTCCTCTTAGTTTGATGAAAAGAATAACAGAAATGAACAACACGCTATTATGCATGGAAATACATCATTTGATTACAAAGAATGTGCACCCAAAAAAAACAAAACAAGCAAACAATCAACAAAAATTACTCTTTTCGAACTGGCCATTTACATGCATAAGACAATGCAGATATGCTCATCTCGTACAATTGAATACCACATTAAGATCTCGCAAGAAGATCCACTGGAGCATTTGTATGCGAAATGAAGTAGTCCTATGGATACTGAAAGCGTGACCTATGGCAACAGAGAAAAACAAATCTAAAGAGCATGTTCAGATACATGCCTCAGTTGTACCGAGATTTTATGCGCACCCTGCTGAAATTTGTATTAATGTAGTATTTTTCCTCACATTCTTATTATGTGTAAATGTGCAGCAAAATGACTTACATGAGATATCAGTACAAAATTGTGTTCATTTAATTCAGTAAATAATATTCACATAAATATAGCTTTCGAGCATAAATGTTACAGAAGAATTTTGCGCATTTGCTATAAAGAGCACAAAACAAATGTCTATGTTAGAGAGAAGATAAACACCTATGCAGGCCATCAAGAACCACTTTTGTCAATAGTGAAACGTCGAAAGCTTGCCTGGTTTGGGCATGTAACTCGTCATGACTCCCTTTCGAAAACGATCCTCCAGGGAACAGTCGAAGGTAAACGGAGAAGAGGAAGGCAAAGAAAATCCTGGGCTGATAACATCAAAGAATGGGCAGGACACGGTTTCACCACACTTGTACGCATTGCTGAGAATAGAGAGCAGTGGAGGACCCTGTCTGCTGATGCTTCCACC
The DNA here is from genome assembly GCA_024509875.1 of Oreohelix idahoensis. Lineage (NCBI taxonomy): Eukaryota > Metazoa > Mollusca > Gastropoda > Stylommatophora > Oreohelicidae > Oreohelix > Oreohelix idahoensis. The sequence goes on along the minus strand of JAMPIV010009436.1, from coordinate 263,085 downwards.
ATGGCACCCCTACGACCCATGACGAGTTATGGGTTGAGATGAGATGATGAAATATAGCTGTTTTTGTCTTTTATTGTTGGCTTGCCTGAACGCGCGTGTTAAAGTGAATGTTTGTGAGAGGAAGACCAACGAGCATGTTAAAGTGAATGTTTGTCAGAGGAAGACCAACCTTATCAGGAAATAACCTCCAAACTCTCCCCATTTTGTAAAGAGGTTGTAATCGTAAAGAACGTAGAAATAATATTTTTTTTTTTAAAGCAAATGAACATCTGAGAAGAGAACGTAAGATTTAAGCTATAGATTTGAACTGAGATTCACTTAATCCTGTCACGGATCGCTTCCCCTGCTTTGCAGTAGTGGTCCAACAGTGGCCAAAACTCAAGAGTATCTAAATGGGTCGTCAAATGTGTCTACCTTCGCACAAGATTACTCTTGGCACAGATGTAGATAGAAGAGTATTGACGATTCTACCTTAAGGGCGATTTCACAAGATAATTCAGAAGTCAAGAACAATGCTGCTTAGAGCTGAACATTTGTTAACTTATATCTGTCCGTCGACTTTTGTGAAGGATTTAAGCAATGGTTTTTAGCCCGTCTAAGCACCCAACTTCATAATCTATCACAGGTAATCTCTTCCACGATGGATATTTATCCTCCGACAAGTCGGTCAGGAAATAATGATGACATTTACCCGGTCTAGCCAACAATCAACAAACTGGTCAGACAGAACTATAGACTGTGGTCATTCCAAGGTTGTTTACTCACTAATCCAGTCGCTCGGAAATGTGTTACAACATTTCACTCCACAGATTCAGGGTCAATATGGGTTCAAACAACGGATTGATTACCATAATTCTTACGGATGGCCGATGACGCTCCGACATGACAAGAATTGAGGGAAGGGAATTTAAACAATGAATCGAAAATACCAAATACTGTCAGAGATGGGGAAAAAGTGAAGAGCTCAGAATGAATTACAGGATGGCACAGGAAATGTGACGATCAAGGTTATTTTGTCACACGTACCACGGATTACAGACCCATCAGTGTACACAATGGCATCATCATCCCCAACTTGATCATTTATTAGCGGATCAATTTCCAGCTCTTCCCTCCCATTGGCCAACGTTCTGCACTCTCTACTAAGGCTGATGATGACTTGCTAGTAGTTCATCCAGTTCAGTTCTTACCTGACCTCCACTTTTCTCCCTTGAATATATTTTCAACTGTGGTCACTGTTGACTGTAATCCGGTAACGAACATCTATAGTTTTGGCGAAGATAACGATTCTGACAAAAATCACAATATAATACCTGCGGTTCCTCATCTAAGGAAAATCATACAACAATTGGAATGCTTCATTATTGCATCCATAAATGAGATAGTTGACCGCATCATTTATCTCCATGAAGAAAACTACTGCACCATATAATACATAACAAGAGCTATCAATAATGCGTCTAACTCGGACGGCATTCGGAGTCTGAAGGGTCAATCTAGAACGTTGTCATGCGGTGCCTTAACAACCTACCACGTCATCTCTAAACCTAGACAACTCTATTAATTCGCGTTCAATACCATGAAGCGCGAAAACATCTAAACTTTATAGCATACCCAGAAGTTAATGTGGAATTGTAAAATGCACACAATTGAAGTGGCTAACATCATTACACGAGTCGTAACAGTCACCTGTCTAATGGTTGTATCTGCTTGCGCCATTTATGACATCCCCTCTTTATTCGAGCTCCTTTGGTGTCAGCTATGTTCCCGTGAAGGAGATTCCTTTATTCTGCGGTTATTCGTATATATGCTTTTGCCTGGACCATAGCATATCTGGATCTACTTGTCAGCAATCCAAGCATTTGACGCATCGTCCCAATGGGGGTATCTAGTGTCCGATAAATGAAAGCTGGTTTTAGTCTTAATTCTGGTAAGGTCTGGTTGTCTTCTTGGCGCGAGGTAGATTTTTACAGTGTTTTCAACCCACTAAAGTGTAACGTTATATTGCCCCTTTCGTTCCTGGCACGTGTTGTTTAACTATTAGACCAGGCCCCAGTCAGAAATGTGGTTATTCCTACATCTCGAGTGCCAGCCAATAGATTCAAACATGCGTGTTAAGGATGGGGTAATTCAAAATATTTCCACTAGGAAATTTCTATGCGTTACTGCAAAGGTCATGTTTCCCAAATATGGAATAAAAACATCCGATCCTCTCTCGGCAATGTTTTTCAAATACAACATCTTACTTTCATCTAATATAATGTCTTTGTAACAAGGTGTACAGGAAATGATTATGTCATTCGTTTCCACCGAGTCTTAGACTATGCACATCCCTTTGTTTTGAACGCTTTCCAGTCATTCACATGGTGTTAGAGATAGCATGAGTATTCCTAGCCCTTTCTCGATTACCGACCGATATGACTAGCTGATGATTCATTGGCCATTGTTTTAGGGCTGTCAGACCTCTCTTGCACTTCTGTATGATGCGATCAACATGGTGCTTATACTATAGGTCAAATGTTACTCCTAGGTACATCTGCTTGTCTTACCTTTCAATTTTCTGCCCACTGAGAGTAATATCTGGAAAGTCTGCTTTCACTATGCAGTTGTTCAAGGGGCACCACATCATGCAGGCCTTGTTGGGATTGACTTTACAGCCGGTGTCGTCCAACCATTTCAACACCTCAAGTAGTGTCCCGTGTATACTATTGACGATTTCCAGTCAGTCAGAACTAGTTCTGTAAATGTACATGTCATCTGTAAAAGTCAATGTACTTCCCAGCCCAGTTGGCTGAATGGTGACTGCAGCTAGTATTGAAATGTAACTAAAACTCTTCATCAGAGGAAACAATATTTCAGAGGCATTACAAGCAAAACATTTTGAATAGTAGAACCTCTTGAGAAGACATGAGGTCTCGAACTGTCAAGGCGATACATGCTTGTATAACTCCCTGACCAGTTAATATTGAAATATAATTAACACTCTTCATCATTATTATCTGTGCGCTCCACGAGGAGCATAAGTCTTCAAGAAATATGTGCTAAGCTCTTTTGTCCCGTGCCATCAGCTCAATGCATTTCCTTGCCTTATACATCCCTTTCATTACTAATACCAGTTCTTTTCTTACTGTGTTTGTCGACCTTCCTCGACCTTTTACCCTGGGGATTTCAGAAAAAAGACTGTCATATAGTGCTGTCCTCGGGGTGTCTCAATGTGTGTCCTATCCATCGCCATCGTCTTATTCTTATCTCTTGCTCCACTGGCTCTTGTCTAGTTTTTGTCATCAGGTACGCATTGGTGTGGTACCTTGTAATCCTTCTATCCTACAGAAGCTCCCATTTCTTAGAGTCTATCCAAAATACTTTGCTTCGCATAAAATTAGTACTGTCTAATTCAGCTGTATTGTCAGTGATTTTAAAAAGTATGTGCCTGGGACGTGGCAAAAGTTTAGGGCCTTCATTTAAATTTGGTTTCGTCAGATAACTCGGATTAGATAGCCAGATAACTCGGATTAGATAGCCAGATAACTCGGATTAGATAGCCAGATAACTCGGATTAGATAGCTAGATAACTCGGATTAGATAGCCAGATAATTCGGATTAGATAGCCAGATAACTCGGATTAGATAACCAGATAACACATATAAGACTACAACACAGCACCACAAAAAAGTTATTCTGAAGACATATGCTAGTGTTTCTGAACCTTTTAACCACGATAGCACCCCTAACATACGAGAACCACTGCAACGAACATATATAACCATTAATTTATTATCAAGAAAATTGAATAACCACATTTCTGACTGGGGCCTGGTCTAATAGTAAACAACACGTGCCAGGAACGAAAGGGGCAATATAACGTGACACTTTAGTAGGTTGAAAACACTGTGAAAATCTACCTCGCGCCAAGAAGACAACCAGACCTTGCCAGATTTAAGACTAAAATCAGCTTTCATTTACTTGACCCTTGTTAGAGCCCAGGACAACCCTACTATTTTAACACGGAAAACCGAAATCTGAGGGAACTGAAACACAAGTCAAAGTGGGAACTTATTTATGCCTACAACTCTGCCAAGAGTAATCGTGTGCGAAGGTAGACACCTTTGAAGACCCACATCAGTTACTCTTGAGTGTTGGCCTCGGTTGGACAACTACTGCAGAGCTAAGGGGAGGCAACCCATGACACATCCTTGCATGAATCCTGCAAAAAGCATTCACATGCTCATGAGATGGTGATTTCTGTGACAATTTGTTTTACATGATTACTATGCCAGCCCCATGCACAACTTCGTATTAGTTGCCGTGTGCGAGTTGTCTGACGGAACAGGATTACTATTCTTTCTTTGTCTGATAAGGGACCCCCTGGAACTACGCGGGTCACAGTGCACAATGGAACGGGACAATTGTTGTCTCCAGTACATGTAAAACCCATGCATAAGTAACTGTCATTGTAATGGCGAATTTATTTTTTAACGTGTCAGTCATTTGTCTTACTGCTCTTTTTTTTTTTTGGTCCTATTTTTTAACTGTTCTCGGCATCTTCTTTGCTGACTCAATGCCATGTCAAATACTTCCACATAAAACGAAAACAGAGACGCACAACTGAACATAACTATATATACAAGAACGACATTTGTAATTTTTCGTGGTATTTCAACAGCTTTTATTTATTCCACGATTTCTCACGGAACCCCTGAGAATTAACTATGGAACCCCTGGTTGGGAAACACTAACATATGCCCTAATTTTAACAACATTTATTATGTCTATGCCAAATATAGCGTATATTGCAAAACGGAGCAAAATACGTAAAGAAACCAAAAAAAAAAAAAAAAAACACTGATGGATTTGTACCCGTCATCGGTTAACTGTACCACCTGGAAACATATATGTGGAGATCAGTAAGACATCCTGCTCAGAGAACACCAAAAAAAAGTGCTATACGGGAATATGACTACAACAAACAAAACGAACGGTTAAGAGGACGACCACTCACAACGTGACAGCGAACTTTTGACATCAAAACCAGAGCTGTGGAGTCGAAGTCGCGATGTCTGTCGTTTTTCAGTGGAATCGAGTCGGTAAAAATGTCCGGACTCCGAATTGTGTATACCATATGACTAGTAATTAACTAAACTGTAGTCGGAGTCGGGAGTTGGACTTCTAAAATTTCAGAAGTCGGAGTCGAAACATTTATTGGCCGACTCCACGGCTATGATCAAAACAGAAGATTGGAATGAGCTGGAAAGGGGAGTAGGAGGGGAACGGACATACTAAACAAAGGCCAAGTCTATTGGAAAACTATAGTAAAGATTCTGTGCTCCTTCGGAAGTAAACATGATAAATCTAATCTTGACTGTCACCACTTTCCTTTTACGCTTCTTACGGAGCACGTGACCACTACTGCCGCTGGTCCATTACAGGAAGCTTGCACCAAACATTCACATGCTCTTGCAGCAGAATTTACCTTGACTGTAGTGAACTGACAATTTGAGAGCACACTATGAACTCAGAAGTGTTTCTAAGGATAACAGAAGGAACCATTTGTAGCAGTTAGGTTGGTTAAGAGGAAAAATTCTGTTAGATTTATTTTTGTGAGATTGATTTTTATGATTGGTAGTAACTGAGTTGAATTTATAGTCAAAGGGAAGGAATACATAGAATGTAAATAGGGGACAAAATACGTCTTACATCCCTTCTTTGTTTTTAGGGCATATGCCTTTATTTATGTCGTGAGATGGGCTAGGTAATCGTAATTCACGTGTTTTAAATGGAGTGGTGAGTTGTATGGCAGACAAAGTGTTCTTGAGTGTTCGAAGATAGTCGTCGTTGCAAATTGACGTTTTAAATTAAATTAGTTTGCTCCGAGATGTGATAGAGTTAGATTCTAGATGTGGTAGCGAAAAGAAGTTCCATCGGGTGATATACAAATGTATATTGGTTGCTTTTGCGGTAGCAGAAAAGCTGAACTATCATCCAGACGTCTATCTCGATATTTGCCACGTTTGTGTATGACAGTGTTTATTTATTCAGAGGACGAGATGTCAGTGTTTCCAGTTGAGAGAAATGTGCGTATTCGATATACCAGGTATGTAGAGTTTACACAAAACCTGTCGATGAATTTTTAGGTAAATGAGAAGAACAGTAGACAGCCGATAGTCTTGGGCTTAGAAGATAGACTATGTAAATGTACACCCCTGGCGGTTAGGCCAGTTTCATTAAGATACACCAAGGCAGAAGCATAAGAATATGTCAGAGCATAGTAGAGACGTGTGCTTACATATGAAGAGATAGATGACAGATCAAATTGTGGCAACAGTGGTTCTCAAAGTGTGGTCCTCAATAGCCACTAGAGACAGATATGATAACTGAAGCAGCGAGAGAGATAGACTGACACTGAAATATTACCTACTGATCTTGTTGTACAGTCTGTCACCTCAGGTGGAAGGTTGGGCATATTGTTTTGCAGATGTTGTCAAGAGCCAGCATTTGCCCTATTTTACAATGGCGTATGTAAATAAAGTTCTATGTTTAATATGAAGCCTGCTGTCATCGTAACTCATTTATAAACTGTTGTTCTGAGTAACGTAGTCGTCTGAAAAGAAGAATTTTCTTACCATTCAACAAGCAGCCTACTGTGAGGACAGATATACGAACCTATACGATCAACCAAATAGAAGTGGGGTATAACAGACGAACCTGTTTGTCAACGGCCACACATTTGCAAAAATGGAACATTTCATAACGTTAAACATTCTCAAATTGTACACATAGAACTTTCTGTACTGAATGAGAAAACTGCCATTTTCAAATTGTACTTTCAGAGCATTCGTGTGAGAATTCGACAATTCTGAAATTGTACACACAGATCAATCATCGTGAATGTGATTCCGTCTATCCTCCAATTACACAAACAGAGCATTCCTTCCTGTTTGAGAAACTAGTTATTCTCAAACTGTGCAAAAACAAAGCACTCCGTCCTGAATTAGGATCCACGTTTGGTCCTAGTGTTGCCGTTGTTTTCCCGCCGTGTCTTGGTTAGGGGGGGGAACAACATACTTGACCCAGCCTGATATATGGTCAATCTGTCACTGCGACCAGCTTTGGGTCAGAACAACAAAATTGATCTAATCCTTATTTGTGTTCCATTTTTCCGTGCGCGCGCCATATTATATTTTCGGCCAATCGTTTTCGTTATTCAACGTTCAGCTTTTCATAAATAAAAATCGATTGGCCTCTTCATTTTTATTTCCCCCTAACACGATATCGTGATAACAATCAAAGTTCTATGCCTGGATTTTTCTAGACAGAAAGCGGAGCAGGAGGGTTGCTGATCTTTTTAATTTATGACTGTCTTGTGTGAATGATGAAAACAGGCCAGATAGTATGTCATTATTATTGTTAATCAGAATCGATATCCTTGCACTCCGGTCAAACCCAGAGGTGCTCAGTCTCCCCCAGAAAATGTCGAATGCAAATTGTTCCTGTTGCACGCTGTTTGTTTACACCAGGGGTTCTCAATCTTTTTTTTTTTTTGGTGCTCATAGCCCGCTTCAGAGCCTCATTTACATCTGTGGCCCCCCCCCCTCCACATTAATGTTAGCTGAAAAAAACGTACTTAACATCTTACACTGGCCCTCAAGAAATATGGTATAGTCGGGAAAGGGGGGGGGGGGGATTTGACCCACGTTTAGAACCACTGATTTATACGACGAATGCATCCTCATAGGTTAACTCTGCTAGCCTTGCGTTTGATGCCACATTCCAACAGTCTTAGCCTTATTGACTCATCTATTGTAGTGTCGTTCTCTAATAGGGGTCATTAATTATCCTTAGTATCTCTCCCTTACGCATATCCAGTGCCCCCACTATAAGTGTTCTCGAAGCTAGTCTGTCACATCTCTCGTGGCCGGGCAGCCCCGCATGACCAGGACAGTACTATGTACTATTAGGAAACAGTCTATTTCCAGTACCATACTACATGACTTTGGCGAACATGTTTCTCCACAACTTCATGTACCCATTAATGTTTATCAAGTCTGTTATTGATTTCTTTTCATAACAAGCTATAGAACAGTCCAGTATGTTCTATTCTTGTTGTCCGCTGTCTCTGTTTTCTTCAATCGTTCGTGTTATATTCTAGCATTATTTATCTTATAAAAGGCTCACAGAAAGTTCGCTGCTTCCTTCTAAAGTGAGTAGCAAGCTTCCTGTGTACCCTCTCAGGATGGATAAATAAATATGCTATTTCAAAAATAAAAATAATGTAATGGTGTTTTCCCAACTGAAGCGGCAGGCCTCCATCTTATAAGCTTATTACAACTACTCTTTAAATGAATAAATTCCTCAGTGCGTGTGCTATCTAAAGATACTGTAACGTCTTCTTCTTTGTTACACTGGCACTTGTCTGTTCTCGTCATCAGTTACCAATTCTTAACCTTTTGAAAATAAAGTTCGTTCGTTCGTTCGTTCGTTCGTTCGTACTCACGGAAACCAGTGCTGGAAATAATTGTTCTCTTGAACACGCGATAAGTCTAGCTCTTCTGTCTATTGTGTTCTTGCTTGTATACACCATGCACGGTGTTACATTTGAGAGAAGAAACGTTTTGATGGTTTCCTTTTTATTTACTCGTTCATTCTTGCATTCCCTTTAGCTCCCTAACGAGAATAGGCCTTCCAAAAATGTCTGCCAAACCTTCTTGTCTTGTGGCATCCATTCCAAGTAAGGAAATACTTTATCTCTTTAATGTCTGTTTCTAGTTTCCTTCTCAATGTGTTTTTTTCAGGAGGATTCCAGACAAAGGACTGTCTCTTAAGTCTGCCAGCAGGTTTCCTCAGTGCGTGTGCTATCTAAAGATAACGTCTTCTTCTTTGTTACACTGGCACTTGTCTGTTCTCGTCATCAGTTACCCGTTGAAGATTCTGTCATCCCTATTTAAAACCATCTGTCCGACGCAAGCACCCATTTAAGAAAGTGTAACTTTTTGATTTTTTCATTGATACAGGTGACAAATCTGACGGATCGTTCTTTGTGTTAGACAAGTGTGATTTTGTAATCGTCAGCTAATAGCAAATACTTGACTCAGGAAGGTCAATTGTGATTATTTTTAACGACCTGTCTCTTTGAATATAAACTTTGGGTTTTACTAAATATTAAGTTTTATTCAATATTGATATTACATTTTATTGATTATTGACGTTGCATTTATCACTTATTGACGTTAGATTTATCGATTATTGGCGTTCCATTTATCGATTATTAACGTTACTCTTTATTGATTGTTGACGTTACTTTTTATTGATTGTTTAGGTTCCTTTTTTATTGATTATTGACGTAACATTGATCGATTATTGAGGTAACAATTATCGATTATTGATGTTACACTTATCGATTATTGGCGTTAGACTTATCGATTATTGACGTTACTTGTTCTTGATTATTGACGTTAGATTTTATCGATTATTGACGTTACTTGTTATTGATTATTGACGTTAGATTTTATCGATTATTGACGATACTTTTTATTGATTATTGACATTACATTTTATCGATTATTGACGTTACTTTTTATTGATTGGTGACGTTCATATTTTTCTTGATTGTTGACAATACACTTATCGATTATGAACGTTACATTTTATTGCTAATTGACGTTACTTTTAATTGATTATTGACGTTACACTTATCGATTATTCACGTTACTTTTCAATTGATTGTTCACGTTACACTTATCGATTATGAACGTTATATTTTATTGCTTGGTCACATTTTACTAGTCTGCGATTTGGAAAAAAAGACTGCCAGTAAGTTTTATTGATTATTACTACAACCTTGTATTGAAGTATAGTGAAGTTTATTAAATGGAAATGTGAGACCTGGAGCTGATGGCACGCGACAGGACTTGGGACATGACTTTGCATACGTTTTTGTAGTCATATGCTCCTATTTTGAATTGAAGGGCAACGAATAAATGAATGCATGAGTTTTATTGCTCAATTTGAGTTTAATAGTAATTTGTAGTTATTTATAATAATGTCTAGTAATTTATAGTAATGTATCAAGAAAGGTTTCTGTGGGATGAAGAAGGGCATTCGAGACAGAGGTGAAATGGATAAAGAAAACGCTAGAAGTCATTGAATGGATGGCACAAGACAAGAAGCCTTGGCGTGAATTCCTTGAAGGTCTAAGATCCAGAAAGAGCTGAAGATAATAAAATGTAGGGATAAAATATAGTTATGATACGCTGCTGCTTCTTCGCCCACGCCACAAGCGCGTTGATTTTGGTAGACCATACCATCGTTTTCTAGTGTCATTGAAAAAAACTTTATAACATGGGGACACGAAAGGCCTATTCGTTCAGACGGGGTAAGAAAAGGAGGGAAGAGAAAAATGATGCCGTCTGCAAACGGGGTTTGAATCTAAGCCTAGCATACGCGCGAACTTGTAGTTAGTTGTTTGAAATACGACGAAAGTTAAAAAATGTTCGTCAATTGGGTCACGAAAACAGGCTTAGCTCTTATTGAGAATGATGTAATTCCCAACGTAATACGGACGATTCTCGTAATTAGTTTGAAAATAGCGGTAAAAAGAAGTGAACGAATGGTAGATTATAGATTTCAAGACTAACATGGAAAAAAATATGGAATTCCTTATTAATAGGTTTAGAATCACAAAGGTTGGCTAGTTTAAGAGCTTATCTTTTCCTGATAAATAATATGCTTTCAAATAAAAGGACGGACAGATAACTCGGAAGTTATTGACAAAAGACTGATTTGTTCGGTGCAGACTAGCAGACAGATGTTCGTTTTGCAGTCACTAGCGGTTACATTTTGACGCGTCCTTGAGTAAAAGCAGGAAAAGGGTCATGTGTTCTGTACGAAAAGGTGTAGACACGGGGTAGAAATTATGGGATAGCTCAAACTGAATATTGTTTTTTTTTTTTGTGTTGGGCCAAAACCAAGTCCATTTTTGGGGAATGCCAAGTTCGGACAGACCGACCGACAGAAATACACTACACATTGGATCAAATTTGGACCTTAGTGTAAAATTTTGAATTTAAAAAGCTTGGCTTTCCTATCTGATTGGTCAACACAGTTAAGATTATTAGAAGATTGGACGGCTTGTTGCCATTTTGTTTAAGACTGTCCATAGAAGCAGATCGTTGATGCTGTGAAGTGTGACGTCCAATGAATATAAATAAATAATATAAGGAACACGGACGCCATAGTCCAGCCAGCAGCTCAGCTGAGTTTGTGCTATTTCAACGTACCTGTGTGTTTTCTTTTGAATTGTGGTAAGACAGAAATTATTAACCTTTTTATTTAACAATTCTGAGTGAGTGATACTGCCATATAATGAAAAATGATTACGACAAGTGAGTACTTATTCTAGGTCCCCAGCCAACTGTTACAGGGCCTAGAGGTTGAATTATAATGTGATAAACTATCAGAAATGTAGAATACAGATGTTTCTTTTCAGGTGGTCAGGTGGAAACATATCACCCACCTTATTATATGGAAAGAAGAGATTAATGATAATATTTCAGATGCAGTGCAGGCCTTAGAGGAGAGGAATGTGAAACTAGTGCTACTTGATAACAGCATTGATGTAGATGTGCTGGGTCGGTCAGAGAGATCTGACCCTGTCTTTTATTTCAATGTATTAATGCTTGTAAACATGGTGGATTAGGTATTATGTTAAGACCTAGCCTAATTTTGTGGTTTCAGAGTTTCTTTGTCTGGCATTGTGCTAGTGCCAGATATTCTGAAGAGTACAACACTGTATGAAATGAGATGCCTACCATACTACCTCAGCGCATGTGAGGAGTGGGCCTAAGGAACAACTATCTTCAATCGTCACAGGCCAGATAAGTGTTAAAGAACTGGCCTGCTGAGATTCATCAACGAGTACTAAATAATATAAACTCCATTGTGTAACTAATAAACTTTTCCACCGTCAATCCTGTTAAAGAGCAAATGAACACTGTTAAATAAAGGACTGGGTATGATGAAAATACCCCGACCCGTCATCAAGCACTAGTTAATAAAGAATTTAGTTTTAATACTAATATTAGCAAATTTAAATTATGTTTATGTACAGGTCTTTCATGTGTTTACTTGATCATATGTAATTTTATTGAAAGTGATTCATATTGAGTTGAAAGTCCTGACCAGAAGAAAACTAGGTTCAGGACAAAATAAATTTGAAAAAAATTGTAAATTACTAAATTTTAACCACAGTGTCAGTTGACTTAATCATAGAGATTAATATTAGTGTTTGTGTGTGTTTGTGTACTTAATTACCAGCACACCACATTTTCATTACCCTAGACAGTAGACGTAGCTATCAGACATACTAGTCAAGAATAAGTCTGATTGAGGTCGTAGGGTGGTAGCAGCAAGGTGTTCTGTAAATTCACATAAACTGTTATCCTCAGGGACCTTCACAGCTGACCTCATTCAGTACACTAAGTAAACATAGCAACAACATTTAATAACATCAAAACCCACCACATATATTGGGGGCTCGTCCGGGATTAAACTATTACAAAGAGGCTAGGGCATTGGAGGCAGATAGAGAGGCTGAAATAAAGCGGCTCCAATTGGAAGAGAAGAAATTAGAAGCAGAGGAAAAGAGACAGGCAGCTGAAAGGGAAGACAAGCGATTGGCTGCAGAGAGGGAAGCAGAAGATAAGAGATTACAAAGGGAGCACGAGTTACGACTAAGGGAGTTGGAATTTCAAGGCCATGCTCCTGAAAATGGTAACAGCCCTCATACCTCCGATGCCACTGCCAGTCAGGGAGCCTCTAACTCAGCAATGGGGTTCCATTTAGACCATTTTGTATAGAGGGACGATGATATTGAATCATTTTTATCCAGATTTGAGGTTTTAGCCACCACCTATGGCTGGAGAGGGAAAGGTGGAGCTTAAAGTTATCCCAGGGTCTTAGGGAAACATCTTACGAAGTGTTTACAAAAATAAATAGAGACGACCAAGACAATTATGACATGCTAAAGCAGACTCTGTTATTAAGATATGAAAAGAATGGTGAATTTTATTGTAAGAAGTTTAGAAATGCCAAGCTTTTGTCTGGGGAGACATACCACCAATTCTCTGCCAGACTGGAAACCTATTTGGAGAAATGGACTGCTCTGGGGAAGACCCAAGATCTTAAAGAAATGATCATGATAGAGCAATTAAGAGAGTCCATGGCTCCAGACCTGAGAAAGTTTCTCATGGAACAAGGTGCAGAGAGGTTGGGTGAGGTATTGAATGTCGCTGAGAGGTATCAAGCAGCCTAGGCAGAGGTAGCTGGCACTAAAAAGAAACATATAGAGAATTTTAAGGTCACACAGCACTCTAATAAATTTTATACCAAAGAACAAGGTAACAAAGGTAAGACAAACTTTGATAGGCCACGAAATGATTATCGTGATAGAAACTCACAGTTCAATGACCAAAAATATAATGAAAGAAAACCTTTTAACCAAGGAAAGAGGTGGTGTAAATGGTGTAATAAGGACAACCATAACACCGAAGTTTGTAAAAGGAAACCTTCTAACCTTGCTGCAATGAAATCGGGGAACCAGAGATTAAAGGTTAAACCTACTGGACAGCAGGAACCTTATCACCCCCCAGTTTGTGAGGATGTTGTTTGTAACGGTGTCACCATAAGGTGCCTATATGATACAGGTTTGGATTTTGATTCAGTTGTGAGTTCTAGCCTAGTGAACCCAGGTCAGTATACCACCGAAACAGTGGGAATACAAGGGGCGACTAAGGACATACCACTCATGACACTTCAAATCGCAAGGATAACTGTGAAAACTCGCTATGTGGAAGGAGAAATCAGAGCAGCAGTGATAGATGAACCAAATTACCCTCTGATAGTGGGGTGTAGATATGTCTTCTTGGGGAATCCCAAGAGACCTGTGATCATGGCAACAGTGCAGACCAGGTCACAATCAAAGGAGGAAGAAGGTGAACCTATAAATGCTCATCCAGAGGAGATGAGGAAGGCGCAAACTGAGGATAGGACACTCAAGCCATGTTTTAAAAATTGCCCAAATGTCACACACCTCCAAGCAAGGGAGATTATTATATGAAGAACAAATTGTTATACAGGAAGGCCGGAACTGGAACAAATGGTCACAGCCAGCTGGTTCTTCCTACTTCATATAGGGAGATAGTGACGGAACTAGGGCATGCGTTTTCCTTCAGTGGTCACATGGGGATCAGCGCCACAGGACAGCGTATAGCTTGTCATTACTTCTGGCCAGGGATAACGGAAGATATAAAAAGATATGTAAAATCCTCTCCAGAATGTCAACGGGTAGCTCCAAAGCATTGGACTGCTCCTGCAACTCTAGGGGAAATGCCCATAGTGGGAACACCTTTTGAGAGGGTTGCATTGGATATTGTGGGACCTCTCACTAGGACCAAGAGGAGGAACAATTACATCCTTACTCTGGTGGACACTTGTTCTATGTGGGGAGAGGCGGTAGCCCTGTCGTCAATCGATTCGAAACATGTGGCAGAGGCATTACTTACAATATTCACAAGATTAGGATTCCCGCATCAAATCTTGACTGATAATGGCTCACAGTTCAAGGGGAAACTAACGGAAGAAGTTTTTAAGCTATTTCAAGCCAGACACTTTCATTGTAGCCCGTACCATCCACAAGGGAACGGCCAGGTAGAGAGGTTCAATGGGACTCTCATTTCTATCCTGAGAAAGCTGGCACATGAGAAACCTGATATGTGGGACCAATTTTTGCCCGCTGCGTTGTTTGCGTACCGGGAAGTACCACATAGTTCAACCGGGATGGCACCCGCAACCCTGTTATTTGGGAGGCCAATAAAAGTTCCATTGGAGGCCTTGTTAAGGACGTGGACAGATAAGAAGGCAGAGGAAACTGTTACCTCATCATATAACTATGTGAACGAGCTGACCACTCGTCTGATAGCTGGATGGAAACTGGCAAATGATAATTTGAGACAAGCCAGGAAGAAACATGCAGCTTATTTTAATAAGAAAGCAAAGGACAGAGAATTAGCTGTGGGAGAGAAAGTGCTTCTTCTACTACCCGGCAGCAATAATAAGTTGCAAATTGGATGGCAAGGTCCATATACAGTTCTAGAGAAGGTGTCTAGTACAAATTATGAAATTGACAAAAAGGGGAAAGAGAAAATATATCATGTGAACCTTTTAAGGAAGTATCTGGACAGACAAATCCAAGAAGGCACCCCTTTACTGACCTTTGCTATCGCAACCAAAATGAAAAAGGAACCACTCACCTCATATGAATACCCCCTACACCCCTGTGAGACAGCCGCACAGGTAAAAGTCAGTAAGCACCTGACTAAAAATCAGAGGGAGAGAGTTCAACAGGTTCTGGATGAACATACAGATGTGTTAACAGACAAACCGGGGCATACTAATTTGCTAGAGTATGATATGAAGCTGGTAGACTCAAAACCAATCTGTATGAGAGCCTATTCTGTTCCGTTCGCTAAGGAGAAAGCATTGAAAGAGGAGATAGATTACACTAGTCAACAAATTTTCAAAAGTTTTTTGTACCAGAAATTAAATATACCATTTCTTATTGATTTCGACATGCTGATTTCAAATATCATAATGAAATTCACCAATTGGCTCTGGGTTTTTTTTTTTAAATGATGAATTTACATTACAGTAATACAAATAATGTATGCTTGTTTAATTCTCTGGGATGAACAGCTAGTCTTTCTACTTTAGCATTATAAAAATTGTGGTTACATACTGAATTAATTGATATTTCAACATAAAATGATAGAAAGAATAAAAACATTATTTAAAGTTCACATATCATGTTTTAAAAAGGCACATTTGAACCCATTCCGTCATTATTGAGTCGCTGTTTGAGCTCTCTTTGCTTGTTCTTGTAGTCAATCGATGAGGTGTTTCTTGTCACAGTCCAACAGTAATCAGCAAGCATTGAAGGGCTCCAATTGCCTTGATACCTTGTCTCCATTGCAGCAATGTCCAGGTGAAATCGTTCACCATGCTATCACTGACCGCTCCACAGTTTGACGTAAAGAAATCCAGATGAGAATCCAGAAAATGAATTTTCAAAGACATGTTGCAGCCAAGACTGTTATACTTTAGAAGGAGATTTTCTACAATTTCATTGTAATTATCAGATCTGTTGTTTCCAAGAAAATTGTCCACCACTGACTTAAATGCTAGCCATGCTGCTTTTTCCTTGCCATGCAACACGCAAAGAAACTCGTCATCATGAAGAAGTTTTCGAATTTGCGGACCAACAAATATTCCCTCTCTTATTTTACCTTCACTCAGTCTTGGAAATTTTCTGATGAGGTATTTGAAAGCCTGATCTGTTTTCTTCATTGCCTTGACAAAGTTTTTCATGAGACCAAGCTTAATGTGCAAGGGTGGCAACAAAATCTTGCTGGTGTCGACAAGTACTGGGTTCTCAAAGTTCTTACTGCCAGACTACAATGACTGCCTGATTGGCCAATGTCTTCTGATGTAATGGTCACTTCGTGCACGGTTATCCCACTCACAGAGAAAGCAGCAGTACTTGGTGTATCCACCCTGTAGTCCAAGCAAAAGAGCGACCACTTTTAAGTCACCGCAAAGTGACCAGTTATGATGATCGTAGTTTATACACTTCAAAAAAAGCTGCTTAATGTTTTCATAAGTTTCTTTCGTATGAACTGCGTGACCAACTGGAATTGACGGTAACACATTACCATTATTCAACAAAACAGCTTTAAGACTCGTCTCGGATGAATCAATGAAAAGCCCCCACTCTTCCGGTATGTAATTAATTTTGAGGGCTGCCATTAAACCAGAAATGTTGTGGCACGCAGAAAGGTCACCCTCTTTGAAAAAGAACGTAATAAGCGGCTTCTGGCGGTTCCTATACACAGAAATTGTAACATCTTCTGCCAGGAGATTCCACTGTTGCAATCTGGAACCCAAAAGCTCCGCCTTGTTCTTCGGTAAATTCAGATCTCTTACAAGATCATTCAGTTCACCTTGGGTTATTAAGTGTGGTTTAGTGGATGTAGTTTGCTCAAAATCTGGGTCGCTTGAGGTTGATGATTCAGGACCACCAATGTCCTCTTCTTCATCAGTGGAAGCAGCTGAAAATGATTCTGACACTTTGGGAATTGGTAGGTCATCGCCATGTGGTACCGGGCGTATTGCAGAGGGGATGTTTGGATATTCCAGAGTCCATTGTTTCTTCTTTGATATGCCTTTCCCAATTGGAGGGACCATGAAAAAGTAACAGTTGTTGAGATGATCAGTGGGCTCTCTCCAAATCATTGGGACTGCAAAAGGCATAGCTTGCCTTTTGCCAGTCAACCACAGTTTAAGATGTGCTGCACATGTATTGCAGCATATGTGTGGCGCCCAGCTCTTATCTTGATCTCCTATTCTGCAGCCAAAATACAAACTGTACGCCTTCTTAATCACTTTAGTTGTATTTCATTTTTGTGATAGAAATGTCACCTCACCACATATATAACAGAAATGATTAGCACTGTTCACACATGTCCTAGGCATTTCTAACTACGATACTTTTGATAAGGTCAAATGCACTAACTAATGGCAAAATTTTATCAGAGAGAAAATATTTATACACAAAGGTGATGTAATCATAGGTAGGATTGCATCATCAACTTCTAGTTACATTTTTATTGGTCATTAGAAAAAATTATGCAATCTCCCACAACAGTTGCGTCATATACGAGGGACGGTCAAAAAGTAATGCCTCGTAATTTTTAATTTCATTCAATAGGCAAGAAAACAGATAAAATTCACATTGAAATGTAGCCCCAAGTCTGAACTTCAAAACTTTATTTCTCAATGTAGTCTCTGTTATTTGTTACAGTTTTTGTCCATCTTCTCACAAGGGCATGTATCCCCGCACGGTAAAAATTTGTGTCCTTTTTCCTAAACCACTGGCGTACGGCGCGTTTAAGGGTCTCGGTGTCCTCAAAGTGATGTCCGCGAAGATCTTCTATCAGTGGTCCAAACAGATGGAAGTCAGAAGGTGCAAGATCGGGACTGTAAGGGGGAATGTGGTTATAATGTCCAGCCAAATTCTGCAATCGCATCAAGGGTGCGTTTAGCGGTGTGTGGCGTGGCATTATCGTGCAACAGTAGTGCAGTTCTCTGATCTTTTAATGGGTAAAATCACCGAAGACGACCTCTAAGCTTCTTCAAAGTTTCAATGTAACGGTCTGCATTCACCGTGTTTCCCTGTTCCAAGAAGTCGAGAAGAATCACACCCTTCTCATCCCAAAACACGGAGGCCATAACTTTCCCTACAGATGGTGAACTTTTGAAATTCTTTCTTGTCGGCGATGTTGTGTCTGTCTGTCAACATTCTGGGTACCCACCGTGCACAAACTTTTGAATAACCCAGGTCTTTAATGATGTTCTGGACACTGCCTTTACTAATGGACAACATGGAAGAAAGTTCATCCAGTGTTACCCGACGGTCACCACGAATGATGCCATCAACTCCATGAATGTTATGTGGAGTCACTGCGGTAGACGGACGGCCAGTCCGCTTTGCGTCAGCCACTGAGGATTGACCTACTTCAGCTTCGTCACAACGATGTACCCAACGTCGGACAGTGCTAACATCCACTGTTGAATCTCCATAAACATTCTTCAAACGTTCGTGGATGCGAATTGGGGTCTCGCCTTCAGCATTGAGGAATTCTATTACATAACGTTGTTTTAACCGAACGTCTTTGGCAGCCATTTTTAAATTGTTACAGTGGTGCCACCTGTTACTGAAACAGGTTGGTAATGCTATACAGTGCAGAAGAGTGTTTGAGGAATCCTACTAAATTTACAAATTGCACAACGATGCAGTATTTACATACATAAAAAATAGGAGGCATTACTTTTTGACCTTCCCTCATATATAAATTGTCCGTAATTAAATAAACTAGTAGCATATATCTTGAAAACTAGAGCCAATCAACATTTTTTAATGTCATTTTCGTTTTCAGCACACCAAAATTAGTTAAGATCAGCTATTTTCATGTCTGGTACATTTTGGTTGTTGACTAGTGTTATTTGTTGAAAGAAGGGATTATTTCTCACAGTGAATCTCCTTATAGCTCCAGTGTAGTTTTGTTGAGGAAACCGTCTGGGGAACATAGACTGTGCATAGATTACAGGAAACTGAATGCTGTCACAGAAGGTCAGGTGCATCCATTACCGGACACAAAACAATTATTGAACAAGGCAAAGTATTTTTCGAAGGTGGATCTTAGCAAAGGCTATTACCAGATTCCAGTGAAGCCTGAGGTTCGACCTTATTTAGCTTTTAGATCCAGAAAGAGCTGAAGATAAAAGAAGGATTTAAATGTTTAAATGTGTGTGTGTGCGTATATATATATATATATATATATATATATATATATATATATATATATATATATATATATATATATATATATATATATATATATATAGTATCATGCCCAGTGGCACAGGAGATCATGCCTCTCCATAACTTCTTGTCTAAAGTGTGATGGAATACATTGATACAGCGATAAAATCATCCATTATAAATATAAAAGTTAAAATAAAATGTAGGGATAAAATATAGTTATGATACGCTGCTGCTTCTTCGCCCACGCCACAAGCGCGTTGATTTTGGTAGACCATACCATCGTTTTCTAGTGTCATTGAAAAAAACTATTTATAACATGGGGACACGAAAGGCCTATTCGTTCAGACGGGGTAAGAAAAGGAGGGAAGAGAAAAATGACGCCGTCTGCAAACGGGGTTTGAATCTAAGCCTAGCATACGCGCGAACTTGTAGTTAGTTGTTTGAAATACGACGAAAGTTAAAAAATGTTCGTCAATTGGGTCACGAAAACAGACTTAGCTCTTATTGAGAATGACGTAATTCCCAGCGTAATACGGACGATTCTCGTAATTAGTTTGAAAATAGCGGTAAAAAGAAGTGAACGAGTGGTAGATTATAGATTTCAAGACTAACATGGAAAAAATATGGAATTCCTTATTAATAGGTTTAGAATCATAAAAGTTGGCTAGTTTAAGAGCTTATCTTTTCCTGATAAATAATATGCTTTCAAATAAAAGGACGGACAGATAACTCGGAAGTTATTGACAAAAGACTGATTTGTTCGGTGCAGACTAGCAGACAGATGTTCGTTTTGCAGTCACTAGCGGTTACATTTTGACGCGTCCTTGAGTAAAAGCAGGAAAAGGGTCATGTGTTCTGTAGGAAAAGGGGTAGACACGGGGTAGAAATTATGGGATAGCTCAAACTGAATATTATTTTTTTTTGTGTTGGGCCAAAACCAAGTCCATTTTTGGGGAATGCCAAGTTCGGACAGACCGACCGACAGAAATACACTACACATTGGACCAAATTTGGACCTTAGTGTAAAATTTTGAATTTAAAAAGCTTGGCTTTCCTATCTGATTGGTCAACACAGTTAAGATTATTAGAAGATTGGACGGCTTGTTGCCATTTTGTTTAAGACTGTCCATAGAAGCAGATCGTTGAATCTGTGAAGTGTGACGTCCAATGAATATAAATAAATAATATAAGGAATACGGACGCCATAGTCCAGCCAGCAGCTCAGCTGAGTTTGTGCTATTTCAACGTACCTGTGTGTTTTCTTTTGAATTGTGGTAAGACAGAAATTATTAACCTTTTTATTTAACAATTCTGAGTGAGTGATACTGCCATATAATGAAAAATGATTACGACAAGTGAGTACTTATTCTAGGTCCCCAGCCAACTGTTACAGGGCCTAGAGGTTGAATTATAATGTGATAAACTATCAGAAATGTAGAATACAGATGTTTCTTTTTAGGTGGTCAGGTGGAAACATATCACCCACCTTATTATATGGAAAGAAGAGATTAATGATAATATTTCAGATGCAGTGCAGGCCTTAGAGGAGAGGAATGTGAAACTAGTGCTACTTGATAACAGCATTGATGTAGATGTGCTGGGTCGGT
This sequence comes from Oreohelix idahoensis, assembly GCA_024509875.1. Classification (NCBI taxonomy): domain Eukaryota; kingdom Metazoa; phylum Mollusca; class Gastropoda; order Stylommatophora; family Oreohelicidae; genus Oreohelix; species Oreohelix idahoensis. Next base: position 242,046 of record JAMPIV010009436.1, on the reverse strand, counting down.
CAGAGAGATCTGACCCTGTCTTTTATTTCAATGTATTAATGCTTGTAAACATGGTGGATTAGGTATTATGTTAAGACCTAGCCTAATTTTGTGGTTTCAGAGTTTCTTTGTCTGGCATTGTGCTAGTGCCAGATATTCTGAAGAGTACAACACTGTATGAAATGAGATGCCTACCATACTACCTCAGCGCATGTGAGGAGTGGGCCTAAGGAACAACTATCTTCAATCATCACAGGCCAGATAAGTGTTAAAGAACTGGCCTGCTGAGATTCATCAACGAGTACTAAATAATATAAACTCCATTGTGTAACTAATAAACTTTTCCACCATCAATCCTGTTAAAGAGCAAATGAACACTGTTAAATAAAGGACTGGGTATGATGAAAATACCCCGACCCAACATCAAGCACTAGTTAATAAAGACTTTAGTTTTAATACTAATATTAGCAAATTTAAATTATGTTTATGTACAGGTCTTTCATGTGTTTACTTGATCATATGTAATTTTATTGAAAGTGATTCATATTGAGTTGAAAGTCCTGACCAGAAGAAAACTAGGTTCAGGACAAAATAAATTTGAAAAAAATTGTAAATTACTAAATTTTAACCACAGTGTCAGTTGACTTAATCATAGAGATTAATATTAGTGTTTGTGTGTGTGTGTTTGTGTACTTAATTACCAGCACACCACATTTTCATTACCCTAGACAGTAGACGTAGCTATCAGACATACTAGTCAAGATTAAGTCTGATTGAGGTCGTAGGGTGGTAGCAGCAAGGTACTCTGTAAATTCACATAAACTGTTATCCTCAGGGACCTTCACAGCTGACCTCATTCAGTACACTAAGTAAACATAGCAACAACACTTAATAACATCAAAACCCACCACACAAAGTTCTATTTATTAATTCTCTTGTTGACCTCTTTCCATGCCACGATGTCAAATTGTCCAGTATTTGTTTCGATGCATGTTTATACAATGGATAGTACGACGGTAAATTCCCTTTGCTTTCCGTCGGTTTGTATACAGTTGTCTCCGCTAGCTTTTGACTAAAAAGTCAAACCCACAAGGTAATGGGGAGGGAAGAGCTAGCTTACTAAACTTTACTTCATTCGTGAACCACATAAGGCAGGAAGTGATCATTTGTTTGAAGTGAAGTTAACATTCAGCAAAATATAACTTAGTGTACATTTTCCACCGCTCTGTAGATGGAATTGTAGGAAGTTGCGACAACTCTGCACTTATTCCAAATTATAAACACTCTGAAACCTCAAAACGGACATGATTGTATTAGGGTAGAGCTCAGTAGTTCTAAAGTAGATTCTCACAGAACCTGGGTTGCCGACCGCTGTTATAGGTGGTGTATACAAATATACAAAGCATTAATTTTTTTTTTCTAAGCGTAAAAAAAGAAGACAACAGAGGGACAGCGTAACGAAAAGTGTACATCTGTTGTTTCCCTATTAACATAAACTAATTATTTTTACCATTTTTTCCGACGGCTGCAATTCACCTCCTCTCAAATGACTGCCACCATTTTCTTTCCCCTTCCTTCCTTTTCAAATAAAAATCTTCTGGGCTCTCCCAAAAATCCCTATTTTAAATACAACAGCAAAATAAGTAACAAAAATAATCAGCTCCATTGCTCACCATAGCAACCGTCAGCCTGTTTCTTTCCGCTAAAATCCTTGTTTTCGCCAGTCCATTCTGGAAATTGCTGATCTTGTTCGTTGCCTGTCGGCGGCCATGTTTTGATTGTAATAGACGTCACAACATGACAATGGAAACGTTCCAAGTATGTTCAGAGTGTGTCAACTCAGAGACAGTTGTTTTATGATTCTTTCATTGTGTGAGACAATAAAAGACGAAATGTACAGTAAACTAATCAGGAAGTAACTGAGAATAACAGTATGCTTACGCTTTACTCTGAAACGCGGAGAGCAGCAAAAGATCACAACCAAAAAGCTACATACTTTCATAAATAGGTGCTTGCGTAAAGTAGAAGGATTGAACAGCTGTGGCAGGATCACCTATGCGGAACTTATGACAAGAGACAAGTGCGGGAGGAACACGAGATGAGAAGAAGACGCTGGCGATGGATAGAACACACATTGAGGAAACCTTTGGATAGCATTACAAAGCAGCCCTTGTTCTGGAACCCCCGGGGAAAGAGAAGCAGAGGCAGACCGGGAAACACACGGAGAAGAGAGCTGGAGACAGAAGTGAAAATGGTGAGGACAACATGAAAAAAACTTGAGCTGATGGCACGTGACAGGAGGACTTGGCATTTGCTTTTTGAAGGCCTATGCTCCTTGAGAGATAAATGATATTGCTTGATTGATTTGTAAGCTTCACGGAGAGACAGAACAATTATTGGGTTTGTCACCCGTTTTAGAGCAATCGGCTATCACAGCGAGTCTTCAGCGTCCAAAATGACGTGAGACGTAGAGACGTCCTAGTAGAAGATCAATAGAAGTAGTTGTCATAATCATCATCATTCCCTGTTCGCTCTTAATGAAACGACAACTGCAGCTGGTCCCGTGGCATGAAGACTGAACCAAGGCATTCATGTGCTCTTATAGTGGGTGTTACTATGGCAACTTGTTTGCCTTAATGAGGTCGTAAGTAATATTATAATCGCTTTTAACGTTATTCCTGAGCGAGTAGTAGCCATATCCTTTTCTAAGAGACCCCATGAAACAAGATGGGGCGTGTTATAACAATACTGTTGAATAATGGAATTGGACCAGCCAAGGCAAAACAACTTGTATAGCATAGAAAACTAACTTCTCCCAGCGCTTAAAGGTACAAGTAGAAAGACGAACTAAACCAAACACTAAGTGACTAGTATTAGACCTCTCTATATTAAACGTGGCCCTGTGTAATTCCAGTGGGTCCCTTATGAGACAGAGAAAGAATACAACTACTGCTCCCTATGGACTGTGTGTAGTTTCTGTGGCAATTAGTTTTACAGGATGAGGTGTTCAGTCCTTTGTACAAGCTCATATTAGTCGCCGTGTACGACATGACTGATGGTGCAGTTGTAGTAGGCAATGGAGTTTAAGAGAGGAGTTGATAAGGTAGGAACAGTACGATAAGAACGTTCGCGAAATACTTAAGTAAGGGGTAGTGGTTGCAAGGGTAAGTTACAAACAGAACGGCGTGATCGTCGCCGTGAGCTCGCCAGGGCTCAATACAAATTCGGTGATTAGGGATAAAACGAGGAAAGTGATGAAGCTTAGGTCAGGTGGCCAGACCAATCAGAAGATAGAGATACTTATCGGTCAACAGGAAATAGAAAAACAGGTTTTGCACAGACAGTTGGTGAATAGCTAGAAAAGGAGAAGAAGGGAGAGACCGCAAAGAAGGGAGGAACTTCAGTTTTCAGGAAGAAGAATGGCGCTAATTTCGTGAATGCAGAAAGTGATAGCTGCAAGCCAACTTTTTAGATCGAGCAGAAATTCAGGGAATTCCTACGAGTATTCAACTGAACGTGAGTAGGAGTCGAATTCGACAACTTTTAGACTAGTGTAGAAGATAGCGTCCTAACCAGAAGGTGACGGACCACAATCAGTAGAGAATGCCGTGACATTGTTCTAGAATTTTACTTTGTACACTAAAGTCCGTTGTGTGTGTACGGGTCAGAAGCAGTAGCCAAGGAATTTGTTGATGTCATTTATTCATGAAGAGACTTGTAAGATTTGTCAGCTAAAGCAGGCTGCTACATCTATCACCCACTGTTGTGATCAGCTGGCAGAGCGACCCAAATAAACATTTTATTGTTGTCATAAAATCTGAGTTTTGTGCTAGTGCCTAACAACTTTCATGTTGATGTCGTTTTACATGAAATGAAGAATGTTCGCCTGTCTTGTTATAATGAGGCAAAGCACTATCACCATCAGTTACCATTAGCCTTTGCCCGAGAACCTGGGGTTGGGCACGTACACCACATGATCACGTGCTTGCTACCTTGCCCTACGAAGCCGACATCTCGAGCGATAGCTTGTTACACGAAGTGGTGTAAATTGAGTAAATTGTAGTAAAGATCCATCCAGTGTTTGTCAGTGCTATCTTATCAACCTCAAGAGCATCAACAGCCTGGCAACCCCTCCCTGCCACACAGTACGCCTATTATTTCTATGTATCTTCAGAGACCCCCGGCTACTCCATGGGGCTGTAGTAACAGAAAAATATTCGTCAAAATAAACCGACAGCTGTGTGGTGGTTATTTATTGATTGTAACCACAAGGAAATCCGCCATGTTTGATGCACAGGCCACGATGACCCACGACCTGGCCAGAGGATTCCGAGGTCTAGTGTTCTACTTCTTTATTTCCTGCGAGTGCCTGATAACATACCTTTAGATTTGTTTCATATTAATTTACTGTTTACAGGCCTTGGGTTTCCCTTCCTTGTGTGTAATAAATGATTCCGAGGTGACCTGGAAATGACTGTGGACTTCGTGCTGCCGACAGGCTTGCAGATTTATCATGACTATAAACTGAACTCAGAAGAAGAAGGATGCAGTGAAGGAGGTACTACCTGTTACTTCTGGACGTGTCTCCCGCCCCCTACATCCAGAGAACATCTACCCCCTTGTTACGAATGGGTTTTTGATATTTGTATGGAGTGTGTGGTTGATCAAGATTTTTGGTTCATAACTGGCCTCTATGTTGAACATCGTGCTGATAAGATCTTGTGGAATGACATGGGTGTTGTGCAAGAATGATCAACCATAAAGTGACCTCCAAAACTTGTTGTATGGGTCCACGGATAACAGCATGTTTATTCAGACGTATCACAAAATAATGTCCATGGCAAAAGTGGAATTACATATATATATTGAGTCTCCTACAGTCCGTGATACATCGTCTCATACCTGGCCTATTTACTAGAGGTGCCGATAACGGTTATCACCCAAGTATTGAAAACCAGAATATGGAGATAAATATTATTGATTGCTCCCCTAAGATTCCTCTGCATAAAAATCATCGAACTTGAATACTTAAGTTTGGCATCTTCTTGAATATCAGTGGCGACCTTCGCAATTCCTTAAGCCGCGTAGGAGAACTGTTAAAACTTCATAAACTTGGGAGCGATAGCATCAACGTCTTACTCTGACGGATTCTTACAACGAAAGGCATCGATTAACGGTCTGCATAAATTACTGCAGAACATACTACGTCATAATCACCTAGTGACGTAAACCTTATATCGCGTTCACTTATAATTAATAATGGTGCAAAATACATCATGTTGGCCCCAGATAGAATTGTTACCGCGTAGATTAAACTGCTAACAAAACTAAGTGTGGTCAACATGTAAAATATATTATAATCTGCCTTAACACCCCTGTTGAGAACCGCGGATGTCCACCGCTCAGTTGTAGCCACTAATTCTAAAAGAGCATTCTCTTGAATGCGACCACAGACTATATTCCCAATTGCTATGTGCTTACTTTTAATTCTTACATTATTAGATTTTATTGACTTGTTTGTTCTCTCGTGTAACGTTAGCGTTTTGGACTGTTTCCAGCAGCTCCAGAACTTAGCTTTTTGGGCAGAGCTGTCAGGGGTAATAAAAACTTTTATTTGAAACCGGCAGACACTGCTGCCACCATCCCTGAGGAAATGTACTTTTGTGGAAAACGGAAAGCATGGATAGCGTATGCGACTCTGTACAAATGGCGCAGTAGACGCGAAAACACAGTGACAAATAAATGTTCCCCAGTTTCACATACAAACGCGTTCACATTTAGTCTCAATCACACAACATTTTATCTCACAGACCTGTGCCACGTGTAGTTTCCATGGCCTCTGGTGGGACCAAAAAAAAGAATAAACTTCTTCTTCGTTCACTTTCAGACGTCGACTTGGATACGTTGAAAGAAAGGAGTGGTCAGCCTTAGGCTGATGGTAATCTCGGTAGAGCTTTTCCAGAATACACCACTAAAAGTTCCATGTTCCATTAAGAGCAAAGAGGAGAAGAACAAGAAAACGACTAAAGGCACTGGGGCCCGAAAGGGGAGCAACGAATAATAATACTGTAACCAACCTGGCATGTCATTGAAGGTGGTTAAGGAAGGTTAGGAATATGATGGCTGACTAGGCCAATGACACTCTGGCTTTGAGGAATGACTTTGTTTCGCCTCAGTACTATCTGGCTAATGCTCGGAGTACTGTTGGGTAATTATAGCTAATTGCCAAGGAGAGCGGCTGGCGTGATATTGTGAAAAACTTAGATGTCTTTAGTACCACCATGATTTTGGGACACCCCGTGACATACGTGTGGATGCACAGTAGTCTGGATTACAAGCTATCTATCGAGAGCAGTAGGGAAACTCTTCCTCTCTCATAGTTGACGACAGTAGTTTTCGCCTATGTAGAAGCTGTCAGTCCCAATGCCTGTCAGAGATTACACAAAAAAAATAAATATACTAATGTCTATGTCAGTTGATTATAAAGTCAACTGCGGCGAAAAAAAATAGCAACAGTCTGACACCGCGAACCTTCACAGTAATTCAGATTATGAGAAGAATAATCTATGTCCCTGATTCTAATGAAATAATGATTATTCAAAGTATAAACGCCTTCAAACTTTAAATAATAGAAAATTTATCAAAAAATTATTTATCATTTAGCCTATTACAGTTGATTATTTATCTAGTTATTATTTATTATACGTACCTGTCGAGACTGATGAGAAAACCCTTGCTAAAGACAAGTTTGTTACAGTGATTCCTTCTAGGCTCTCTCTGTGAAGAATTTCGAGTCGCTCTCTTGTTCTCGTTCAAAAAGTATGTGAAAAGCACTAGAAATCTACAGGTTTGTATACTATAAAATCGGACTGCGAAAAAATGTTAAACATAAGTTTTGCCGGTAAATTATTATCACACAATTGTAAGAGTTTCAAATTTAAAATATCATACGCACGTTTCATTATTACAGTACTAGTTTATTTTTAAAATTCCGCTTACATTTTGTGTTACCAAATTCAAAAAATAAATCTGATATAAGCAGCAAGCTTGTGACCCAAAAATGTTTGGCATCATGCGCCTGCGATGCATTTCAAATCTAACAATATCACAGTCTGTATTTGAAAAAAAAGGAGGGGGGAGAGAGAGAGAGAGAGACGGAAAGCCTCCCCCCTCCTCCCTTCGCACTTGTCTTTGTGTAACAGAATTTAGCAAATACACCAACGACGTTTTTTTTTCGTCTTTCACCCTCAGACGTCAACTTGAATACAAGGTCAGTTTGAGGCTGTTGATATATCTGTAGAGCGTTTCCCGGAATGGTACTGGTGATGACCATATTACGAATGATTTAAATATTATGAGTGACGATTTAAATATTATGAGTGAAATACCTTGATCGTTGTATCACACTGTAGAAAACCTAAAGCATAAAAAACAAAAACAAAAAACCTAAGAAATAGCATGGATAAGTCAGCTGAAGATAAGTTAAATAATACAACTCAGCTCATCTAAGACCAAAAAAAAAAAAAAAAGAATTTGGTCAAGAAGACATGGAAATATATTGAAAAGATGGCGCAGGACAGAAGGATTGTAGTGTATTTGTTGAACTGCGATGTTTCTGATATACGCATACGAATCTACGCTCCTTCTAACGCACAATCACCCCCCGCCCCCCACTCTTCTTCCCCCCCCCCCAAAAAAAAGAATAATTCACAGACAGATGCTGTCGTGATTTAGTCTGTCTCACAACACGGTTTTCTGTATACTTAGGAGTAAATCTGACCATACCGCACGCCATATGTTGAGAACTCTCTGATACACTGACCAATGAAAACGCGTCATTCTGGGTGTGTGTTGTAAAACGTACTAGGCTTGAACATAGAGGCCCATTTTGTGTAACCGATGGTACAATGCAATTTAATTTTGGAAAGAATAAAGAAGTATCACCGGAAAGGATTATATAATTCAACAACGGGAATGTTACGCTAGAGGTAGGTGTAAAAACGTTCTCCAATAGTATTTTAGTAAGATAGAAATATCGAGGGAAATAGCTTCGTTACATCAGGTTAGTCCCATGTTAGCTAGTAAAAGCATGCATATATTAAAATGCATTTTGCAAACTAACCAATAAGTAGATGGATCAATACAGAATAATTCATAGACTAATTCAAGCTTTAAATGACCAAAATCGCCCCATAAATAAGAAAGATAATGAATATTTAAAATTTTGCTAATTGAACAGAAGGCAAAATTATGCCTCATTTTGAGATTTTTAACACCCTTTTTGCCCCATGCCATCCGATACGGCGGATGTGCTAGTATATAAGACCTTGCCCTTGGCTAAATTGAGGCCACAAAATTTAAAAAATACAGCTGAACAGAAGAGAGCGGTAAAAGTGTAAAAGTCATATAACTTTGCCACCGCATCTGCCTGGCAGACCTAGATGCCCATTAACAGCCTGTTACAGCTTGTGTGTATTGCCTGAGGGTAAGAATGTGTATATATATATATATATATATATGTATATGTATATGTATATATATATATATATATATATATATATATATATATATATATAATTATGTAATTTTCCTGTGAATAATCCATTTGAGTGTTAGGAAGTCTGTAGCATGTGTAAACTCTTGGAGACGAAAGCCAGCCTTGTAAAATGTGCAAAATAATTGAGAATGATGGCCAAAGTACGTCTGTAAGTTTGACAAAGTGTTTGAAGGAGTATTTCTTAAACGAACGACACATTTACCAGGAACATAAGGAAGGGTGACAGGAATTGTTTTAAGGTATTGATCAAGGTATTACTTAGTTCTTTATACTATACCAAATCCTTGTATGAAGGCGGATCATGGACAACTGGATCTAACTTAGGATTTATAAGGAAAGTGTAGTCACAGTGAACTGGCTGTGAGTGGTATTGAGGTAAATTGTCCTGTGCATATGTTAGCACAATATCTGACACTGTTTGTTATGTCCATTGTATGTGAGGACAGAATAGTGCTGGACCATACAAGGGTTGTGATTATTTGTATTCCAGGTTTTATCCTGCAAAATACCAGAAGTGCATGAATCATCTATCTCTGTTGAACTCTGAGGCGCAAGTGCTCTTAAAGTCATTGGAGCTAGATACCCAGCGTCCACTGCCTGGCAATTCACAGACGTGTTAGTCCATGGCGGGAGCGTGATTGATCTCTACATAGAAGATAAGTGGCAAAACCAAGCCACTGGTCAGCCTATTCAGACTCTGCCTCTAATATAGATAATAAAAAGATACAAATACAGTGTGTGATGAATCCTTGTGGACATAAATATGATAATTATTACTTCACAGTCCAGTAAGAGTGACAAAACATATATGTATTAGATAATGGTTAATCAAAAGGTGAAAATTCATCATATTGATCCATTTTGATAATTGATATTCCATGCTTATTTATTTCATTATGTAAATACATTTGATTCATTATAAGTTACCTAACGGAAAAGAGAAACGATATAGGTTAAATAAATTGTAAATATGTACCATCAGACTTGCTGAAATTATTTAAATTGAGTTCCAAGTTTTGTTGATACATATTCTATATAGACAGACCATAATTAGTCCCCTAGCATAATTAGCCATAATAGAAAATAATAATAATACATGATATCAGGGGAGAATCGTGAAAGGGAGCAAATAGACTTTCAGGACATCCACTCTCATCATACCTGGAGGTTTATACAGCTGGATTCTACCTTTGATGTCATTACACCCTTTTTCTTTTCAGAAAATGGGGTATTTCTTGTAAGACCAGTCTTTTATCTGGCACTATCCTGGTATCATCTGATACATCTTTTGGTCCAGGATAACTTTAGATTTCAATAACACAAGACCCTTTCGTGACAGATGCTCACAAACTCAAACAAGCATTCAGACACACATCACGCACTCTGTCTCACATAGTCTTCACACACAGACACACACTTTTGCACACATGCACACTTACACATGTAAAACCTCAAAGGCAGACATATACGTTCTCATAATCTCATTCATTTTCACAAACAACACTAAATACAAACAGCACACAAACACACGTTTTCTCACACTACTTTTAATTACGGTTTCACAGATTACAATGACTTGACTTTGACCTGATTTTCTCAGATTGGCGTAAGTAAAATAAATTGTCCACATTTTTTTCCCCAGGAAAAAAAAACATCCCAGAATTAGTCGGATTAAGTCTATAATCTTTTGACATGTTGTATGACAGTACAACACCATTACGCCATTGCAACACAGACGCTTGTTAATCAGCCGTAAAAAAAAAACGCAACCAGATTTTTGAGTGGCAAAACAGCGCCATTTCACTTGTTGACATTGGTAAATTCAGTGTTCAAGGACAATCAACCGGCTAAAATAACACGTGACTTTTCTGAACGGCGGACCTTTGCTGCCATTGACTGATGAATCGGATTAACTTCACGTGACGATCGACTGTAACTGTAGCTTTAACACCAGCGTGAACATCGCTACTACATCACCATGACCAGTAAAAAATTGGTAAGTAATAGGATATAATGAACACCGAATGTAACTTCTCGTGAGTTTCTTTTATTTGTATTGTTTTTTTTTTACATGTGAATCAAAGGATCACAGAAGTAATCATACACATTAAGTCATTTCTTACCAGGCGTGTTGTGAGAGGTGATAAAGGTGACAGTATATGTGTGGTTGACAAGCACATCATGTAACACAAGTTACTACATAAACCGCTACTGTAAAACACTTAATGCTTTGGAGCAGGCTTCTTGTATGAAGGCTGCTGCAGTGGTAACCCCATGCTCCATAAGGTGCAAAAAGGAAGGAAGGAGAAGGGAAGTGATTCAATTCCTCTAAGTTCTGAAAGCAGGCTACGAAGGTTTTACTCTGCAAACCTTCCTTAGTTCAAACAGAACACGAAATCAAATAAATCTGAATAGGGAGAGAGAGAGAGAGGGAGGGAAGGAGAAAAAAAAGGAGAGAAAGAGAGAAGAAAGAGAGAGAGAAATAAGAGAGAAGAGAGAGAGAGTAAAAGAATCGTATTTCAAAGGGTTCAAACTCCTCTCTTAAAAAAAAAAATGTATGCATCAGGAAACATAAAATACAATAGAGTAAGATCGTAAATTATGAGATGAGATTCCTGAGACCTGGCATATCTGGATTATGAAACTGCGTTCATATCCATTAGGCCACAGACGTCTACTGTCATCTTAAGAGGTAGGACGAAAACAAGTAAAAAAAAAAAAACGGTAGAAATAGCTCACACGTGTACTAACACAGGCAGACAGAAATAGCTCACACATGTACTAACACAGGCAGACAGAAATAGCTCACACATGTACTAACACAGGCAGACAGAAATACCTCACACATGTACTAACACAGGCAGACAGAAATACCTCACACATGTACTAACACAGGCAGACAGAAATAGCCCACACATGTACTAACACAGGCAGACAGAAATAGACCACACATGTACTAACACAGACAGACAGAAATAGCCCACACATATACTAACACAGACAGACAGAAATAGCACACACATATACTAACACAGACAGACAGAAATAGCCCACACACGAACTAACACAGGCAGACATAGACCACACAGGTACTAACACAGACAGACAGAAATAGCCCACGCATGTACCAACACAGACATGAATAGCCCACATATGCACTAACACAGGCAGACAGAAATAACCCACACATGTACTAACACAGGCAGAAATAGCCCACACATGTACTAACACAGACATACAGAAATAGCCCACACACGTATTAACACAGACAAACAGAAATAACCCATACATGTACTAACACAGGCAGACAGAAATAGCCCTCACATGTACTAACATGGACATACAGAAATAGCTCCCACATGTACTAACATAGGCAGGAATAGCCAACATATGTACTAACACAGGCAGACAGAAATAAGCCACACATGTACTAACACAGGCAGAAATAGCCCACACATGTACTAACATAGACAAGACAGAAATAGCCCACACATGTATTAACACAGGCAGACAGAAATTGCCCACACATGTACTAACACAGACAGACAGAAATAGCCCACACATGTACTAACACAGGCAGGCAGAAATAGCCCCCACATATATTAATACAGACAGACAGAAATAGCCCACACATGGAATAACACAGACAAACATAAATAGCCCACACATGTACTAACACAGGCTGACAGAAATAGACCACACAAGTACTAATATAGACAGACAGAAATAGCCCACACATGTACTAACACAGCTGCCATCAATGGTACCTATACCTTGTAGCGGTATGGCAGCTTGCGTACCCTGACAATCCCCAGAGCTATGCCAGTGGGAGTTTTACTCCTGGTAGGTTCAACCAAGCTGGACTGGTCTGTGTGGGTAGGGGTCAGACAAAAGCTGGTACCCTGGTCCTCCAGGTTGGGGGTTTTAGCATAGGGCTGACACCCCTGTCTATGTAAAAAAAAAAATAATGAAGTTACGGAAACAACATCAAATGAACAAACTTTGCTGCGGGATGGACATTCGGAGTCTGTGGCTCGTATGACTGTCAGTGGTGAAAGCCGAAAGGAAGCCACTGACATGAAAACGGATGTCCTGACCGCAAAACAGGATACAAGAATAGGATTTTGGAATGTCAGGACAATGTACGAGACAGGTAAACTAAGACAGGTCACGGCAGAAATGAGAAACTATAGGTTACACATCCTGGGGATAAGCGAGAGCAGATGGACAGGGGCAGGAAAAGTTAAAACAGCAACAGGAGAAACAGTACTTTACTCTGGCAGAGAGGATGGACAGCACAGTGAAGGCGTAGCCATTATTCTACAGAAAGGGATAGAAAGGACATTACTGGAATGGAAACCCATAAACAACAGACTGATACGATTGAGATTGAGAGGGAGATTCACCAACACTACAATAATACAATGCTACGCACCAACGAATGATAGCGATGAGGAGGTCAAGGATGAATTCTATCAAGAACTGCAGAAAGAAATGGAGGACACACCTAGATATGATCTTGTTATAGTAATGGGAGACCTCAATGCGAAAGTTGGTACACACAATACATATAATGAAAGAACAATGGGGAAATGCGGCAGCGGAATAGCAAACGAAAATGGGGATAAGCTAATAAGTTTCTGTAGCATTAACAACCTGGTCATTGGAGGAACACTTTTCCCACATAAGGAAATTCACAAGTTAACATGGGAATCACCAAATGGTCGGGACAGAAACCAGATAGACCACATCATGGTTAACGGTAGATGGAGACATGCATTACAAGATGTGAAGGTAAGAAGAGGTGCAGATGTGGGAAGCGATCACCATTTAGTAGTTGCAAAACTGAAAGTGAAACTAAGAAGGGCTGGACCAACTGTAACTACACAGAAAAGGTTTGACATCAGCAAATTGAAGGACCCCCTTACCAGAAAAGCTTTTGCGGCCGACATTAAGAAACGATATCAATTTGCCAAAAGCCAGGAAAAGACATTGACTGATGATATAGACCAGAATTTTAACACCATTTCAACAATATATAAGGAAAGCAGCAAATCATGCTTGGGATTCCAGGAAAGGAAGAAGCAAGACTGGATAACACCAGAAACACTAAACACCATAAAGATGAGAAAGGAAATGAAAAGAAAGAAAACAGAAGCGAAGTCCCCCAGGTTAAAGCAACTATATAGCGAACAGTACAGTCAACTGGACAGGGAAGTTAAACGCCAAACCCGAGCCAACAAAAGGAATTTCCTAGACGATCTTGCAAAACAGGCAGAAGATGCAGCACTGAGAAATGAACAAAGCACAGTATACAAAATAACTAAATTCATCAGCGGAAAACAAGGTGCAAACAATATTACATTAGTAAGAGATAAGCAAGGAAATCTCATTAAGACAGCAGAGGGACAGGAAACAAGATGGGCAGAGCACTTCAGAGAAACTCTGAACAAGGAAATACCAGAGACACAATTGAATGTTCCTGAGGCTGAAAACGATCTAGATGTAAATATAGACATTCCACGAAAAGAAGAAATCATCACAGCAATCAAAGGGTTAAAGAACGGTAAAGCTCCGGGCCATGATAACTTAAATGCAGAGCTATTTAAGACAGACCCTGAGCTAGCAGCAGAACTATTAGAACCACTATTTGCACAAGTGTGGAAAACGGGGACAACACCATCAGAGTGGAACAAAGGAATAATTGTCAAATTGCCCAAGAAGGGAGATCTTTCAGACTGCAATAATTGGAGAGGAATCACTCTTCTCTCAGTTCCCAGCAAAATACTAGGCAGGATAATTATACAGAGAATTTCAAAGGCAGTAGACTACAAACTGAGGAAAGAACAAGCAGGATTTAGAAAGAACAGAAGATGTGTAGACCATATATTCACTCTCAGGAACATTATAGAGCAGTGCTCAGAATGGCAAAGACAGCTTTACATAAATTTTGTTGATTTTGAAAAGGCTTTTGACAGCATACATAGGGACAGTCTATGGAAAATACTGAGGGCTTATGGAATTCCAAGCTGCATAGTGTTAATCATAAAAAGCCTCTATGCCAACTTTACGTGTAGTGTTGGGCAGAGCAACCTAACCTTCGAGGTGAAGACAGGAGTACGACAGGGATGCCCCTTATCAACCACTCTATTTTTAACAGTCATAGACTGGGTGATGCGCCAGACAACAGAGGGCAGTCCAAGAGGAATAAGATGGACTACATTTTCAACATTGGAAGATCTGGAATATGCAGATGACATTGCACTGCTGGCACATTCACATCAACACATCCAGGAAAAAAACGGATAGACTTAATAAATTTAGCCAGCAGGTGGGCTTGAACATCAATTTAAAGAAGTCTGAGGTCATGACGCTCAATGTGAGCAACCCTGAGCCCATATCAGTAAGGAATCAGCAACTGGTACAGACAGATACCTTCACATACCTAGGAAGCATAGTAACACCAGACGGTGGGGCAGGCAAAGACATCAACATCAGAATGAATAAGGCAAGAACAGCCTTCTTTAGCCTAAATAACATCTGGAAGTCCTCCCAATACAGCACAAGCACAAAATTAAGATTTTACCAGAGTTGCGTGCTTTCTGTGCTTCTCTATGGTGCGGAATGCTGGAGAGTCACAGAGAAGGAAATGTCAAAATTGTCCTCTTTTCACACAACATGCCTAAGAAAAATTCACCGAATCTTTTGGCCGAATACCATCACCAACCAAGATCTGCTTACTCGTAGCAAGCAAGAGGACATGCATACCATCATAGCTGGCAGACGCTGGAGCTGGGTTGGTCATGTCCTCAGAAGAGACCCCGATGCCATCACAAGAACAGCTATGCTTTGGACCCCTGAAGGAAAGCGAAAGAGAGGCCGACCAAAAACAACTTGGCGGAGGACTGTGGAGGCTGAGATGCAAAGAATGAACCAGAGTTGGGGCACTGTACGAAGGATGGCCACCGACCGTGCAAAGTGGAATCAATTTGTTGTTGCCCTACAAGACGCCACTAGGCGTGATGGCCACTGACTGCTTTGACGGTCGGTGGTTAAGGATCGAAGAAGAAGAAGAAGTACTAACACAGGCAGGAATAGCCCACACATGTACTAACACAGGCAGACAGAAATAATTCACACATGTACTAACACAGGCAGAAATAGCTCACACATGTATAACACAGACATAAATAGCCCACACAAGTGCTAACACAGACAGGCAGAAATAGCCCTCACATGTACTAATACAGACAGACAGAAATAGCCCATACATGGAATAACACAGACAAACAGAAATAGCCCACACATGTACTAACATAGACAGACAGAAATAGCCCTCACGTGTAATAACACAGACAAACAGAAATAGCCCACACATGTACTAACACAGGCAGACAGAAACAGCCCACAGAAGCACTAACATAGACAGACAGAAATAGCCCGAACATGTACTGAAACACGCAGGCAGAAATAGCCAAAACATGTACTAAGACTGGCAGACAGAAATAGCCCACACATGTACTAACACAGGCAGGCAGAAGTAACCCACACATGCACTAACACAGACAGGCAGAAATAGCCCACATATGTACTAATACAGGCAGACAGAAATAGCTCACAGCCCACACATGTACTAACACGGACAGGCAGAAATAGCCCACACATGTACTAAATAAAGTGGAGAATAAACTTTATTGTGCCCAACAAATGAGGATGAATGCCCCATTTCCAGAACTTGACTTCTGTATTGGGACGGCACTATCATTTGGGAGTGCACTTGTCCTCCTTTTCCCGCCTTCGGGTATAAGAATCCTTCTTTAGTATAGAAGTCTCCGGGCTGGGGAGGGTGGTGTGCGGTTGGCAGCTTCTTGAAGGATGTAGTCAATGTATAGTCCTCTGCCTGAGCTTTCTTAAGCTCCGCAGGGACAGTATTTGGCATCCTTTTTTACTCTTCAGCCTTCTTCGTTTAGGCCCGAGTCTGCACAGCGGCCATAACTAGGGGTTGGGAAGGATTTCCCAGATAAACATATCGGCACCCTAGAATTATGTCATAAACGGGATCTTCGAGTATGGCTGTGTTTATACGCTCTGTGACATAACGTGATTGTATATCAATCAACGCCACGGGCAAAGTAAGCGGCTGGGCGCATCGAGTGGCGCCCTGTATCTCTATGGTTTCGTTTGTGATCTGATCTGGCCTAACGAGGGCCGCGGAAACCACAGATTCATAGTCGAGACCCGAATTGTATAAGCATAACACAGGGACTCCATTCACGAGAACTGTTTCAGTTACAGAGGGGCGAGGTGGGTCCACTTCAGTCACTTGGAACCAGACCTCCTTCGTTCCTGTTTGCAGGCATGTTGCATGGTGAGGAACATGTTTTTGTCTCCGACAATCTGTCGAGTAATGGTTATTAGTTTTAAAGAATCTACACCAGTTCCTACCTGGTCCCTGGGGTTGATTACACTGACAAACAACATTTTTCTTTCTTATATAAGAATAAGTGTTCTTAGGTCAGTTTCTTGCGCTGATTTCAAATCTGAAATCCGTTTATCTCTATCACGTCGGGTTCTTAAGATATTTGTGAATAAATATATTTTTTGGGAAACCGTTATTTGCTCCGTTTCATTTTTACTATATAACTTATTAAAAATTAATAAAAAGCAACATAATTCTACTTTTTATACTGCTAAAAGATGCATGACATATGTTACGCGATTTTCCAAATAGTTACTGTATTTTGAAATAATTCTGAGCAAAATATGGCTTCTAGAAGTTGTAGAAATTCGGCTGATCTGTTCTGTTACGTGTGCGGATATTTTACCGATCGTGTTGACCAGAAAAACTTTACACCATTACTAAAGATAGCATATGAACTTTATTTCGATTCGAAAGTTGATGATGCAAATAAATCTTGGAAGCCAAATGCGGTTTGTTTGATACATTGGCAGGTTGGTTACGAAAATCGCCGAAGCATAAGTCGATGCCTTTTGGCGTGCCAGTAATATGGCGTGAACATACAAATCACACTACTGATTGTTACTTCTGCTTGACAAATATCCATGGTTTCACTTTTAAAACTAGAAAGTCTGTGGTTTATCCAAATATTGAATCGGTTTCGAAACCAGTGCCTCGTGATCCAATCACGTGTCCGATCCAAGTACCACCAGAACAATATCCGTTGGACGTAAATGAACCATCAGAAAGTGATAGTTTACCTGCTTTAGAAATTAATTCTGACTCAGATTACATACCGATGAATGATGGTGTTTACTTAATTAACCATTCAGAACTTTCAGATCTAATACGTGATCTCGCTCTTACCAAAGGACAAGCGGAATTACTCGGTTCGCGACTCAAAGAATGGAATCTTTTAGCGCCCAATACTCCGATATCTAAATTTCGTCATAGACACAGAGAACTTGTTCAATACTTTGAGATGGATGATGACATTTGCTATTGCAAAGATGTAAACGGTCATGAGCACATAGTCAACGAATGGCGATTTTTCATCGATTCTTCCAAGACTAGTCTAAAAGCCGTGTTATTGCATAACAGAATTTTTTTTTCTTCAATTCCAGTCGCCTACTCTGTTCATATGAAAGAAACTTATGACAATATGGCTATACGTTTGGAAAAAAATAAAGTACAATGACTACCAATGGCGGATTTGTAGAGACCTAAAGGTCATTGCAATTCTCACGGGCATGCAGACTGGGTATACTAAATTTTGTTGCTTCCGATGTGAATGGGACAGCCGCAACATACAGGAACATTATGCAAGAAAGGTGTGGCCTATCCGGGATCGTATGCAGCTCGGGCATAAAAATGTAATACGCGAGCCATTAGTTAACAAAGACACCTTCATTTTACCACTGTTACATATAAAGTTGGGGCTCATGAAGAATTTTGTAAAAGCGTTAGATAAAACGAGCAAAGCTTTCACTTATCTTCGAGAAAAGTTTCCGCAAGTTAGCGATGCAAAGATAAAGGAAGGTATCTTTGTAGGACCTCAGATTAGGAAAGTTATTGCAGACAAACAATTCGAGAACTTGTTACATGGTAGGGAACTTCGCGCATGGATGGCATTCAAATCGATCGTCGATAACTTTCTGGAAAATCACAAATCTGTCGACTATGTTGCATATTGTTAAGCAGTGCATAGATGCATACATAATTATGGGCTGTAACATGTCCCTCAAAATCCATTTGCTCGATTCGCATCTTAACTTTTTCCCTGACAACCTTGGCGAAGTCAGCGATGAACATGGAGAATGATTCCATCAAGATATCGCCGTAATGGAGTCACGTTATCAAGGATGGTGGAGTGTGACCATGCTTGCCGATTATTGTTGGATGCTTCATCGCGATGTACCACATGCCATTCACCGACGAAAGTCGACTGCAAAGAAATTCAAGCCTACATAACTGTTATACTTCTTGTACGAATGATGTTGTAATACTGTATGCTTTGTTAAAAAACTTTAATTGCGTATTTCTAGAGATCCCGACCTGATAGAGAAAAACGGTTTGCAGATTTAAAAACAGCGCATTAAAATTGACCAGAAAAACATAGAGATGTTAGAGAAAGAAAAAAAAAGTTTTTTTTTGTTAGTCAGTGTTATTAGATACCCCATCAGATCTCTATTGATCCTCAAATTTCTTCTTAGTAGTCTTTTGTGTGACAACTGGAGTGGCTTGTGCCTCAGCGAAGGATCAAATTTGGGTGTGGTGGTGATTATCGCTTGGTCGCTTCCTGGCAGCTGTCGCGGGATTACCTCCCCTTGCTTTGCAGTAGTGGTCCACTAATGGGCCCAACGCAAGCGTATCTAAAAGTAGGTCGTCCAATATATCTATCTTCGCGCAAGATTACTCTTGGCAAAGATATAGATAGTAGGTGAATGTCGTTTCTACCTTAGGGGAGCCTTCACAAGAAATTCCCAGAAGTCAAGAACAAACACTGCTTAAGGGCCAAGCAAATTTGTTAACTTATTATCTGGTCCGTCGCCTTTTGTGAAGGGGTTATGCAATGATTCTGACCCGTCAAGCCCCCAGTTGAAGTAATCCAACGAATGCCCTCTTATAACTAATGGCTCTATATTTATATTTATGTATTTGTCAAGAAAAATTGGCTCATACGTTTGCTTTCGTACAAATAAACTGAATAAACTATTATCGTTTAGTTTAAAATAACATACAACAAATTTAATAGTCAAGTAGTTTTTAACATGGGAAAATAAATATGGAAAATTTGGTGAAAATTGAAATTAAAGTTTCCTCACAGAGGTTTGGGGAGGGCGTTAATAATCATGTCCGTATTGTTGCTGTAGCCTGTTATATTGTTGTTGTTGATTAACTAGGGCTGCTAAGCTTGTCGCTCTTTAGCAGTCAGTGCCAATATGAAGAACCTGCATGTGTTCTGTAGCTGTTGGCTGGTGCTGTATAGAGTGTTTGTGATTGTTGGGGAGCCCGGCAATAGCTGTCATCTCTCCGTGGAGAGTCCTGGGCAAGTGAGCAGCACATGCTGAACTGTCTCATACGGATGAGTACAGTTGAGGCAATTGGGCTCATGTGTGGGGTTTAATTTGTTTAAGTGCTTGTTGAGTCTGGTGTGTTCTGTTCTTAGTTGGAAGATTGTGCTCTGCTCCTTACGTCGTAAGTTGTTAATGTTGTCATTTTTGTTGGGATGGGCCATTTCTTTATACAAGTCCCGTTCAGTAGACCCTTTTTGCCCATCGGTTCAGCCATTCGTCTTTGAAGTTGTTTTGGAGTATTCGTTTAGCTGTCTGCATGTTTGTTGGAGTGTTTGTTTGGACCATGTTTGCTCCTAGTTTTGCTAGTCTGTCTGCTTTATCGTTGCCTGGTATGTCTGTGTGTCCTGGTATCCACTGAAGAGTGACTCTGATGTCGTATTTTGTTAGCAGACTGCCAATTAGGACATCTAAGAAATCAAGAAACAGGAGACAAATTTGCGGTCACAGTATCCAACAAATTCCAAGTGCTCCAACAGCTGGAAGAGGTAGAGAATACAGAAGACTTTTGGCAGCAGGTCAAAACTGTATGGAATGAGACATGTGAAGAAATACTGGAGAAAAGGGAACGACAACAAAAAGCATGGATAACAACAGAAACCATCAATAAGATAAAAGACAGAAAAAACAAGAAAGCAGATTTAAACACAAGCAAAACCAGATGGTCCAAAGCCAAGTCTCAAGAAGTGTACACAGAAGCAAACAAAGAAGTAAAAAGAAGTATCAAAAGAGACAAGAGGAAGTTTATTGAGCAGTTGGCAATAGAGGCAGAAGATGCTGCAGCCAAAGGAAATATGAGAGAACTGTATAGCAGCACAAAGAAGCTAACAGGGAAATACAAGCAAACAAGTTGCCTCATAAAAGATGAGAATGGAAAACTGCTCAGCAATATACAAGAGCAAATGAAGAGGTGGACAGAATATTTTGAGGACCCTCTCAATAGACCAGCTCCACAAAAACCCCCGGACATCCAGCCAGCAGAAGAAGAGCTACAAATTAACGGTGAAAGACCAACGAAGGAAGAAATAAAGAAAGCCATAAAGCTTCTAAGAGATGGAAAAGCGTCTGGACCAGATGGCATTCCAGCAGAGGCCATCAAAGCAGATATCGACACGGCTACAGAGATGTTATATAAATTACTTGGTAAAGTCTGGGAAAAGGAAGAGATACCAGCAGAATGGAAGGAAGGATATCTCGTTAAGCTGCCTAAGAAGGGAAATTTACAAGAGTGCACAAATTATAGAGGAATAATGTTACTATCAGTGCCAGGAAAAGCATTAAACAGGATTATCCTTGAGAGATTAAAAGAGTCCATAGACAAGAAACTGAGAGATGAACAAGCAGGTTTTCAACGAAACAGATCATGTACAGACCAGATAGCCACTTTGAGAATAATAGTTGAACAAAGTCTGGAATGGAATTCACCACTATACATCGGATTTGTGGACTACGAAAAGGCATTTGACAGTGTAGACAGAGAATCACTTTGGAAATTGATGAGGCATTATGGAGTTCCCGTGAAGATCATTAATTTAATAAAGAAAACACATGAAGACATGACATGCAGAGTTCTTCACGAAGGACAGCTTACAGAGCCGTTAGGGATAAGAACAGGAGTGCGACAGGGATGCCTCTTGTCTCCATTTCTTTTCTTACTAGCAATAGACTGGGTTATGAGATCATCGACAACACACAACAGAAATGGAATCCAGTGGACTCTGACTAAGCAGTTGGATGATCTGGATTTTGCTGATGACTTGGCTCTTCTGTCCCATAACCGTAATCAGATGCAGGACAAATTGAAAACACTCGATAAGAGGTCACAGCAATTGGGTCTAAAAATACACAGGGAAAAGACAAAAATAATGAGAATAAATGCAGGTAATGATAACAGGGTTGAACTTGAAGAAACACCAACACCAATACAAGATGTAGAATCGTCGCTTCGGCCAGCTGTATTATTTCTTTATTTTCAGTTTGGAGGTATTCTTCTAGAGCCTGAAGTGCTGATTTTTAATCAGTGAAGATTATGATATCTGATGGCATATGGACTTCTTGTTTGAATTGGCTGTCTATTGCTGTGAGTGTGGTGATTATTGCTATAATCTCTGCTTGGTAGTTGGTACATAATTCTCCACACGGTTCGTATATTTCTAGTGTGCTGCCATTTGGGTATTTCACGTATGCTCCAAGTCCAGCATTTATGGTGGCCTTGAATGCTGAGCCATCTGTGTATGCATGTATTGCAGTGCTAGGGTAGCTATCTATAGTCTCTAAAGTAGCTGTTTTAATTAAGTATTGTTGGGTTCGTGTCTCTTGTCAGTGTGATATCCATGAGTGTGGTTTTTATTACTGGAAGTTTTAACTCCTTTCCGGGATAAATGACTGGGTACTGTTCGATTATTTCTCGTGTCTGTGGGAGGTGGTGTTGTTCTGCTATAGTTGTTGCTACTTGTAATGGTGATTTTTGTTTTAGTCTGCCAATGGGCTTCCAGTTGTCAACCAGTTGTCTGTTAGGGTGGTCTTTTCTCATTCTTCTATAGCACTCTGTGGCTTCCAGAACAGCACGTTTACGTCGTAGGTCCATTGGTTCTATGTTTGCATTAACTTCACAGGCAGCTGCTGGCATGGTTCTCATTCCACCATATATGAACCTTATAGCTTGGTTTTGGACTGTCAAGCTCTGCTTGTGTGGTTTTGCTCAGTGCCGACTGCAGCAATAGGTTGTTATCCATGACTGATCGGACATATCCCAGGTACATCTGTCTGAGATTTCCTTTGTCTGCTCCCTAGCTAGTGCTTGCAAAATGGTTAACTAGATCAAATCGTCTACTGGCCTTATCTTTCATTTTGTGTGTGAAGGTATTGAGGAGTAGCTGTCTGTCAAGCTCCACTCCTAAGTAAGCTGGATTTTCTTCTCTTGACAGCAATTGTCCATCGAGTTTTAGTTGTATACCTTCTTGCTTTCCTTGATGTTCCTGGTGAAAGTTGTGTATACAGTCTTCTGTGTGTTTATTTTTAGTTTCCAGAGCCTTCAATACACAACTATTGTTGCTAGGGCTCTGTTTAGTTTTGCTTGTGCTAGTTTTTTGTATTTTTCAACTGTCCAAATGAGCAGGTCATCTGCATACAGTGTTTTTGATACCTTCAAGTAGGGAGGAAGGTCATTTATGAAGATAAGGAAGAGGGTGCAACTTAGTGCTGACCCTTGCGGCAATCCCTCCTCCAGTGTTTTCTGAGAGGATTTAGTGCCTTCTACAAGGTACTGTTGTTTGTATTGTTATGTTACTTAGGAAGGTTTTAATCCTGAGATTTTTTATTATATTTTTTAAGTAAAACTTTTGCCTCGTTTTGGCGAGGCGCGTCCCGTTCAACCTAGTCGGTTATATTAGGGCGCATGTCCAAATATAAAAGACCCTTAGGTCTAAGAGATATAACATTTTGCCATGTATGCCCATTTTTGTCATTTTGGCGAAGAGTTCCTGTCTCCATACTGTGTCATATGCTTGCTGCAGATCAATGAATATAGCTGTTGCGTGCTTACCCTTTTGGAATGCATCTAAGGTTTTTTGGACAAAATGAGAGAGTTGGTCGTCTGTTCTGCAACCTTTTCTGAAGCTTGCCTGACTATCATTAATGACTTTATTACGTTCCAGCCACCAGTAGAGCCTGTGATTAACCATTTTCTCTGCAAGTTTTCCAATTGCTGAGGTCAGTGAGACTGGTCTGTTGCTTCCAGGTTCTTCAGCTGGCTGGTTTTTTTTATAGAATTGGTTTAATATTTGCAGTCAGCCAAGCTTTAGGAAGTGCGCTTTCTTTCCATGTTCTGTTAATGAAGTTTAAGAGTACTAACTTTGCAACTGGGCCTAGGTTTAGTATTATTTCATTGGTAATTTTGTCTTTTCCTGGAGCTTTCTTGGTCTTTAACTTTTGTAGTGCGCTGTTCATTTCCTGGATAGTGTAGGCCTAAATAACACATAAGGAAGGGAAACCCGAGGCCTGTAAACAGTAAATTAATATTAGACAAACATAAAGGTATGTTTTCAGGCACTCGTAAGAAATAAAGAAGTAGAACACTTGGACAACAGAAAAACAACAGACGTGAGTGGCTTACCCAGGGTTCGAACCCCGTACCTTCCGTACGACAACTCCGCCTAGCTATCAAGCGAATCACACTGACCCCACGGCCAGCTAGGCATCCCCAAAAATGATGCTTTGCTGGCTATTTATCAGTACGAAACACACAAGATAACACCGGAAGTATACAGTGGGCAACTCAGCCCTTAAATGACGCAATCACTTCTGTTGTTCTCCTATTAACAGTATGTGTCAGTCCAAACAAGACAAAGACCTTGATACTGGGTCCAGTAAATAGTAGAAGACTTAAGGACATTAGTATAGAACAGAGGGTAGGTTTCTGGTATTGTATAAACATAAATAACACATAAGGAAGGGAAACCCGAGGCCTGTAAACAGTAAATTAATATTAGACAAACATAAAGGTATGTTTTCAGGCACTCGTAAGAAATAAAGAAGTAGAACACTTGGACAACAGAAAAACAACAGACGTGAGTGGCTTACCCAGGGTTCGAACCCCGTACCTTCCGTACGATAACTCCGCCTAGCTATCAAGCGAATCACACTGACCCCACGGCCAGCTAGGCATCCCCAAAAAATATGCTTTGCTGGCTATTTGTCTTGTTTGGACTGACACATACTGTTAAATGACGCAATCACTTCTGTTGTTCTCCTATTAACAGTATGTGTCAGTCCAAACAAGACAAAGACCTTGATACTGGGTCCAGTAAATAGTAGAAGACTTAAGGACATTAATACGGGGTTCGAACCCTGGGTAAGCCACTCACGTCTGTTGTTTTTCTGTTGTCCAAGTGTTCTACTTCTTTATTTCTTACGAGTGCCTGAAAACATACCTTTATGTTTGTCTAATATTAATTTACTGTTTACAGGCCTCGGGTTTCCCTTCCTTATGTGTTATTTATGTTTATACAATACCAGAAACCTACCCTCTGTTCTATACTAATGTCCTTAAGTCTTCTACTATTTACTGGACCCAGTATCAAGGTCTTTGTCTTGTTTGGACTGACACATACTGTTAATAGGAGAACAACAGAAGTGATTGCGTCATTTAAGGGCTGAGTTGCCCACTGTATATTTCCGGTGTTATCTTGTGTGTTTCGTACTGATAAATAGCCAGCAAAGCATCTTTTTTGGGGATGCCTAGCTGGCCGTGGGGTCAGTGTGATTCGCTTGATAGCTAGGCGGAGTTGTCGTACGGAAGGTACGGGGTTCGAACCCTGGGTAAGCCACTCACGTCTGTTGTTTTTCTGTTGTCCAAGTGTTCTACTTCTTTATTTCTTACGAGTGCCTGAAAACATACCTTTATGTTTGTCTAATATTAATATAGTGTAGGCCTACTCAGTTTCAAATAGTGGGATGCTTGCGTTAGCAGCTCTCTGTTCTGTTTTTGTTATGTTCTTAATTGTTTTGTCCAGCTGTTTTCTGGGATTTGTTTTGCTGACATTTGCATAGTATTTGTTAAACGTTTCTGCCTTTTTCTTGTTGTTTGTTAAGATGTTTCCTCCAGTTCTTAGTGGTTTTCGGTAGCTCTTCTTTCCTTTTCCATCAAGACAGTGCAGGAGCTTCCATGCTTTGTGCCCTTCATTCTTTAAGTCCAGACTTTCACATGTTTTTGTGCATGCTTCTTTCTTTGCTTTCTTAATGTGATATCTTACCTGTCCTGTGAGCTTGTTATAAATTACTTCGTTGGCTCTGGTGGGTTCTTTTTCCACCTTTCTTCTGGCTTGTCTGCGCTCTTTTACAATCTTTTCTAGTTCTGGAGTCCAGAAATGGCTGAAACGTTTGTGGCTGCCTTTTTGTATTATGTTCGCTATTTCAAGTATCGTTTTTGTGATATTATTGTATGTATTCTCTACTTTATCTAATATGTCAATGCTGCTGAATCTGCTATCTGAAAGTGTTGCGTATGTTGTCCAGTTAGCTCTTTTTTAATTACAGTAGGTCTTTCTCTTTTGTCTGGATTTATTCTGTCTGTCTATAGTAATTAGTATTGGCCTGTGGTCACTCCTAATATCTTCCAGGACTGTGTAAGTGCAAATGTCTGCAATGTCAGCCGATACAATGGTAAGATCAGGTCTGCTGGCGGTGCCCGAAGCTCTGTGCAAAAGAGTGGGTTTTGACCTTTTGTTCTGTTGTAGGATCAGGTTGGACGTGTTGCAGATTTCTTCTATTTCCCTGCCTCTTTTGTTGCATGTTTTATATCCCCATGATGGTGAATGCGCGTTGAAGTCTCCAGCTATTATAGTTCTCTGATATGTGGTGTACTGATATTGATGTTTCCAGCAGATGTTGGGGGGCAGTAAACATTATAGATGGTGTATTTGTTTCCTCTGAACCAGCAGTGAACATTATAGATGGTGTATTTGTTTCCTCTGAACCAGCAGTAAACATTATAGATGGTGTATTTGTTTCCCCTGAACCAGCAGTGAACATTATAGATGGTGTATTTGTTTCCTCTGAACCAGCAGTGAACATTATAGATGGTGTATTTGTTTCCTATGAACCAGCAGTAAACATTATAGATGGTGTATTTGTTTCCTCTGAACCAGCAGTGAACATTATAGATGGTGAATTTGTTTCCTCTGAACCAGCAGTGAACTTGCTGCATGTCTATGTCACTACTGCTTGGAATGTTTCGTACATCTGCTTGAATGTCATTTCTTATGAGTGTCATAAGTCCTTGACTTTTCTTGCATGTGCAGCGATACTGGGTGTCCAGGGATGTTAAGGGTTTTTCTGGATGGAATGATTTCCTGGAGTACTGCAATATGTATCTTGTTGTCATTTAATGTTTTGAGCAGTTCTTCTTTCTTGTTTTGTATGCCTGCAATGTTGATTTGTAATATGTTTATGTTCCCATTAGTAGACTTTTCGCAAGCAGCCTAGGGTGTCACTGCTCTGCGCGGACCTTGTTTACCGAGGCGGCGTCCGAGCTCATATGGTGAAAGTATGGTTGTACTTGGCATTATCTTAAAAAAAGACCTAGGTCTTTCCCGTGGCTTTTCTGCCATCCCGCAACATACTGAGTTGGGAGTTCTGAGCTCCAGTCTCTCTCCCAGGCATTGTATCCTGGCCGGGCATGCATCCAGGGGGCCCCACATCTGGTTTTAAGTTAGCAGTTGGGGATAGGAGGGGTGGCATACTGTGCATTCCGCGTCATCCAGGGGGGCTCTCCAATTATGCTGAGCTTACACGATGCTGTGCTCTGGTTCTTGGCTCTCCCAAGGAATCCTCACGTCCTGCACAGAGCCATTTCCCAGTACCCATCACCTGCCATCTCCCCAACGTAGAAATCTCCTGCATGCGGCCATCCAGTCAAGAGCCAGTATTAAGCCTGGCGCTCATGCAACTCCCCCAAGCTTAGTGTGCAATGCTGGGTTCTTGTTACGGTATATGCTATTAACGCCGTCTGCTAAAGGTTAGCAGACGTGCAATCGTAAAGGTTAAGACATTTAATATATTGCGATAGATGTTTCAATTATTGAACGCTCCATACACGATCGATTATGACGTGTCTAGCGTTGTTTAGGACACAGTCGGTAACTAGGAGACGCTACCCTTTGTTACTTGACCGCCAAGCTGAATAGCTGCGTTTTTCTAACCTTCCAATTCAATGGCATGATATAGCCATTTATATGTGCATTTATGATGGACCAGGGTCAGTCCTAGAACTCTATATGAGAGGAAACTTACGGAGGTTAGTGTTTAACTAGAATCCTCAGAAGGAGGAGAATAATCGTCAAATTCGTATGAATATTCAGACTCGCAGTCTCACTGTCGGCAGGTAGCCATGTCTAGCTGCGCGTGCATATAGCTGTGATGTTCTGACGACAATACTGCATTGTATCCTTAAACGGACATTGACACGTAAACCAGCAGTCTACATTATTGATTAATTTATGCATGACTTATAAGGACTTATGTTCTGTTCCTATTTGAAATGATCATCCTGTGTGTACATGTGATTAAATGTTACGGACTCAACCTGAAGGCATTAATTACTTCATTAATGTTGCTGAGTTCAAATTACATGAACTACTTCTTCATACCATGCTACTGAGTTGTATGAACACCTTCACCCTAATTCGCGTAATAATAACCAAAGCACGATTAACAAAAGATCACTAAAGTAACCATACTCAGTGCATGATCTTCAACCGGCAAATAACTCAGCAACAAAGTGGCGGCCGAATGCGGGGAACGACAGAAAAAAGAAACAAACTTCTGTTCCTTACGCACATGTTAACCATAATATTTATGATCAAGTTTCGATCACATGATCCAGTCGAAGATGACGTCTTACTCATTATAATGCCTAACAACGTGACGTCACTGAAAGTCGTGTAGGTGAACCGTCGGAGAAACCAAAGTCGTTTTCTAAGCCTAACCAGGGGAAATATGAGCCATTGAAGCAAACACACGATATGGACTACAGGAGCAGACAGTCAGGGGCATTAGCCTAGCTGTTGACGACTTCTAGCACTAATCTAAGCAACGGAAAAGATAAGTCTAGTTGTTTTAATGTTAAACGATTGCACTTTTGGAAGCCCCATTGAGGTTTGCCATTGGACCACCTGTCCAGATCTGCTATCGTTTGACGATTTGTGTTAGCTGTGCCGTTCCGTAGATAACTGGCGTATTTTATTTGTACTAAGTTCACATTTTTATTCAGTTTTGTATCATGTTCGTTAACTATTTCGTCCAGTCTCCTCTTACTATCATTTATTTGATGATTGTTAAATGGTCGTCCGTTATGAGTCCTGTGATGTCATCATTTTTTGCAGTCATTTTTTTTTGTGTACTTTGCATATTAAGTTGACCTCGGGTCAGACCTTGACCCTTCATTTGGCTTGTGACACTTCCGCTTGTTTTATTTAGTTCATAAATTCATTTTTAATTGTGAAAATGTCTTGTTTGCGTCTTGACATTGTTTGTACCCTTTAGTTGCATCATTGTTTTGTTTGTACTCATGATATATATTAAATACTACATTAATAATATAACATTATATTCAATAATACACTTGTAATTTAATTTAATTAATTTTTTCTGACATTTAAGGTTAATATGGGACATTGCATAATTATGCAGTGATAGTCCAAGAAAGTAGCACTACAATTTATAAGAGATGCCTAGGGCATAATAATATAATATATATATTGACCAAATAAAATAATCTTATAGTCTACCTTTGAGGTAATAGACCCATTGTATATTATTCAATATACTTTTCTAGTACTAAGAGAGTGACTTAGTACATTGAACAATATAATTACTAGGAATCATACCCAACATTATTGGATATTGAGATTAATTGTGTGATGTAATTACATTATAGTTAACAGATATCATAACTATTTATGATATAGTTAGTACTTAGATACAATATTGTTACAAAATATTGTCTATTGGTTGAACTTAGACATAAGAGTTCAGTACTATTGTGATTATTTATATTGAATATTCCTAAGTTGAGTAAGTATAATAATTACTCTGAAGCTACTATTGACTATTTTAATCAGTAATTATCAATAATTACTTACAGATAAAAGTCAAAATGCTTACTATAGACCATTTCGTTAAAATTGGTAAGGAATATGGTTATAAATCTCAAGAACTTCGTCAGTTTGCTGAGGCAGAACTGGAAAAACATAAAGCAGAAATGGAGGAACGTGAAAGAAAAGAAGCAGAGAAAAAGGCTGCATTAAAGAAAGAGGAGGAGGAACGTGAGATGAAGCAAATTGCCAAGGAAAATAGATTAAGAGAAATTGCTCAACAGGAAGAAGAGAATAAATTGAAACGAGAGGAAATTATTTTACAACAAGAAATGGAATTGGCGCGTATTAAATTGGAGACAGCAAGATTACAAGCACAAAGTGCTGATGCAAACCAGAATAATAACGCACAAAATGGATCATCATCCAGCCAAACTAAACATTTCTACAACTTTAAATTACCCACTCTCAACTTAAACGTGGACGACCTTTCATCGTTCCTGTCACGTTTTGAACAGACTTGCAAAACAAACCATTTGCCTGAAGAGTCATGGGTACTCAAGTTAAATGAATTCTTGGTTGGAGAACCATTGACGGCTTCTCAAAATGCTGACCCATCAATAGCAAATAACTACGGTGCTATTAAGTCCTTGCTTTTACGAAGGTTTCACCTGGACGAGGAACACTGTAGGTTGAAATTTAAGGGAATTTTACCTGAATCTCCAAAAGATTTTGCATGATTCATTGCGAACATACGCAATACATTTAATAGATGGGTTGAACTGGCAGAAGTCAACAAATCGTACGACAAATTAGTTGATTTGCTACTACGGGATAAGGTATTATCTTCGGTTAGCCAGCCATTCTTTGCATATTTGCAGGAGCGTAAACCAGGTACTATTGACGAGTTAGAAAAAATTTCTTTAAACTACTGTTCTGCACATCCGAATGCGAACATTTCTAACTCTTCATTAAGAGAACCTCTACCTGTGGCGTCTAATATGGCCTACAATCATAATTCGTCGTGGGCGTAGCCTGTTATATAAAACTTAGCTCCAGATGCGTCCTGCAGCTGTGGTTTCCGTCATTTCTTTTCGATGATGAGTACACTTCTCCACGTAACTCGTCCACTGTAGGCGGTCAGTGTTGATACTCTTCTCTCACATTAGTGGCGTAGAAACTTCAGTACTTAAGTCTTGTAACCACGAACTGTGACAAATTAGAAAGAAACAAATACCTCTGAGAAGAATTAAATTCCCGAGCACACAATGTAACTCAGGGAATATGATGAAAATTCACCAATATCCTTCTGGGTGTCAACTAGAAAATTGCGTCTGGAGTGCGGGAATAACGATCTGCCTGAATTACAATTAAACCAAATTATATAAATCTCACAACATTATTCTATACACTTTAGGCACATGTGATGTAATCATCACTCATTACTCATCCTTACACTCGTCTGAGTTCTAGTGTCATCTCTGCTGTCGGGTTTCCCGCGTGACTAGTCAGAAACAATCACCAGCTATTGCAGAAGTGGTTCATGCATATACTATTTTCATTTGTTGAGGTTGCCAGCCTCATATATATATATATATATATATATATATATATATATATATATATATATATATATATATATATATATATATATATATATATATATATATATATATATATATATATATATATAACCACTTGGCAAGAAATCTGTAACATTTATATTAGTAAATTAATTGTTTACACTTACCCCAAAATTTTAGGAATACACACTTCTCCTGGCACAGATTAGAATGGACCCACAGCCCTGTATTTAGATGCTGTTCGAATCACTTAAGTCTGAGAAAATCCTCTTATGACGGGTGAAACACTTGGTCTGGAAATCTATAATTCCTCTTATGACGGATGAGACGCTTGGTCTGGAAATCTATAATTCCTCTTATTACGTGTGAGACACTTGGTCTGGAGATCTATAATTCCTCTTATGACTCCTTGTGATAAAATTCCCAAGTTTTCAGTCTTGTTTTAAAATTGCGGGTTTACTTGTTCTTCCAAAGTTGCCCAATACTCGAACTGGTACTTATGGTTGTGGATTGAAAAGTCCTATCCTCTTTCCTCTGGCTGGTAGGAGGTGTTTAGTTGCCGCTGCGATGCAGTCTGTCTGTGTCTCCGAGTTTGCTAGATTATATCTCACAATACTCAGTTTCAAATCCAGCTGTGTTTCCGCCTAAAGTTCCAATCAAGTCATAGCAGATTTTAGAGAACGAATCCAATCTATCTAGCACTGTTTGGGTAGGGAAATTTATCGTTACTCATCCGAGGCGTATTTGAAAATGTTAAATTTAATATACATGCGTGGCCTCTTACAACAGTGATGTCATATCGTTACCTAAGACTTTCGGTGCACCTCTGTTTATCACCTTTATCTGCGTGCCTCCGCTAGACAGATGTCTGGTCAAACTGTATTGTCTTCTTTCATCGTATCACCATACCAGCTTGTGTCAACATGATCAACAGCTTTTCAATGGGGTCAAATGTTTGAACGCCCCATTTCCACAGGCGGTCAGACAGATTAGGCGATAAAATATTATCGCTGGCCGGGTCACCAAACCTGACGAATCGTAACAGCAGTCTCGGAGTGGAGTGTGAAACTAAGATACGCATTACTCCCGTAGCAAATACTGACATAGGAGAGTGGCGTGTTAGAGAATTCACCATGCTATGTCCAGCATAGAGCAAAATAGTGAAAATAACGAATGAAAAAGCATGATTTATACCAATTAAAAGCGATGAGTGAGAAATATGAAGGAAAAGAAAGGATACAACCGGAGAGCTGAAGGAGTGAGAGTTCACACAAAAGGACACGTAAGACGTGTCGACACAGCAGCGTTTACTTCTTCTTGGGCGGCGTGGTACCTTCTACGAACGTCACTACCTCTTCGCGAGTTTCGATCCCGTGCTCAGCCAGCAACCGTTTCGTGTCAGGATTCAGAGAATCCTTTAACTGTTCCACTATAATCCTCTCCTTTAATCCTTCGTATGATTCCTCAAATGGGCTCAATGATACCCTTTATTCCAAGTAGGTTTCAGGTCGTGTAGCATACTGAGCGTAATTTTCTGTTTTCTCCTTTTTCCCAGACCTAAGTTTGAGACGGAACGAATGTTAGTTGATACTTCTGTAGCAGGTTCCGCTTAAGAAGGTCATAGTCGTTTTCATCTTGTGAAGGGAGCTTTAGGAAAACATCATAGGCTGGCCATCGGAGACTTTGGGATAGTTTAAAATTCAATTTTTCTTTGGCCAGTCCATAGGTAGTAGCAATTATTTCAAAGCGACTCAGAAAAACATCTATTTTCTCTAAATCTGGAGACTAAACCGTCGAAAGAAAAGGCTAACAGACTTGGAGCTGTAGTCTGGGGGTGGGCTTCCATCGCCACTCTGCACGGAAATGCTAGGCTAGATTCGCTGCTGATGGAATAGGAGCTTACATTTTTATTTTCGGTTTCCAGTTCGAGCAATCTGATTTCATGCGCTTGCGATCGGGTTTTCTCCCTTTCGTCCCATTCTGCTTTTTCCTTCTCGGCTATCCTGGTTTCTTTCCTTTATTGCCGTTGTTCCTCTTGACACTCTTTAATTGCCTTGGCAACATATTCACCCAAGTGCTTTCTTTCGAGGTCCATGTCCCTTCCCAATTCTGTGTACAAAGACTTTAGTTTTTCTATCTCAGGCATTTCTGGGAAGTTCTTTACAATTACACCCGTTTACAATAAGCAAAGCTACACTTCTTCAGCTTGGAATATTCAGTCTGTCAATAATCAGTTACAAACTTAAAATATTCACTTGCAAGACACACAAAATTCTAATTATGAATTCTTACTAACAACAGAGATACAACACCAATGGACAAAAGAATCAATTCACTGTAATATTCTCTTTCACTTCCTTACTTTTAGAATATATGGTTGCTTGGCCCATGACCAAATAATAGGCCTACAAATACTCTAGTATTGTAATTATAAAAAAAAATGTTATATTCAATAGTAATTAAAGGGAAGTAACACTGTTAATCACCTTATACCTTAACATAGAAAATATAATTTGGTTGTCACCCTTGAGAACAATTTTAATTAATTTTAAAAAATGCAAAAGTTTGAGAAGTCCTAGGTTTAGATCACGCTGCGAGCCCTCACTATTGTGTGCGTTATGGTGGCCCATTTAAAGATCTCTTCTGATTCGCTGACTAATTTTGGCGAAGGTGAGGTAAGTAATTACTAGTCTTCTTTAAGTAGTAGATAATATAGGAAATAATAACAGATAACTCAGTAGTTCTCCAGAACAATTTCTCTAAATAGAAGTTTATGCTCGTGAAAGGAGTAAGAAATGCCTGGCGGAAACTATGGGACAGAACTTAGAGAAAGAGATGCGTACAGATAACGAAGAATAGATGTTTGCTCCAGATCTTTATCTCTGCCACTGCTGTCCTGAATTATCTGAGACCACTGTAAGTAATTCAAAATAGATCAGATCCGATAATGATATCTGATATTCTGTGGCTCGACGATGTTAAAGGATTCTGACGTACACTCGAGGATTAGAATATACTGGATGATAAGGTATAGATGGAAGAATAGATGAAGTGAGTTCTAATAATAAGAGTGTATAATAACTGATCACAACGTACTTGTTACAACATTGAAGTATGAAGTGAACAATACTCTGCAGTTATATTATATAAATATAACGAATAGCATTTATTACAAAGATTTGTGTTCAACACTTTGAGATAATATAATGACCTAAATTCAGACAAGTGATCATGTTACAAATCAAATCAAACAAATGTATTAATGAGTTTTGTGTCCTCCAAATATTACATTTAATTAGATCATCCTAGACAGGGATTGCAGAGTGATAATTTTGTTAATTTTAGAGAAATGTAATTACAAAGTCTTATGTATAGTGAAACTTTGCATTTAAATCAGAATACAAATAGCCGTGAATTGATTTTCAGTTCCTTAGGACTTATCTGTGCATGGCTGATCCTTTCTTAGTGCATTGCCAAAGGGTTGGGGCGACTCTCTTTTTCTATAAACCCCTCAGTCTGTTTCCACGATGGACTATCGGGACACTGTGTTTACCTTCCTTGACAATGTGCTAAGAACACCAGCTTCTGATGCCAACAGAGACTGTAAATAAAATATAGATAACCGGGAACTGGTTAGAAATTTAACTTTAAATCAGAGATTTGTCTCGTCCCCCGACAGTGATTACCCCTGTCTCAGAGTTTAGTGGGCGTATTACTTTTATCAGTTTTACTCCATATCCTGTCCGTCAAATGTTAGGACATTAGAAAACAAAACGTCTAACAGTTTCTGGCGCAATGGAAAATTGTCGCACAAAAGCTTCGTAGGATTCATATTGTCAGAAAACCTATATATAAACATACAAGGTCAAAACGACATAGACATAAGGCAAAGGTCGCAATATACATTTCGTCACCTGAAATACATATCATCATTAATATACACCTGTATACAAATTACATAACTCAACCCTTTGTTGAGCTCAGAGCTTCCCAGAACTTGTTTTCTTGTCGGCGTTGCCAGAGATGGTCTTTCTATAGTTATTTCTTCTGAAGAAGCTTTCAGAATTTGTACTTCTTTTGCTAAAATTGTTTAGCTAGGAGTGCACTAGATAATTAACTAGTGTTTTAAAATTTGCAATGGCCAAAGCTTACAAAACTGATTATATAGCTACTCTGATTTTCGCACTGGTGACATGGAACTATCGGAAGCAGTAGCTGAGAGAGTGCAGGAATATTGTATGTACTTTATTTTTATGTGGTTTCTGTGAGATCGAAGGGGTGGTCTCTTGCGTCTTCATGTCTGCTACAAAAATGAGATGTTCTGTCATTCCCTGAACACGAAACTTAAGACACATAGTTGAGTCTGATTTTACACGACTAACGCTGGAAATCGGATATTTTTTTCCTGACACCTGTAAATTGAGTTTTTCCCATGTAGCCTGGGCAAGGTACCACCCACTGACTCGAATGCTAAATTACTTGCGTGGGAAAGGCGAAATATTTGAAGGGACCATGATAGAGAGAAAACTTAGGGAAACGGTAATAGAGAGAAGGAAAAACCAAAACTATTAAACCAAGGAAAAATAATGCACGAAAACGTTCCGTCACAATGTACATAGTGAACCGTTGTGGTTTTTAAAAAAAGTGGATATGATGTGAAGGGGTGGAAGAAAGACGAATTTGTAAACGTGGTGAGTGGGAGCTCTGACACGTGATTACTATACCATTAGCGAGTAGCTGGGAAAGAATAAAAGGGTAAAAGGAACGAAAGGGTGTAATTGGTCGAGTGGAGACGAAAATATTGCTGCTTAATTTTAGCACGTTGTCGTATTGTTTGGGATACCAATGTTAATTTCTTGCTAGTTATTGGTGAAGTGTGTTTTCCTTGTAATAACGTTGCTTTCATTCTGTAAAGGGTTGCATGACAGATGAGGTAGCTAGTTGCATTCCTAGCGCACAGTGAAATTTAAAAAAAAAACATGATTGATTTAACTGGATCATTTTTAATGCTTGGTATTTGATGAATTGTGGAGGTCATGTTAACTCTGAGAAATATTCTTGCGAACATGTAGCGAATGCATAATCAACATCATAATCGTTATCATCCTCATCTTCATCATCAATTATTATTGTTCTTCGTGAAACACAGACCTGCTCTTTTTGGTACACGGGGATCTTTGAGAAGACAAAATTTTCATCATTCATATTGTAAGCGGCGACTAACATAATGTATGTGCATGGGGCTGGCAACCTCATGATGTCAAACAAAATACTACAGAAACTAACGCTGCAAGAGCACATGCGTGTTTTCCTGCAGGCTTTTGTACATGGACAACCTGCAGTGGTGGTTACATGCTCCATATGGAGCTAAAAGGCAAGTTGATGATGAAACATAGAACTGCACTATTTGTTCTCTACAGATTTCTACAGGGTGTCCAATAAATCTGGCATCATTGAAAACAGCACAATGGGCTAATCACCTGTTTTCCAGACATTTTGATTACATGTTTTGCCCAGGAGCCTTGTGTTCTTTGGGCCACCTCTACACCTCGTTTTACGGGGTAAAAGAGGTTCCGATTATGAGATGAGATGAGATCAGTGAAAACATGAGGGCAGCCCAAAAACATTTATTCACATCACTTGCTCACATATTTACATAACGTGCTCACAGATTCACAGAACTTGCTCACATATTCACATCACTTGCTCACATATTTACACAACTTGCTCACATATTCATAGAATTTGCTCACAGATTCACAGAATTTGCTGTCACATTCATAGAACTTTCTCAGTGTATTCACCATTCTTCCTAAAATACGTATCTAGAAGTGATACGCTGTCAGTAAGCACGCAGTGAATGATGTTAAATGTAATTTTTTTAAAAAAAAACTAGACACAAGGTACTCGTATTTCGGCTGTATTTAGGGTGCATGTCCAAATAGTATGACACATTTTACATTTCTGTTCAACAGCTTCATTTTATTTTCCTGGAAATGAGTTAAAGAGTTCAGCTCCAGAATGAGAAAGTTGCAGGAACATTTTTGTTTTTATCCTGATACATAGATCATGATTTGTCTCTTCTTTGTCGACGTTCTGATAGGGCAAGTAGGTTATAATTACGCTGCAGACACACAGTACATCAGAGAACAGAAACGAAAGTGAAGCAGTAATCATTCTGCAGATTCGAATCCAGTTCGACCATGTGCTTAAAGGTGTAGTTGCTTATAATAGTTTCATTATATCTTCTAGTTCCTAATCCTCGGGTCTTCCCAACTGTCTTACTGGAAAACTCTCTTTTGCTCTCTGAACGAAAGAAAGCACCAATATGCATCGACAAGAGAAAGTTTCCATTTTCAAGTAATTATCTAATCCTAGTGTCGTAGATTTTTGATAGGGGAATTAAGACTTGGGTTGGTCCCTTCTGAATAGATTTGAATAAGTGATAGTCACAGTGAGAGATAGTAATAGCAATAGATTTCCACGAGTGAGATGGTAGACTGTGATAGAGGCTGTTTCTGAAATCGAGAAATCTTCTCTCTTTCACCTATCTTCTACGACAGATTTAGAGGAGTCAGACAGTCTAAACACATATATATATTACATATATAGTTCTATCCCCTCACGTGCACGCACATACAAGACGACAGTTATACGTGCAGACGTGGGAAATCTATAACAAATGATTAAATAGATATTCTAGAACGAGCTGACCCGACACACTGATTAAGTTCAAGGGAATTTTTAATTATCAGAAAAATTCCATCACAACACATAAAATTACATCAAAGCATATACAAATAGTCATAAAAATCAAGGTATTGCTACAAGAAATGATAGACCCACAGTTATGATCTTCCCTCGATGTTTAGCCCACAGTCCCGTTAGGAGAAAGATGATAGCCCCAAAAGGTCACGGATACATATGATTTGGTCTAATATTTCCCCCTTTTAAGGTATGGACAGACTTGATATCTCTGCTCCATTTTAAGGGAAATATGGTTATCAATACTTGCATAAAGAAAGTTAAGACAGCAAAATGGGTGCCAAATTACAACAATAAAGAAATCACTCAGTCCTGCATTCACTCTATTCATTCAGCCGTAATCACGTGCATTTGTTCATACTCACAGCTTTGATAGCCACTTCTGGAAACACAATTTTTAGGACATTCACATACAGAATCGTCAATGGCAGTCTTTGACCAAGAAATCCCCAGTTCCAAAAAGACGGGTTGAATTCTCTGCTTCAGGGAACGATTCCTTGGGTGTTCTTATTTTTCGGATGTCTGTTTAGGTCACATTAAAATTGTCCAGGCACGAACATTAACAACGAGCACAGTGTCAATAGCTTAGGTTTCTAGAATTGAGGAATGTCAGACCGGTGTCTACTGTTTTTTTTTTTTTTCCAGGTTAGGACTTTATTTGGTCACCACACCACTAGTCAAAACTCCG
The DNA here is from genome assembly GCA_024509875.1 of Oreohelix idahoensis. NCBI lineage: Eukaryota > Metazoa > Mollusca > Gastropoda > Stylommatophora > Oreohelicidae > Oreohelix > Oreohelix idahoensis. The sequence goes on along the minus strand of JAMPIV010009436.1, from coordinate 203,349 downwards.
TCGGAATGTTACTGACGTTAATATGTTACTTGCCACACAGGCTAAAAATGTACTTGAGTTGTTTTCTCAAGAAGAATTAAATATGGCGCGATAGGCCTGTTACTTCATTTAACCTTCAGAGTACTTGTAAAGATTATGCACCAAGACTTTTTTAAGGAAAATGTTTTAGTTCTTCACAGATATCACTCATCAGTACTTAACGCTGGCAAAGTTTGGGTTAACCCCAGTATTCACTGAATAAAGGAAAAAACACATATAAAATAATTATACATACTAGGTACTCGTTATAACTTACATTTTTAAACTGCAAGCGTACAGCTTGACTTATCATTTAAAACTTCCCGTAAAATAAATTATATACATAAAATCAGTCATCATGAATTAGGAATACATACGTATCCCGTCAATACTCACTGATGTAGCATTTCAGTTATAAGTTAATTTTAAAATATATTCTCGTCTGATTATTTAGCAGTTAAATTTAATTCCTTATAGCTACCTGGTTTTAAGCTAGAAATTATACTTTATTCTGCTTTCCACTGAAACACGTCACAAGAAAATAATACAGACTATATATTTTAATTCTCTCTGCACAAAAGAACTAGTGATAAATAGGCGATTCAACACTTAATCACTCAAAAATTACTAGATATCTTATATATAATATTTACCTCCGCACAGAACTACAGATTAATACCACGAACTAGAATCATTCAATATAATAGTAGTCTAGAACTCGGCAAAATTGCCCAGAAACTAAAGACTTTTCAATACACAAGATATTTCTTCTAGCCTGGCGATCTGTCTACTGCAGATTTAGGAGTAAGAACGAAAATCTAGTTTCAAACTCTGGTTAATATCTATGAAACGGACAAAGATGAGCGCTATTTCCAAAACACGCAATAGCCTCCCCTTTCTTTAACACCTACGTACCTTAGACGCTTGCTCATAACTGCCAAAACGTGCGTCTTCGCACCTTACTCCAAAAACTGGCCGTGGAGCGTGAGTGTCATGGAAAAACCCAGATTACATGTCTCCTCATCATGTCGGACAGAGTGAATTCTCACACTCTGACCAGACCGTATTCTAACACTATACGCTCGAGCAGGGACTGACACGTTATGTAATAAATGCTTATCAGTATAAGAAAGAAAAACGGTAAAGTGAGAATGGGAAAGAAAATATTTTTCGCAAACGAACGAATGCGAAAAATACGGGAAAAGGATACAGAGTGATAATAAAATAGAGGACACGGGTGGAAGAAAGAAAGAATATAGAGACAATTTTTGGATCATAAAACCCTCTGTGACACCTAGAAACAAAAAAGGCAGCGACATCTTGCTGTCACGAGATCATTTCTTTACCCAGTAACTCTGGGTCCAACTCGACATAACCAGAGACCTCGAGAGGTGCATGTCAACAGCTGATGAATGATATGTCCATAATAATCTCCTCTGAAATATTAAGGGGTTGGAGTGGCTAAGAGGTATGCCGACCGCCTCTAATTGTAAAGGTAACGGGTTCGCTTCTAGTACAGGGATATTATTGATGGAAATATTTGTCAGAATCAGTGGGTCCTAATGATGTTATACTCCGGGATCTCCTGGGTAGTGAGATCGTGTGACTAGCCTTATCAAATAAAGGTGGAAAAATAGGAGGCCCCGTGTGCAAGTAGTGCACGTTAAAAATCCATCGTCAGTTGGAAATCGTAAAGAGTAGGCCGCACGGCCGCTACCCTAGCACAATTTAAAAATTAGGAAACCCGCCCTCCAAATAAATATTTATAGATTGTGTGATACATCTGCTCCAGTCCTGCCCAACTTACAGCAGTGAACGGAGTGGCACATGGCAACAACCCACTTCTCTCCACGAAAAACTATTAGATGTCAGGAACCTTGAATGACTACTGCCTTTATTAGAGTCATTAATGTAGAAGTCTGAGGGTGAACGATGAAGAAATATACACACATTGGGAGCCTCGCCGGTGCTACAGAGCTCGAGCACTGTGCTGAGATTCTCCGTGTGTGATCTAGGGGAGGAGATCACAGCACTGATGGAGTAGTCTGTGTGCAATGAAGAAGGTCCTTATAACCAAAATCAAACCAATGTCTTAGCTATCAGTATAAAACCATGGTTACAATCTTAGCTATCAGTATAAAACCATGGTTACAATCTTAGCTATCAGTATAAAACCATGGTTACAATCTTAGCTATCAGTATAAAACCATGGTTACAATCTTAGCTATCAGTATAAAACCATGGTTACAATCTTAGCTATCAGTATAAAACCATGGTTACAACCTTAAACACCGGACAAGCAATTAACTTACTTACTTACTTAGTCGTTCCTCCTCTAACCTGGGGTGTAGAGATTTGCCAGAGAAAGCGCCATACGATCTTAACAAACTGTTCCAGTTTAGTCCTCGGTCCGTCTGAGATTGTCTGATGTAGTGCTCCCTGCGAACTCTTGGACGTCCTGGAGGTCTGGACCCAATGGCTCGTAGTTTAGACAAGAAATTAACGATGTGAGATGAGAACAGCTGCTGACGTCCGCTTAAATGGCAGAAGCAGAAGCAAAGAAATCAAGAGGTTGATGCAACATCACAAACCCTGTGGCGGATCTATATTTTGGGGGCCCTGAAGCTTGAAATCTTGGAGGGGCAACTTTTATTTACAAAAGTGTAGGAGGAGGGAAAAAACGTGTTATAGATAAAACTGGATGTGACAGTGCCATCTCTGGTATTAGTTGATGGGCACGTGATAAGTTCTCTATTGTTTATTTCTGCTCTTTACTGCAACTACGCCCCTTCGTGGTACAAGCTAACACGCGAGATGGTTATCTTCGAAGGGATAGTTGGTAGGCACGTGATATAGTGGTGTACTCACTCAGCCACAGGTTCCAAGGTAAAGGCTTCTAGGCGATGGTCGATGATATGATTCTCTCTTGTTCTAATTAGACGTACGGCCACACCTCCTTGTAGGCATAACAACATGTATACTTGGTTAGGAATACAACCAGTTCAAGGCTCTAATTTCACGAACATCACAAAACGATTATTTTCTGCTTGGTACAGTTCTTCATTTGGTTAAATAACAAGAATTGGCTTGTACAAACAGGTAGACATTCACTAGACGTAGAAGTACCGGGTAACGGTTCTCATGGGATAGGTCAACTTGATCAAATACAGTAGTTGTCCCCATTTAGCATCCTGCTATAACTAGCAGTCCCAAAAGTCTTCTTACTAGATGAAAAGAACCAGCAACATCTCGTCCAAAAAACTGGTGACCTGTACACTCGTTCGATGGTTACGGGTATGAAAATCATGAACTCAATAAAAAATACACCGTAGACTGCACTGATAGGAGTTCGGACTTCTCCTTGCTTAAAAACTAGTTCGCTGCACTTAGACAACAGTTCTCGATTTCACGATTCTGCTCATTTCAGAAAAAAGATTACTCAATTCTTCCTATAAAGGTTCCTCACATCTCTCACGAACTTCCAAGACACGTAAATTTCTCTAAAATTCTCCTTGTCATCGTACATTGGCCTGCAGCCTTCACAAGCTGCTATACGAAAACTCGTTACGGCCAAAACACGTCTTGTCGGTTCTCGATCTTCTCTCTTCTCAACCCCTGGAGGAATGCAGTAAGCGACACATAGCGTGACTGCCTGCGTCAGGGTCAGAGAACCAGAGCTGACCAAGACCCTACTCCACCTCCACGTGGTGGTCCTGGAAACAGACTGCATCACTGCAGTCTGGCTGAGGAGTAGGGATCGAAGAGGGAACGAACGAACGAACGAACTTTATTTTGAAAGGGTTGAGAATTGGGCACGCAGGCCCGTCTAACATTCTGCCCTTCCTTTCGCTCACCTTTCATACTGAATTCATTTATTCTCATATGCATGTTACATATCTGTTACGTGCGGTCTTTGATATCTTGCAATATTATACATTTGTATGCTTGTTATGTTCGCAAATATTTTGTAAACAAAATAGAAACTTTTTTGCTTAAGGAAAAGTCATTATTGAGTTACTTCCCTTGAAAGGAGTTTCAGATTGAACTCCGCGGATGAATCCAGTTTTACTGCGATTTATTCTTTGTTTGGGTAGAAATAGATTGTTCTTGCTTCAGAATATCTATGGCCTGAATTTATGTGTAGTGTTTGTCTAGGTAGGACGAGTCTGTCTTATATCTGTATATCTTTACATATCTAAGTCGAACTATATGTTCTTTGTCGCTAGAAAGGTCAAAGGCTGTTCAGCGGATGTGTGGCTAGGGAGTTGTGATTTGGCTTCGCCCTGATGGGGGCTGTCGTGTTTTTCTGTATCGGCTTGTCGCCGGGAAAAGTGATCTCAAGATTGTTGGGGAAAGTGATAGACGTTTAGACCTATCGTGTATGCTTTACCCCAGTGTTTATTCTTATTGCCAAGGAATGGCAGAATCATATTTCTGACACCAAGGTAACAAAAGCACTTCTTATGAACTCTCTTACGAAGCCATCGTTTTCGATAAGCAGACGCACGATTTGTACGTCGGAGAGAATATTTAACTAGATGAAGAAGACATTCATTTCTAGCAGCACTATATCTTGTATGATGAAGTCAATTGTATCATGATAGAATCTACAGAGCAATGAGAACATTTAATGAATGACTAACTTTAATACAGATTCATTGTCTGTATCCAAACGTGAGTGACAGCTCACCAGAAGCCATCTTGTATCCAAATATTTTATGACTTTCAAGAAGAGAAAAGGGATGCCCCGTACTATCGCTTGATGAGTCCAGAGATCACTGCTACAGATGAGAACCCATTACTAGCGGTTCAAAATGATTATATGAAAAAAGTGCTGAACATTATTTAAAGGAATCTTCGCTAGACGAGGTTAGGTCTAGAAGCCATCTTGAATATTGTTTATAAACTGACGTGCTTTGTCAGTAAACTCAGATGATATATATATATATATATGGGCAATACTGAGTGCTTGTCTACTGACATTCCATTGTGCTATGATTTAACGAGTGCCCATGTATCATTGCAAGACCATTTATCAATTGTACCATGATGTATTATGCCAACCTGTGATTTGTCACTGTATCCGTGCTGTCGAATGTGTACGTCCAATTAAACTGTAACAAAAAGTACACAGCAGTTGGCGTCGATGACTTCCAGCCATACATGAGTGAGAAAAAGAACATTTATCAACTCTTCGAACTCTTTCATCATTCGCGTATTATACTCTCACTCTATGTCTACACACCACTGCGTAGGTCGAGTTGATATTCCTATTCCTAACAACCACTCTGACGAGCAACGCTGGGGCCAACAACAAGGCTTTAACATTGGAGCTTCCACAGACCACCATACCTCTTAACACTGTGGTCCTGTAAATAGTTGATGTCAGTGTGAACAAGGAACAATACAATTTCATATCTATACACCATTCAACAGTATATATAGAAACAGCATTTAACTCTGGTGGAAATTCAACAAAGAAGAATATTTAACACTGGTATGCTAATTACTTAACACTGGTGAGCCAGCTTTCTGGGTTTGACCTCGCAGAAGTTGAGAAGTCAACAGACTACCGATACCAGACCGTTTCCTGTGGCTGATACGACACACTTGCAGTATTAGTTTGCTCGTTGTCAACACTTTGTCACGTGACCTATCAAGTGAATGCGGTATCTAGGTCAGCGTTGTTGACATTTTTACGCTTAGACATTACAGAGTTTCACAGTACAGAGATGATACTTTGAAGGCCATAAACTGTTCTATTGTTGCAGTATTCTTGAACATAAGTGCGTAAATTTCATCGTTGGACCTTCTGATACTCATATTGTTGAACATTATAATAGATTAAATCAAAAATCTAGTATTGATTAAAGTGGCAGTTTACTTTGTTTATTCAGAAACTGTGCCATTATATTTATGAACTGAAACTCTTTCCAACACATTTCATTATTTAATGTATAACTGAGCATCCTATCTGCAACACAGTGCTTTATATATTACACACATGATATATGCATTATGATTATATGTTATATGTTATTTGTTTGTATAGTATATTAGTTTATATGTCAGCGGGTTGTGTTTAGGTTGGGCGGTGTCCTCACAACAGAATATCCCACGTGATAGAGGGTCCGTTGTGGGCGTTTTCTTTAGGTGCAATTTCCTTAATTGGAAATTTGCTTGCAACAACTAGTTGCTATTTGTGTTAGCTGTGAAGACTGTAATTATTGTTATTTTTGTAATATTTCTTTGTTCTTTAGTTTTGTTTTGATTTGTTTGTAATTTGTTGGTCTACCCTTTTCTATCTTTCAGTTCTATTCACAATTTATATTCATATACTGTGACGTCATTTGTGTTGTTATTCCTTGCAGACTCAGTGATTATTTTCATTGATTTCCCTATTTGATTTATTTGATTTCTGCAAACGTTTTCGTATTGTCAGTCTTATTTGTACTTTATGTATGCTGTTGGTTGACATATGTTTTATATAGGTATATTTCATAAGACACTATTGCTTGTGCACTGCACTTGGATTATGGTATAAACCAGTACTTTATTATTATTACTGGTATACAAGAAATTATACAAGACCTTATTAAGGCTTGTGACCCACTGAGATTGAGATAGTGTACTGATTAATCAAGTCATTAAGAACTTGTGGTATTATTATTGTTTCAAGTAATTAGTATTATTGTTAGACATCATGTCTACATTAGAATACTTCATTGCACAAGGGAATCCCTTGATAAGACTGGTCAACAATTAGAAGAATGGGCAGTTGCTCAATATGACAAGACATTAGCAGCTGAAGAGAGAAGATTAGCAGCTGAAGAGAGAATTAGCAGACTAGAGAAGAGAAGCTACAGAGAAGCTACTGCTGCTGCTGAACAAAAGAAATTGCAGATGCAGGTGGAGGAAAGGAGATTTGAAGCTGAACAAAAAAAATTAGAAAGAGAAGCTGCTGCTGAACAAAAAAGATTAGACAGTGAAGCTGAACAAAAAAGATTAGACAGGGAAGCTGAACAAAAAAGATTAGACAGTGAAGCTGAACAAAAAAGATTAGACAGAGAAGCTGAAGAAAAAAAAGCAATAAGAGAACATGAATTTGAGTTAGAGAAATTAAGATTGACAAGTATGAGTAATGTTAATCAGGCATCTAGTGGTAATGGTAAACCTTCTACTTACAAGGTTAAGGTTCCACCGTTCAATCAGTCCAGTGACGATATTACATTCTGGCTGGATAGATTTGAACGTTCTTGTCGTACTCATAATGTGGATAAATCACAATATGCTAACCAATTAGCAGAAAACTTGAAAGGTGAATCTCTGACTAGGTTATGCCTTGTAGGAGAAGCAGATAAGGATAATTATGATGTCATTAGGGCGGCTTTGATAAAAAAAATACCAGCTAAGTGAGGAAGGCTATCGCCTTTTGTTTAAGACGATGGTGCCTGAGACAGGTGTAGAATTCTCAGAATTCATTGCAAAGGCACGTCTCACAGTTGATCGTTGGATTGAGCTTTCCAAAACAGAAAAAACGTATGAAGGACTTATGGATTTGTTGCTCAGAGATAAGATTATGTCATGTGTTAACAAACCATTCCTTGAATTTATACATGAGCGTAAACCCAAATCACTAAAGGAAATGGAAGAATATTGTTCCCAATATGTCACTGCACACCCCGACGTGACTTTTGGCAACGCTAAGATTAAGGAGAGTATGCCAGTTGCTTCAGCAACACCATACAATCCCAATTATTCACACAGATTTCAGGGACCTCAAAACAGATTTGAAAAAAAAGGTAACCATAATAGTTATCAAAACCAAGGTAACCAATCATTTCAGGGTTCTTCTTCAAAGAACTGGAGACGAGCTGATAGCTCTCGACACAGGGGTGGTCATAATTATAGGAATTTCCATAGAGGAAGTAATTATAGAAACTATCCGAGGTATCCGTCTTGGAGTCAACAAGATCATAATTACAGAGATACTCATTATAATGAATATGATAATGGTAACCAAGAGAGCTATGACTCAAACCCAAATAGGGGTTACAATAGAGGTAACAATAACTACAGAGGTAATAATAACCGAGGTAGATCTCAAAACAGAAGACATAAACCACATTTTCAGGCAAACTCTGCACAGCAAGAGTCTCATGAAGCCTATAAACAGAGTAAAGATAATAATGACGCTAGTAATATGGCATGTTCCGCTTTTGATTTTGGGAGAGCATCTCAGTGCCCCCAATGCAAAACATTATTTGAGCCAACCACAGTGTCTACTTTAAGCTGTGGCCATCCTCTTCCTGCTCTTCCTGCATCAGTCGCGCATGATGGAAGAGGTTCTCTTGTCTTACATAAGGGTTTAGTACATAACAATCCAGTCTCCGTTCTATTTGATTCTGGATGCACCACAATTGGTGTTAGGCAGTCACTCGTAGATCCTTCCCGTGCCACTGGACAAGTAGTCAAATGTGTAACATTTGGCGGCACATTAGAGAAATACTCTACTGCTATCATTAGGATTGCTACTCCTTTCTTTACAGGAGATGTACACGCATGTCTTTTCCCGAATCCGATCGCTGACCTCATCATCGGTCGCATTCATGGAGTCAAAGAATGCACTCCGCAACAAATTTCCGCGTGGGAAAAGCAAAACATGCAGATTGCTAACGCTGTAGTCACTAGAGCTCAAGCTCTTAATATGCCTCAAACTTCATCTACTGAAGATAATGAAGTGCATAACCAAGATGATCCCTTGGTAATTTCTCGTGACTCGTTTATAAAACAGCAAGAAGATGATCCCACTCTGAAGAAATTCTTCATTCTTGCAACTAAAGGTGATCCGAATAAAGACACAAGTCGTAAATCTTGGATTACAAAGAAGAATGGCGTACTTGTACGTATGGTTCAAGACTCCATTACGTCAAGTCATTCTCAAATCCTGGTTCCCAAGAATTTGAGAGTTAAAATTTTGCAGCACGCTCACGACTCTCAGTGTGCTGGACACATGGGTTTTTCCCGTACTAAGTCAAGAATTCTTGCGGCTTTCTTTTGGCCATTGGTAAACAAGGACATACGGATTTATTGTCGATCTTGTAAAGTATGTCAGGAAGTTAAATCCAAAGGTCCACGCCATGCTGCACCCATTCAGGCGGCAGACATTCCTATTCGGCCGTTTCAAAAAATGGCCATAGACATTATTGGTCCATTTAAGATCAAGTCTGCCAGAGGACATCAGTTTATCTTGACGTGTGTTGATATGTGCACACGTTGGCCAGAGGCTATTCCTCTGAAGAGCATTACTACTGCTGCTATTGCAGATGCTCTTTGGCTTATATTTTCTCGTCTGGGGTTCCCCGGAGAGATATTATCAGACCATGGCACCCAACTAATATCAGATACCATGTCTCAAGTAATGTCTACTCTGCAGATAGATAGATCTTTAAGTAGTATCTACCATCCAATGTCTAATGGGATGGTCGAACGCCTTAATAGAACACTTAAAAACTTACTAGGGAGATAACTGAGGATCATCCTCAAGACTGGGACAGAGTTTTACCTGCGGCCCTCTTCGCTTACAGAGAGGTCCCCAATGAACATACAGGGTTTTCTCCCTTTGAACTTGTCTTTGGCGCGCGTCCGCGCGGCCCTATGTCGTTGCTTCATGATCTCATAACAGCTGACAATATTGACGATGACACAAAGTCATCCTACGAATATGTCATCGCGTTGAGACAAAAGATTATCGAAGCATGCAAATTAGCAACTTCTTCTTCTGAATTTGCGAAACAGAAGGCAAGGCAATTTGCCAATAAGAAGAGATGCTTACGACAACTTTGTCCTGGTGACAAAGCATTTGTATTACTACCTTGTAGGGAAAACAGACTACTTATTTCTTGGAAAGGTCCGTACGATATAATATCGAAAATTTCCGATGTCGACTATATTGTCGATATTGATGGGAAGCATAAAACCTTCCACATCAATATGCTTACTGAATTCCATGAACGTCCGGATTATTTACAACCCATTTTCCAAGCAACGGACGATTCTCCAGTACAACATGGTCATTACTCATCACTGTCCGTGATACAGGATGAGGAAACGAGTTTTTCAGATGTAAATCTTCCTCTTCCAATGATCCCACTTCATTCTAGTGAATCATGGAAGAACGTTACTGTCTCTCCTGATTTGTCTCTAGGAGAACAGCGACAAGTTTCAACTATGTTGCAAACATTTCAGGATGTACTTACTGACATCCCTGGACAAACTCATGTCATTGAACATGACATTGTTCTAACTGACCATACTCCTATTAGGGTTAGACCTTATCCTATCCCTATACATTTTCAAGCACAGGTCGAGAAAGAGTTGGATGAGATGATAGATTTGAAAATAATCGAACCATCCACCTCTGCATATTCTTCGCCGATGGTTATTGTTCGGAAAAAAGACAATAACATACGTCTTTGCGTTGACTATCGCAAATTGAATCAAGTAACGAAGTTCGATGCCGAACCTATGCCTTTACTGGAAGAGCTACTTACTCGACTTCCAAATCTCATTTTTTCACTAAACTTGATTTGTCTAAAGGATATTGGCAAGTACCTTTATCTGAACGCGCCAAACCTCTCACGGCTTTTTCAACACCTAGAGGTTTGTTCCAATGGAATTTTATGCCTTTCGGTCTTATGAACGCACCAGCTACATTTGTACGCATGATGCGCCGAATCCTATCTTATCGGTCAGATGTCATTGCATATCTAGACGACATCTGTCTTTTCAGCGATACTTGGGAAGATCACTATTCAGGGTTAGATGAATTGCTGTCTACTTTGCGCGAGCACAACCTGACAGCGAAACCCTCTAAAGCCTATATTGGTTTTAGCGAAATTTCTTTCCTAGGCCACCGAGTTGGTCATGGTTTCCTAAAGACAGAGGACCATAATACTAGTAAGATACTTAACATCTCTATCCCTAAGACTAAAAAAACAGGTGAGAAGTCTGTTAGGTCTTATTCAATTTTATGGCAGATTCATTCAGAATCTATCCTCTATCATGGCACCTCTTTCTACACTTTTAAAGAAAGGTTCGCCTAATATGGTCCACTGGTCTCAGGAATGCCAATGCTCTTTGGATAAGATTAAAACATTGTTTTCAACACCACCTATTTTAGTGTTACCTACTAAAGATAAGACATTTGTTCTTCGTAGTGATGCTTCATCCACTGGGATTGGAGCGGCACTAATGCAAGAGTACTCTGGAACTCTGCATCCTGTAATGTATATTTCCAGAAAACTTAATGCGGCAGAAAGGAATTATTCGGTTTTAGACCGTGAGCTATTAGCTATGGTTTGGTCAATTCTCAAACTACAAAGATTCCTTCTAGGCGCACATTTCATAGTAGAAACCGACCAAAAAGCTCTTACTGCTATACAGAGTAAGAATTTGAAGAGCTCGAGGTCTACTCGATATGCAATTGCTCTTCAACCTTTTCATTTCTCTGTGCGAGCTATTCGTGGATCAGATAATGTGATGGCAGACATTCTGTCAAGATGCCCACATGATTCCACATAACTATTAGGTCTTAGACGTCTTAATATGTCTAGTTCTATAATAGTTCCTTTTCTATATCAAGATAGATACACATTTGTAATTTAATAATATAATGATTGTATCACTACTTAGCGGTTCAGTGATGTTTATTCACCGCTGTTCTTTAATGATTTTTCTTTATAAATCATAAATTTAAGATATCTAATACGAAATTATGGTATGAAATTTTTTATGCATTGTATAATTGCCATAATTGTATTATACGTGGATCACACCCTCCTGGAAAAATTTACTTGTAGAGAAATAATTTCTCTCAGATTATGAGATACATTCTCACCAGTCGCTTCATAAGTCGACTTAGCCTCATATTAGGCGTTATATTTATTCCTGATATTTGCATCTGCGCAGTATTCATGCGTTGTGAGCCTATTGTACGTTGCTCCTAGATGTATTTCAAAAAAAAAAAAAGTTTCATTTTTTTTTCCCGGGAGGTGTGGTAAGACTGTTACGTGCAGTCTTTGATATCTTGCAATATTATACATTTGTATGCTTGTTATGTTCGCAAATATTTTGTAAACAAAATAGAAACTTTTTTGCTTAAGGAAAAGTCCTTATTGAGTTACTTCCCTTGAAAGGAGTTTCAGATTGAACTCCGCGGATGAATCCAGTTTTACTGCGATTTATTCTTTGTTTGGGTAGAAATAGATTGTTCTTGCTTCAGAATATCTATGGCCTGAATTTATGTGTAGTGTTTGTCTAGGTAGGACGAGTCTGTCTTATATCTGTATATCTTTACATATCTAAGTCGAACTATATGTTCTTTGTCGCTAGAAAGGTCAAAGGCTGTTCAGCGGATGTGTGGCTAGAGAGTTGTGATTTGGCTTCGCCCTGATGGGGGCTGTCGTGTTTTTCTGTATCGGCTTGTCGCCGGGAAAAGTGATCTCAAGATTGTTGGGGAAAGTGATAGACGTTTAGACCTATCCTGTATGCTTTACCCCAGTGTTTATTCTTATTGCCAAGGAATGGCAGAATCATATTTCTGACACCAAGGTAACAAAAGCACTTCTTATGAACTCTCTTACGAAGCCATCGTTTTCGATAAGCAGACGCACGATTTGTACGTCTGAGAGAATATTTAACTAGATGAAGAAGACATTCATTTCTAGCAGCACTATATCTTGTATGATGAAGTCAATTGTATCATGATAGAATCTACAGAGCAATGAGAACATTTAATGAATGACTAACTTTAATACAGATTCATTGTCTGTATCCAAACGTGAGTGACAGCTCACCAGAAGCCATCTTGTATCCAAATATTTTATGACTTTCAAGAAGAGAAAAGGGATGCCCCGTACTATCGCTTGATGAGTCCAGAGATCACTGCTACAGATGAGAACCCATTACTAGCGGTTCAAAATGATTATATGAAAAAAAGTGCTGAACATTATTTAAAGGAATCTTCGCTAGACGAGGTTAGGTCTAGAAGCCATCTTGAATATTGTTTATAAACTGACGTGCTTTGTCAGTAAACTCAGATGATATATATATGGGCAATACTGAGTGCTTGTCTACTGACATTCCATTGTGCTATGATTCAACGAGTGCCCATGTATCATTGCAAGACCATTTATCAATTGTACCATGATGTATTATGCCAACCTGTGATTTGTCACTGTATCCGTGCTGTCGAATGTGTACGTCCAATTAAACTGTAACAAAAAGTACACAGCAGTTGGCGTCGATGACTTCCAGCCATACATGAGTGAGAAAAAGAACATTTATCAACTCTTCGAACTCTTTCATCATTCGCGTATTATACTCTCACTCTATGTCTACACACCACTGCGTAGGTCGAGTTGATATTCCTATTCCTAACAACCACTCTGACGAGCAACGCTGGGGCCAACAACAAGGCTTTAACATTGGAGCTTCCACAGACCACCATACCTCTTAACACTGTGGTCCTGTAAATAGTTGATGTCAGTGTGAACAAGGAACAATACAATTTCATATCTATACACCATTCAACAGTATATATAGAAACAGCATTTAACTCTGGTGGAATTCAACAAAGAAGAATATTTAACACTGGTATGCTAATTACTTATTAAAAGCGTAGATTGCGTCTTTCATTGTAATTGAACATTGGCCACAGATATGCTGGAGCATTGTGTGACAGGATTTTGTGAACAAATTTAGCTTTGTTAAACAGAAGGCGCTTTCTTAAGGGCAGTATTCGGAGGTTTTTGTAGAAATCTGCACACTGAGTTAGGCAGTTGTCAGAGACTAGACGCACTGCACGCTTTTGTAGTGAACGGAGTCTCTTTGTGTTGGACATTGAGCAACCATCCCAGAAGTCGGATGTGTCGGCCGAAAGGCGAAAATACCGCAGCTTCGCTGTAAACGGACACAACGCAACCAACGTCCTTTTCAGGACGAACGAGGAAGAAGAAGAATAACCTCTTTAACCACTACCTAATGCTACTCCCTGATTGGCTTGGCTACCTATCCTAGCCCCAATAAATATTTGCGTTGTATAGTTGACCACTTATTTTGTGTAGAACTGTAATGAGCTTGCGGCCAAAGTCACACCATTCTATTTATAACTCAGCCTTGAGGTAACAACAACTATTTGTTATTTCGTGAAAGTTCCAGATGTTTTCTTCTTCCCCTACCACTAAAATCACCTATAACTTAATCCTGCTTGAACTCTCGGTATCCACTCACTTTCTATTTTACTCGTTTTATCGTTACAAACTATAAAAGTCCAAACACGACACTTGTCTTATGTTTGGTTTAAAAGTTACGTTACGCCATTACTGCGTCTACTTTGACGGCTCCTAAGCTTTACCCTACTGCTACATGGACTTGAGGGCCCTGAAGCTGAAGCTTCATTAGCTTCATCATAGATCCGCCTCTGCATACACCCATTGAACGTGAGAGACAGGAAATACAATATCTTAGTAGGAAGGTAGATAAAAAAAAAGTAAAGGCAGACCCATTGCAGGTACTGCTGTAGGGGAGTGAAGTGTTAGAGACATCACCTAAATACCTTCTCAGTTGCATGAGTGGGTAATCGGTTTCTTTTCTATCTACTTTTGCTTTCCCTAACTCAAGAGTGCATTCTGCTACTCGTTGACAGCTGGCTAGATAGGAGCGTGACGATACAGTACTAGATTTCGAACCCGCTAATTGTGCCTAGAGAAGCAAGTATTCTAGTTCATCTAATACTCGTCGCTCAGGAAGGGAAATGGGCGGGGTTCGTGAAATCTTGTTTTAGGAAAAGATCTGAAAGACGACTAAAACAAGATATCTCACGTAATAAAAAAATAATTTTCTTTACCCCGACGCTTCACTACTCATATCATCATCATCATCATCATCATCATCATCAAATCCTCCATCATCATCATGATCCTCCTCCTCCTCAGCATCATTATCATCATCATCATTATAATTATCATCACAATCATCATCATAACCATCATCATCATAATCATCATCATCATGATTCTCATCATCATCATGATTCTCATCATCATCATCATCACCGTCATCATCATCACCACCATCATCATCATCACCGTGATCCTCATCATCATCATCATCACCATCATCATAATTATCGTGATCCTCTTATCATCGTCATCACCATCATCATCGTATTCCTCATCATCATCACCTTTATCATCATGATCCTCATCATCATCATCACGAACATCATCATCACCATCATCATCGGGATTCTCATCATCATCACCATCATCAACATCATCATCACCATTATCATCATCATTTCCCTGTTTTGCCACCATGGTGCCAGCACTGCACCTATGCCCCCGGCACGACAACATTCACATGATCTTGTGTTGGTTGTTGTGTAGCAATTTGTTTTTGCCTGGTCAGATTGACCGCCCCATTAAAACAAAACCTCATTTTACTAGCCTTTTACGAGAGACCAGTACTCTTTCTTTTCCTCCACAGAGACCCGAGGTCAATGTACGGGTCAATGCGCGTGTAGAAAGAACAAAAGTTTACTCAATCAGGTCAACATATTCATGATTGTTTATTCATTCAGTGATCTCCGCCTGTTTCATCAATATTAATTGTGAGTAAACTTGGATCATATATTGAGCCTGCTTGCTATTTCAAAGAAATAGAGACTCTCTCTCTCTCTCTCTCTCTCTCTCTCTCTCTCTCTCTATATATATATATATATATATATATATATATATATATATATATATATATATATATATATATATATGCATATGGGTCGCATATATATATATATATATATATGTATGCATGCATACATACATGCATACATACATATATACATACATACATACATACATACATACATACATACATACATACATACATACATACATACATACATACATACATACATACATACATACATACATACATACATACATACATACATACATACATACATACATATATATATATATATATACATACATATATATATATATATATATATATATATATATATATATATATATATATATATATATATATATATATATATATATATATATATATATATATATATATATATATATATGTATATATATATATATATATTTTTGCACGACTGTTTGTTTGTATCCAATATAGATAGGAATGTAATGTCCAGGGTTCTCTCTTTACGTGCCTGGCGAATAAACGTTAATTTACTTTTGTGTACACATCTCTTTCTCCAACGAAAGTAATAACAGCTGAGTGACGGTTTGTAACTTTAATACACATTACGACGAACTTCACATTAGACCCATTGATGTGGTCAGGCAATAAGAACACAATCAAGATTAATAATAATAATAATAATAGTCACTCATTTGCATGAACAATTATGAATGTTAAATATGCCATACATTAGAATACTTCCATGTAAAAACAGGAATATACATTAGGGCTATCCACACACGCCCAAACACACATCTCCACCGTAAAACGGCTGGACACTGACTGCCCACTTCGCTAACTCTCGTTTTCACCCGCCTCGTTAGCAATACTTTCACAGCCAGTCTCATCACGTGACATAGAGTGGCTATTTGGGTGAAATGGCAAAGTGCCAAACTCGGCGTTACAATTAATGCATTTTCTACTCCCAACATTGCAACCCTGTTCCCAAGCGGAAACCAAGGGTTTTCGCTTGAGAACAGTGGATAGTTAGCCCAAGAACTATTAATCTATTAGGAAAGAAAAATCATACTGCTTAGAATAATATATATGAAATAGTAATTGTAGTACCAAATGACATGAAAACAGATATATGTAACCAGTTTAGACAAAATGTAATCCAATCTTTCAAAAAAATATAATTAAAGTCGTAGCATGAATGTTTCAATAGTATATCACCTAAAAACAAAACAAGATCAGACAATGTCAACATCTGGCACAAACAATTTCACTTTGCAGTTACATTCCTTGACAATAAGTCTGCCAGAAAGTTTTCTGATCCCCTGATTGGAAGAATTGTATATCTATATTCTTGGATAAGCAAAAACCATCTGTGTAATCTACTGTTTGTCGTAGTTTTTTGATTTAGGGATGTTAGTGGACGGTGATCCGTCTGGAGGTAGAAGTGTGCGCCAAGTAAATAGCGTGATAACTTGCCCATACACCAAATGATGGACAAGAGTTCTCTTTCACTGGTGGAATACCGAGTTTCTGCTGGTAGCAACTTCCTGCTTACATACAAGAATGGATGTGGAGTATCATTGAACCATTGCAACAGGCAACCACCAATGCCAGTCTGAGAAGCATCAGTCCTCAGAAGAAATGGCATAGTGATATTAGGTAACACCAAAATAGGTGCCTTGGAAAATACAGTTTTAATTTTGTTCAAAGCTCCACTGCAAGTATCGGACCAAACAATTTTATTAGGAGCTCCCTTTTTAGTCAAAGATGACAGGACAGAAGAAATAGATGAAAAGTTCGGAATGAACTTGTGATAGAAGTTAATGAGTCCTAACATGCTCCTAACCTGTTTCTTTGTCCGAGGGATATCTAATTCTAATATGCATTTGACAGTGTGTTCATCAGGGTATAACATGTGGTTACCAACACGGTGACCAAGAAATGAAATTTCTCGACAACCAATCTGAACCTTTGAAGGTCTAACTGTCAAACCATGCTTTCTGAGTAGCATTAATAAAGATTTTAATCCTGTGATATGTTCTTGCCAAGAACTATGGAATAAACAGATGTCGTCTATGTATGTGATGACATCAGATCTATCTCCTAAGAGTCTCCGCATCATGCGCACAAAAGTTGCAGGAGCATTGACAAGGCCAAAACACATATAATTCCATTGGAATAAACCATATGGAGTCATAAATGCAGTTAAAGGTTTGGCTTTATCAGTTAAAGGGATCTGCCAATATCCCTTGGAAAGATCTAGTTTTCTAAAGTATGTAGCCTGGGATAGTTGTGATAAGAGATCCTCCAAAACAGGCATAGGCTCAGCATCTGTGAGAGTGACACTGTTAGGACGTCTAAAATCAATGCAGATGCGAAGAGATTTGTCCTTCTTTCTAACTAGAACCATAGGAAAAGAATAGGATGATTCAGAAGGAGAAATTATGCCCATGCGTAGCATATCCTTAAGTTCACTATCCACCTGAGATCTGTAGTGTAAGGGTATAGTATACGGTCTGAGTTTGATAGGGTGATCATCAGTCAATGTAATATCATGAGAGATAACATCAGTGCGACCTGGAAGTTCAGTCAGCACATCAGAGAAAGATTCTAAAACAGCAAGAGCCTGTTCTCGATAACTAGAATCTAAATCACCTGATACAGTTACATCTCTCCAAGATTCGGAAGATGTTAAAGGCAGCAGAGGAAAATTAAAAGAAATATCGCTCGCTGTAGAATCATCAGATTCCACAACAGCTGACAAAGTCTGTCGAACTGGTTCATCAGAAATACTGTGCAAGATAGGTTCTAACTCTGCAGGGCGCTCCACATACAATTTTAACATATTGATGTGAAATGTTTTAACATTGCCCCTTATGTCAATGGCATAATCTACATCAGTTTTCTTATCAACCACCTTAAAAGGGCCCTGCCAAGAAATTAGCAGTTTATTTTCCTTGGTCGGAAGAAGTAGCCATACTTGTTCTCCTGGTAAGAACGAACGTAATTTTCGAGATTAGTTGCAGTGCAATCTCGACCTGTGTGAAGCATTACGTATCGAACTGGATGCATAAGTACATGCATCTACAAGGCGTTGCCTGAGATCAATGACCAGTTCATAGCTGGTGCGGACAGTATTATCCTCCACTGATCCCAACAACAAATCCTTGAGTATGTGCACCATATACCAACTCAAATGGCGAAAAGCCAGTGCTCTCATGGGGCACTTCTCTGTAAGCAAATAAGACCGCTGGTAACATTCGGTCCCCGTCACGAGGACATGTCTCGGTGACTTTGCCTAACAACTGCTTCAACGAGCCATTGAAACGTTCGCAAACGCTATTGCTTTCCGGATGGTATGGGCTTGTGAACGAATGCTTAATTGCTAACATGTTCTCAATATCTTTCATCATTTGAGACATAAATTGAGTACCACGATCTGATAAGATTTCATCAGGAAATCCTATGCGACAAAAAATAACAAATACAGCATCAGAGACAGATGCTGAGGTGATAGTCTTCAATGGTATGGCCTCCGGCCAACGTGTACATAAGTCTATACACGTTAGGATATATCGATATCCTCTATCTGACATGACTGACATAGGACCAACTATGTCAATTGCAAGCTTGGTGAAAGGCCGTAATGGCACATCAGTGACTTGTAAGGGTGCAGCGTGGTGCTTGCCCCTACGTGCTACCTTTTGACAAGTTGTACATGACCTGCAGTATAGCTTTACGTCTTTGTTAACGCAAGGCCAATAAAAATTTGAGGTGACACGAAACAGAGTACGCGTAATCCCCATATGACAAGCTAAAAGCGAGTCATGGGCAGTATTCAATACAATAGGTCTAAAACTCTTTAGAATAACTACCTGTCTCCTGACTAAAACATAGTTGTCAAAGCATCTAGTCAGTACTGAGTTTTTAAATTCAAACCAATAACGTGAAGTTTTTGTCTTCTTCACATGCTTGCTCTCTGCTAGAGCAAACAATGGTTGCAAAGCAACATCTTCGCGCTGTTTGGTCGCGAACGACTGGGGGGAAACATTATGAACATTCTGAAGAGATGCTCTCTCACTAAATGGTATAGCTGGCTCTGCCTTGGATTCAGCAGCATGCTGGGCCCTAGTGACCACAGCGTTAGCCAACACTGGGTGAGATTCAACCCATTTATGTATCTCCTCTGGAGAGCAAACCTTAATACCTGGTATATTACCAAGAATAATGTCTGATACTGGTTGGTCAAGGACACATGCCCTTACCTTCCCTGTAAAGAAAGGTGTGGCAATATCTATTTCTGCCACTGGGTAACACTCTATACTCCCACCAAATGTTATGCACTTCACTGTTTTATCGGTAAAGGCAGATTCATCAATTAATGATCTACGTCCTCCAACAGTGGTACATCCAGAATCACGAAGGACACTTACATGCCTGTTATACAGAAAACCAGTATATAATGTGAGGCGTCCCACGTTCTCACAAGATGACATAGCGGGTAAAGCATGCACGCAAATAAATCTGGGCTGTGAACCAGGTTGGAATAAGGATTTGCACCCATAACAATTTTCATCATTAAGTGAGCTAACAATACATGCATTGGCATGGTCGGCTCCCTTCTCATCATTCTTCTTTGCAGTTACACATGCATTACCCTTATCATGATTGCTATTGTCATTATGCCCACAGTGTTTGTTAGTACTGTTTCCATAGTATTTCTTGTAAGGTCTATTCCTAGCACACGACCAACATCTGCCATTATTCCTATTACCACTGTAGGATGCACTGTCTTGTGCGGGTCTATGATCCATCCGTTTGTGATGTATTTCCTCACCACGGCTAGAATTGTGCCGCCACTGACCTTGGTTTGAATAACCATAGTCTCGCCTCTGTGAGAAGTTAGATGGTGACCTCTGCCTTTGGAAGTTATATTTTCCCCGGTAGTTGGATCTATAGCTTTGCCTTACTCTGCTGTCCACACTTTGTGATCGAGGTCTATGACCACCATCTCTAAAGTCATGACTAGCCACACATACTGGGAGTGCGTCCTTTATAGTTGGTTTGTGAACCTCCTTATCTGGGTGAGCTGTCATATATTGTCTTCCAAGTATCTCCATTGCCTCAAGGTCTTTCGGTTTTCTTTCTTGAAAAAATGAGGCAAGATCGGTGCTACATGCCGACAACACCTTGTCACGTAACATTAGATCAAGTAAGCCAGTGAAGGTCTTATCAATTACGGACAATTCTATCCATCTTTTAGAATATAATTTTATTAATGAGATAAATTCTCCAAAGTCAGCTTTCCTGCTAGGCAGACAGGAATGAAATTTATCACGGAATCCTGCTTCTGTAAGCTGAAATTTACGTAGCAATGTCTCCTTGACAACACCGTAGTCTTCTCTACTACCGCTGTCCAGAGCAAAATAAGCATGTAGAGCGTCCGCTGTTAAAAAATCGCATAATATTGCACTCCATTGACCCTTGGGGATCTTCAATGCACTGACCTTGAGCTCAAAACGTTGTAAGAAACTATCGATGCAGTCGATTTTGGGGTTGAAATTAGGCAATCGTATCCGGTTTGTGGTCACATGTGTACTAGATGATGTGTTTGGAGCGTCCAACTCCACTTTTCTTAGGGCGACAGCAACATCTATATCTTTCTGAATACGCAATTTCTCTATCTCCAAATCAGTTGCTTTCTGAGCAGTTGCAGCAGCTAATCTTAATTTTTCTTGCTCAGCGTCAATCTTTAGTTTTTCTAGCGCAAAAGCTTGTGCAAGATCTTTTTCTTTCTCTTCCATCTTCATTCTCTTCAATTTCTCCTTTTGTTCTAACTTGTCCTTTTCCAAATCTTGTGTCTTATTCTTCTCATCATGTTCTAACTGAAGACGTTTTAATTCACGTTCATTCTGTCTTTCAATTCTTGCATTATAGCTGTCAAATTGTGCAGTAGCAAACGCCTCTAGTTCCGCTCCTGATTTATTAAATTTAATCCCAATTTCTATAAAGTCCTGAAACGAAGACATGGTTTCCTACCAGAAACTACTTTCTGTTCAAAATATAGTGATATTTATAATGATGAACAATACAAAACTCAATACCTATGTAAGTCGTACAAACCCACCAAGGACATAATTAGAATGTGTTAAATTATGGTGATATTGTTAATGAACACTGCAGTGCTCAATACATGTTATAATAAAAGAAAAAAAAATATGCAAAATTATGCCATGTATATCAATGGGTCCAGACAAATGTACAATGAAAAGATGAAGGCAATGATGTCAATGACAATGATGATGATGATGGTATATTTTCAAATACAACACACACAAAAACAAATCAAAATTAACTAAAATAAGACAACAAAACCAATATTCTATATTAAAATGTAAACAAATAATAACTATTAGACACTACAAATAATTCACAACTAAAACGAAACAACCGTCACAATAACAACTAAGGAGAAGAAGGTATAGAAAGCACTATTACAACAACTGACAATGTGAGACATATATACGAAACAATAACAAAACGTGATACCTAACGCCACATCTAAACAAAAATGAAATGTTCGCAATGCAAAAAAGGACTGTCAGTATGAATGCGTCAAAGCGCTAAAATTCCTTAAATGCAAACCTCACATAAACCTATAGAAAATCACCTTTCATCATACTTCCGAAGATGAATGAAAAAAAAATGATACCTAAAAAAAAAAATGGCAACACTGAACATATAGAATAGAAAAAAAGAAAAATAGCAAAGATGGAGCACGCTATGAAAGCACATGATGCTTTAAACAAGCTGTTAAAATGAAACTAGACGTATCTTAAAATGCAGACTAAAGTATTTTGGTCTGAACACGGCGTAATGTAGTTTACACTGTCTCGCATGAATCAGGAACACTGAGCCAAAATAGAAACTATAGTTCTGAAAACTTGTTTGATAATATGTCGTCTGGTCGAACTGTTTTATTTATTTCTTAATAATAAGGTCCGTAAAGTTTCTTTTATAGATTTATAAATGTTAGTACACGCATGGTCCCTGAAAGCCTTCAATGTTTTTGGAAAAACTAGGTCCTCCGTTCGTCTTTAAAATATTCCATAAACAGAAATCATGCGTGTTTGTTGACCTAAATTCCTGCTGACGTTAAAGGTCACGGGGCGTGGATAATTTGCCGCTGTGCGTCAAAAACTTTTGTTTGCACGGGAAATTCATTTGCCCGATTGTTGGTATCACCGCAGTTTTTTGCAAAAAGGTTCGTTTGCAAGAAAGTTCATTTACACGAACAAAAAGTCATTGTTAAACAGCCCAGTTCTTCAAAACAGCTTAAAACACGTTGCCTTAAAAGTGCATCTGAACTCCTGTCTCATGTTCAATCATGTTATAGTTCAATTGATGCAAATGCATTTTAGATAAACTTGGTGCACATAATTAATTCAGGCATAAAAATTCGCGAGGCACAATGGCTTGGCTACCCATCTGTTGAGGAGAGGTTATTTATATTTCGTGCTTATTTTTGCTTTTTGCTTTTGCACGACTGTTTGTTTGTATCCAATATAGATAGGAATGTAATGTCCAGGGTTCTCTCTTTACGTGCCTGGCGAATAAACATTAATTTACTTTTGTGCACACATCTCTTTCTCCAACGAAAGTAATAACAGCTGAGTGACGGTTTGTAACTTTAATACACATTACGACGAACTTCACATTAGACCCATTGATGTGGTCAGGCAATAAGAACACAATCAAGATTAATAATAATAATAATAATAGTCACTCATTTGCATGAACAATTATGAATGTTAAATATGCCATACATTAGAATACTTCCATGTAAAAACAGGAATATACATTAGTGCTATCCACACACGCCCAAACACACATCTCCACCGTAAAACGGCTGGACACTGACTGCCCACTTCGCTAACTCTCGTTTTCACCCGCCTCGTTAGCAATACTTTCACAGCCAGTCTCATCACGTGACATAGAGTGGCTATTTGGGTGAAATGGCAAAGTGCCAAACTCGGCGTTAAAATTAATGCATTTTCTACTCCCAACATATATATATATATATATATATATATATATATAGTATATATATATATATATATATATATATATATATATATATATATATATATATATATATATATATATATATATATATATATATATATATATATTATATATATATATATATATATATATATATAATTAGATTGCTCTGATCTCTAATGTTGTTAATTTCGCGCTCCTGTGTGAAACGAAGAATTCAGAAACTAGCGCTCAATATGAAAGCTTACGATTCTGCTACCAGAATCTCTCGTCTGGCGCTGTTGACCGACATCAGAGGCTTTCGTTACGGCTAACGAGTTTCTCTTTAAAATACCCGTTTCTCGAGATCAAAGAGTACAGGGGATTCTAAACTTTCCCTGAGTAAAAAACTTCAAAAGTGTCTGTGTTTCGTCTCTCTCACGTTCTGTCTGTTTGAGAGGTATTATGATTGACAGATGAAGCTCGCGTGAGTGGACGAGGTAAACAAAGCCTGATTTGTTTTCCAATTATGACTTACGGGTCACGAAGTTTGTAAACACTGTGTTAGCTCGTGTTAAAAGAAAAGAGGCGGGGACAAAAGCGTAAGCTGTGTAAGTAAAGACAGACAGTATAATGCATGTTTTTAGCTAGCAAATCACAGAGCAGCTATGAGGTTACAATAGGCTGTCAGATTACTGTAGACTCTTTTCCATTAAAGGTCACTGTGTCTCTTACATTCTTGTTCCGTGTTGTCATCTTGCGATGAGTAAAGCGATGATATATAGCCACTAAAGTGAGTACGTTATTCATATAGCGATAAATTGACATTATATCAAGGATTAACACTGAGAAACATAAAGAGGCCTCATATTTATCTGCCGCTATCACCTAAGGGCAGTAACTTACATCATAGCATTGAAGACGTTCCCCACTAAAAATTGAAGATTTGGCTCATAAACAGAGGCTAATATTAACTATAAATTTACAGAGTCTGAGGAAGTCCTCTTACCCCTCATCTTTACTCGCGATGTGTATCGTGCATAGTAACTGTGACGAAACGGGGCGATCTCTATCGATCTTTGGTTCTCTCCTGCTATATCGTTACATTTGTGGTACTGATTTCTATTAGGTGCTATCAATTATCGCACTTTTCTTTCTTTCTTTCTTTATTTTTCTAAGTAGCAGATATCTGATTTCATCAAATCACCCTGTAGGTGATAAATATCACATTTGCAAGGAGTGCTATCCAGATTTGTGGTTATAGGCCCGGCCGACTAAAACTTACATCGGTCTGTGCTATCGGCTTAATTCACCGATAAGACCCGGGGTTTGCGCACTCATACGACAGATAACGAGATTACTGTCTGTGTGTCACATGTGGGCAGACAAGAGTGATATAACCGCTTCCGGTCCTTGTTTAAAAAGTAATCATGGATTTATTTCATTTTAGACAAATGTGTTTGTGAGAGTGTATGCAAGGCATCAGATGTCCATATATGGTAATACGTAACCTTTGCAGGCACGAACCTTATTTCACGTGAGAATATTTTGAAATATCACACCCTATCAGCATGATTTGAAATGATTGGATCTTTCTGATTAGTTTCATAACATCACTGGAGGGAATATAGGCTGAAAATTTCACAGTTTTAATTCTCTTTGATTTGCACGCTCGCCAAGACACCAGACCTTCGCCAGAGTGAAGAACTATATTCATAATTCCTAATTATTATCCGGACCTTTTATTGGAAAACGGGGACAACACCATCAGAGTGGAACAAAGGAATAATTGTCAAATTGCCCAAAAAGGGAGATCTTGCAGACTGCAATAATTGGAGAGGAATCACTCTTCTCTCAGTTCCCAGCAAAATACTAGGCAGGATAATTATACAGAGAATTTCAAAGGCAGTAGACTACAAACTGAGGAAAGAACAAGCAGGATTTAGAAAGAACAGAAGATGTGTAGACCATATATTCACTCTCAGGAACATTATAGAGCAGTGCTCAGAATGGCAAAGACAGCTTTACATAAATTTTGTTGATTTTGAAAAGGCTTTTGACAGCATACATAGGGACAGTTTATGGAAAATACTGAGGGCTTATGGAATTCCAAGCTGCATAGTGTCAATCATAAAAAGCCTCTATGCCAACTTTACGCGTAGTGTTGGGCAGAGCAACCTAACCTTCGAGGTGAAGACAGGAGTATGACAGGGATGCCCCTTATCAACCACTCTTTTTTTAACAGTCATAGACTGGGTGATGCGCCAGACAACAGAGGGCAGTCCAAGAGGAATAAGATGGACTACATTTTCTACATTGGAAGATCTGGAATATGCAGATGACATTGCACTGCTGGCACATTCACATCAACACATCCAGGAAAAAAACGGATAGACTTAATAAATTTAGCCAGCAGGTGGGCTTGAACATCAATTTAAAGAAGTCTGAGGTCATGACGCTCAATGTGAGCAACCCTGAGCCCATATCAGTAAGGAATCAGCAATTGGTACAGACAGATACCTTCACATACCTAGGAAGCATAGTAACACCAGACGGTGGGGCAGGCAAAGACATCAACATCAGAATGAATAAGGCAAGAACAGCCTTCTTTAGCCTAAATAACATCTGGAAGTCCTCCCAATACAGCACAAGCACAAAATTAAGATTATACCAGAGTTGCGTGCTTTCTGTGCTTCTCTATGGTGCGGAATGCTGGAGAGTAACAGAGAAGGAAATGTCAAAATTGTCCTCTTTTCACACAACATGCCTAAGAAAAATTCACCGCATCTTTTGGCCGAATACCATCACCAACAAAGATCTGCTTACTCGTAGCAAGCAAGAGGACATGCACACCATCATAGCTGGCAGACGCTGGAGCTGGGTTGGTCATGTCTTCAGAAGAGACCCCGATGCCATCACAAGAACAGCTATGCTTTGGACCCCTGAAGGAAAGCGAAAGAGAGGCCGACCAAAAACAACTTGGCGGAGGACTGTGGAGGCTGAGATGCAAAGAATGAACCAGAGTTGGGGCACTGTACGAAGGATGGCCACCGACCGTGCAAAGTGGAATCAATTTGTTGTTGCCCTACAAGACGCCACTAGGCGTGATGGCCACTGACTGCTTTGACGGTCGGTGGTTAAGGATCGAAGAAGAAGAAGATAAGACTTATAAAGCACAGGAAATCTCTTTCAAATTTTAATAAGGAACCCCGCTCTTTTATTCATCTGTGCGACAAGTCTGTAGCCAGGATTGGCGTAAGTTGTGATTTACATTTCGTATTTTATTACTAACATGTGAACTAACATATATATGTATATATAACCATGTGAATTTTATTGTGTGAAACTCGCTATTGGATGTCAAAGGCATTTGAGGCTGGCAACCTCAGCATATAGAATGATGATTCATGAACCACCACTGCACGGCTGGTGATTGCTTTATAGATAGTTTCATAAGGAGAACTAAAAGCATAAAGAAGTTCCAGGTTCCCTATGGAGCAGGCAGGAAAAGATGAAAGAAATGATGTACATTCTAAGCATAAGACTTACATTGTCAAAGCAGTGTAGATGTCCCTATAAACATATTCACTTTAAAATTAATGTAAGGTTTCGCGCTTTAAACCAGTGTAAATGTTCATGGGAAAATATTCATTTTAATTAATAGAAGTTTCAAACTTTTCCACAAGTGTAAATGTAAATGAAACATGAATGAATTGATATTGTGAATACTTTTCAAACAGTGGAGATGTAAATGTAAAACATATTATATCTGTACGTTTAGCCTTTTCATATAAATGTAATGTAAAGCTAAAGCTATTCAATTTAAATGTAAAGGAAGTTTTATCCCGAGGGATTAAATTTAATTCTCATCGAGGGTAAACTCTGAGTTAAGTGGGAGGGTGAAATAGAAGAGGGGGGACACATAACTATGTGTTGGAGAACGCCATATTGAGAAGAGCGTTCTTTTCTATTCTTCTATCACAGTTATTGGTAGTATCAGCAGAACGTACTTTTTCTGGAACAAGACGGGATCTGTGGCCTACGCTTTAAGACGAAGGACGCACTGTGTAGACTTTCCTTGAAATTTCTTAGAGACGAGCTACACCCGACACCCTTGACCAGAGACGAGTGATCAGTGTGAAAAAACAGAACCGTCATTGGCAGCTAAGTTAAAACATATGCTGCCACCTGAACTTTTTACCCTTTCCAAATACGAAGATGATAGCTTTTCTTTATCCACAACTATTCAAATTATTTTCAAACTGTTAAAAACTAAAGTGATTATTAAATTTTGTTATTTGTAATGTTACAAATTTAACTTCGATTTGATCATTTTAAAGTTACTGCATGTTTGACTCAGTCAATTACTACACACATTCTAAACAGAGCTATACTTGAATAATATAATTCCACTCTTGAGTTTTGGCCATTGTTGGACCACTACTGCAAAGCAGGGGAGGCAATACCGTCACAGTAACAATATTTCAGCGTATTTAGGAAATTATCTTTGCGCCCCATGCGGTTACAAATCACGGTTTCTTAAGTGTTCCATTTCGGGACTGCTAGAACGTCTTGTGTCAAAAGTTAGGTTTGGGGTCTCTGCGAGATCACGTCGGTGCAGTGCCGCGGATTTGTCCATAATCATTTTCTTTTGTCATGTCGTGACCAAGTTTATTATTTGGAATTTATGCAGCATCCACAATAGTGAGAAGAGAACAATCAGAGGGTATGAGTGGGTGTGTGATTGGCGTTACAATTAGCAATGGTTGGGGTGAGGGCGAGTAAGGAGGTTTGTAAACTGTATTCTTTGAACAAACTAAACAAATGAAACAGTCAGTGTGTGTGCGTGTTTCAAGAACTAATACAGCCCACATAAACATGCATTTGACGGAAGTCCACTATATCTTGGGAGGCCAAGAAATCACATAGGAGTTTATCCGTGTGGCTTAACAACTTCAACATGTAAAAAAACAAACTTGCTGCAGAAGTCACTAATGCAAGAACACATAACATGTTCTTCGAAACAGGTTTTCTGCCAGAACGCCAAAAACAGTGGTGGTCCCAAGCCTTTAATGGGTGAACAAGGAGTTATGTTTGAAATGAAGAATGGATGATTATGAACATAGGTGCGCTGCATATCACAATGCTGTTTGACACATCGATCATTTATTTTGATTCCTTGCTCATTAATTTCGCATCCATTTGTTATGTTTTTTAGGCACAGTTCATGAATATTCTGGACTTGGGAGGAACGGAGGTGTGAGGGAGTGACGGAAGCCTGTTGCGAATTCCATTTTGTTTTATTGTAATGTGTTGTTTCGGTTCATAAGCTTGATTTTCATTTTTTTATTTGGAAAATAAAATCTGTGTCAGTTTCCTCTCTTGTTTGTCTTTCTTGCTCTTGGAGGGTCAATGGGGCATAAATAAATATAATATCTTGGAATATCGCATGGGACGACAACCTCATCGTGTTAACAGAATGCTCTAGAAACCCCCTCTGTTAGAGCCCATCACTGCTGTTATCCAGGCTTCCTGCAAGGGAACCAGGTTTAGTCAAGGTTCCATGACTCATACGGATCAAAATCAATCAATCAATACTCTTTAGCTCTGAAAGGAGCATAGGCCTTCAACAAATACATGCTAAATCCTTCTATTACGTGCCATAGCTCAAGCTCTTTCCTCAAGATCTTCTCTATGTCTTGGTTGGCTGAGTTTTAATTTCCTTAGTTGACCTGTCCATACTTGTTGAAGCTTTTGTGGTTTAACATTTTTTTACAGGATGGGGGAATCCGATCCCATGCCCAACCCTCTGTAGTCGCTTTTTACGACATGCTTAGTAGGGAACATTATTACTATTATTTGCCCCCCTTTCGGGCCCTGGTAACGCACGGGTTACAAAAGGATCGAAAAAGGAAAAGAAAAAAAAGAATAAAGTTCAAAATATAAACTTTTTTTGGTGCAGTTAGGAAATCATAGGATAAACACTTTTCAGTGGTAGACTTATGTCACATACCATATTAATCATGATATAAGATTATAATAGCTCAGGCAATACCAGCATTCTATAAAATGAAGAGTATTTTATGCAAAAAACAATTCTTTGTCAATGTAAGTAAGAAAGAAAGTTCTTCACTGTTATAGAGAACCAATTCTAATATACGTGAGTCACGGGCAATTGGTAAAAACACGGAGGAAACAAGCTAGAGGCAGCCAAGATGGGGTTTTACAGACCTATTATAACAATAATTCAGGCAGCCAGAAAGAATAATGAGCATGTCCCGAAGAGGCCAATTCGCAAATGAAGCTTTTTCCTCATGTTAGAAGGATGCAATCCACTATTTTGGGCGTGTTGTGAGAAGGAGAAAGCTGGAATACATTGTGACAATAGGAAAGATTGAAGAAATAAAAAACAGTGGACGACAAAGAAAGAAGATACTGCACATTTGGAACCATGACATAGACAGAAGTCAACAACAGAATCTATAAATAGTACTGGAGACTTGAAGTTGTGATGAGACATGATCTCCTTCGCTACCAGGCATAGAACTTGAAGAAGAAGGCCACATGAAGTACAAGAACTGTGTTCCATGCTTTTAGAAATAAATCCAGACTGCGCGTCACGTAATAATATAAACTGTAGTGACATACGCAAATGTAGAGTGGCAGATATCATGAAATAATACAGTTTAGAACAGACCAGGCAGTATGACTTATGACGGTACGAAATATATAGTATTGTTGCCGCATGATGGAGAGACATAATGTATGTTAATTAGACTTTTAGAGTATTTATTATTATTTGTACTAATGTAAAAGCCCGTCATAAGACGGGAATTAAATTCAAAAGCACCAATACCTAACTGCAATTTTAATTATTCAGATACTTTTGGAAAAACAATGTTAGTTGTGAACATTTAATTGACGACTGCGCCATCTTTGCTGATGTTTCCGAATCAAGCGCATACGACACTCTTGGGGTGTTTCGTTGTCCATTTTCTTTACTTACACTCAGCGTGTTGGAGGAAACACATGTGGACATTTTACAAAAATATTTGTTTTAAATGCGGTGTTAAAGTCTGAACATGCACGCCGTTCACAGTTAAATTTTATTGGCGCATGCACACCAACACTTGCACAACTGTTCATGCACACCGTCATTTGCACATTCTTCTTTGGTAAGTGCTACTATTTTCGGGAGAGTACGTATAAGGGAAACAATACAATTAATGTCTAACTTTCAAGCAAAGTAGCATCCATTTGCGTTACGCACTGACAGGAACAGCTGGGATTTTATATATATGATAGCAGTGAACGAGACGCTGAAACCATCGATCATCCAATACCATTTAGCTGTCCTAGGAGTATAGGCCTTCAACAAACACATGCCAAATCTTCTTGTCCTGTACCATTATCATCAACTAGTGTAAAAACCCGCCATAAGACAAGAATTAAATTCAAAAGCACCAATACCTAACGGCAATTTTACTTATTCAAAAGTATTTAAAAAATACCAAAATATTTGTGTTGCATCTGATGTTAAAAGTGTGAACATGACAGAAGAGCATCTTGATTTATGTCTGGTACAACTTAAATCATGGATCTCCGCATCTTCCTGTCTCCAGCTCATGTACTGTTTATCAGTTGTGTTGTTGACTTCTGTCCATACAGTATAATCAAACTGTTCATGCACACCAACCTGTGCGCATTTTTCTTTGTCGAGTTTTACTATTTTCGGGATAGTACATATAAGGGAAACAATACAATTAATGTCTAACTTTCATCCTCAGTTGCATCCCTTAGCGTTACTGACAGAAAAGCTGGGATTTTATATAAATTGATGTTATTTTCACTCGTAATGGCGCATGCAACCATCATTGCAGCTGGGCTCCTTGCATAAAGCCTGCTCCAAGCAATCAAATGTTCTTACAGTGATGATTCGTGAAGCAATTTGTTTTACATCGTGAAGTTCCGAACCCCATGAACAACCTCATATTAGTGGCCACGTACGACATGCTTGAGGCAGCAGTAGGCCTATTCTTTCTTTGTCTCATCACGGGGCCATGTGACGTCATTTCAAGGTTTTTAAACGTCTTCCTCATGCCGGTCTCCAATTCTCTTCTTCCCGTGTACTTCGGTGTTCTCGCTACTTCCCGTGTACTTCGGTGTTCTTGCTACTTCCCGTGTACTTCGGTGTTCTCGCTACTTCCCGTGTACTTCGGTGTTCTCGCTGCTTCTCG
Organism: Oreohelix idahoensis; assembly: GCA_024509875.1. Taxonomy (NCBI): domain Eukaryota; kingdom Metazoa; phylum Mollusca; class Gastropoda; order Stylommatophora; family Oreohelicidae; genus Oreohelix; species Oreohelix idahoensis. Next base: position 171,313 of record JAMPIV010009436.1, on the reverse strand, counting down.
TACCCTGGGAATTCAATAGCAAGCATCACGTAACCTTTATTAACTCTTTCTGTTCCGGGCAGCTATTAAGTTTTGCCCAGCCACCGAAATGAATGTCAGTTTTTCCCCCCACACAGGTGGTATTTTTAAAACAATCAGTAAACATATATTCAGGGTGTTTCAGAATTGTGTATACACACTTTAAAAATGTATTTTTCATGAACAACATACGCAATTTTAATTTTCTTAATCACATTTTAAAGCTAGGAGATGGAATTTTTCTTCTTCACAATAACGTACATTTAGTTTAAATGTTCACAATGCCCACCGTGAGCTTAAATACATGAGCAACATATCTCACAAACTGATCTACAACTCTTTTAGAATTGTTTTTCTTTCTTCAAAATTTAAATGTGTATTCTCTGTCATTTTTGATGGGTTTAAAAAAAGAAAAGAAAATTACTTCCTTGTGACAAAATGATCCATCTCTTAGCTGTAAAATATGATAAAGACAATTAAATTTGTTTATTTATAATTTTGAACCACTCTGTGTGTATGGGAAAATGTCGTGTCATTTGAAATCTTAGACCAATATATTCATATGTTGCATGTCTTATATGCGTGATAGGATGGACGAAGATGTGCTCACATATTTGATCTGCGTTATTGACTCGTCATTTAGTGTCTTACATGCTACAATGTAAGTCTTACGTGTAACATTATAAGTCTGACATGCAAACACATACTTTTGTTTTGTATAGTTCAAACCAGCGCTTCTTAACATTTTAGACGATTCGCACACCTTTATAGCATCTTTAGAAACCTCTCACCCCTTTACAGCATCTTAAGAAGCATCGCACCCTTTACAGCATCTTAAGAATCCTCGCACCCTTTTAGCCTCGCGCCCCAATATCTTCGCTCTCTTAAAATTTGACAGAGAAAAAACATAAATGTGACATTATTGGGCTTATCTCTGCTTCACTACGGCAGTAATCAGTGACATTTGTTGTACTGACTAGGTTACGTGCTTTCCCATGGTCGGCACCTTTTTCATTCTCTGCTATGTAACAGATATTTTGTATTTTCAAACATTCTTACACTCCTCTCAGCGATAAGTCGTCATGTCTGTTTGCTTACCTGCTTCTCCCTGCTGTGGAAGGAACTGATAAGATAATATTAGCCGACAACCATGTTGGTTAATTTACGGTGTGACCGACATCAGGCTACGGAGTAGCATTAAGATGGCGCAGCACAGTTGTTTAATCGCTGATAAGGCCAGGGTGCGTTCTCTGCCAAGATGGTGAAGAGACGGATTTTGTGTGCTCAAGCGACAGAAAACGAGAACACTCGTCTGTGCGACACATTTTGGACAGACATGGAGGACACAATCGTTTCCGGCACACCTTGTTACAAAGACATAAATTTATATTAAAGTCTTCTTCTTTGATCCTTAGACGCAGTGGCCATCACGCCTAGTGGCGTCTTGTAGGGCAACAACAAATTGATTCCACTTTGCTCGGTCGGCGGCCATCCTTCGTACAGTGCCCAAACTCTGGTTCATTCTTTGCAGCTCAGCCTTCACAGACCTCCGCCAGGCTGTTTTTGGTCAGCCTCTTTTTCGTTTTCCTTCAGGGGTCCAAAGCATAGCTGTTCTTGTGATGGCATCGGGGTCTCTTCTGAGGACATGGCCAACCTAGCTCCAGCGTCTGCCAGCTATGATGGTCTGCATGTCCTCTTGCTTGCTCCGAGTAAGCAGATCTTTGTTGGTGATAGTATTCGGCCAAAAGATTCGGTGAATTTTTCTTAGGCATGTTGTGTGAAAAGAGGACAATTTCGACATTTCCTTCTCTGTAACTCTCCAGCATTCCGCACCATAGAGAAGCACAGAAAGCACACAGCTCTGATATAATCTTAATTTTGTGCTTGTGCTGTATAGAGAGGACTTCCAGGTGTTGTTTAGGCTAAAAAAGGCTGTTCTTGCCTTATTCATTCTGATGTTGATGTCTTTGCCTGCCCCGCCGTCTGGTGTTACTATGCATCCTAGGTATGTGAAGGTGTCTGTCTGTACCAGTTGCTGATTCCTTACTGATATGGGCTCAGGGTTGCTCACATTGAGCGTCATGACCTCTGACTTCTTTAAATTGATGTTCAAGCCCACCTGCTGGCTTATATTAAAGTAATAATATGTTATTTGTAAACATGGCCGAGATGGATCGGATGTTTTCATACCATATATGGGAGACGTGACCTTTTGCATCACGCATATTATTTCAGGCGGGAATAATTTTGAAATTACCCCACACAACACGCATGTTTAAAACGATTGGAGCTTTCTTAACATCGTAACAAAACAAATGCGGGGTAGAAAGGGCCATATAACCTTTTCGCAGTTTTAAGACACTGTGAAAATCGATGCCAAGACGAAACCAGACTGCCAGAAGTTAGAATTCAGAATTCCATTTTTCAGACCAGACTTTCGTCGGATAATTTTGAAGGACTTAAATAGCCCAGAAAATCTGTATCATTTAATAAGGAACCGGGATCTGAGGAAACTGAAAACACATAGAGGGAATCTAGTTAAAGTAACGACCCCCAAGAACACGTGTAAGAGGTCAAGTTCCTTTATTCATCTGAGCAAACAGTATATGAGACAAGATTGGCGTAAGTTGTGCATTTTACATTGTATAATTTTTCATTACTAACATGTGAACTAATATATATATATTTGAGGCTGTCAACCTCAGCGTATAGAATGATGAATTCATGAACCACCACTGCAAGGGCTGGTTACAGCTTTATTGCTACTTTCTTAAATAGAACTAAAAAGCATAAGTAGTCCCAAGTTTCATATGGAGGTGAAAGATGAAAGAAATGATGTACATTCTAATTATAATATTTCTTTTCCAAACCAGTGTAAATGTCTATTTAAACATATGCACTTTAAAATTAATGAAAGTTTCAATGCTTTTCAATCAGTGTAGATGTAAATGAAAACATATTCAATCTATATTGTGAACACTTTCCAATCAGTGTAGATGTTAATGTAAATATATTCTATCTATGCTATTTACCCTTTCATTTTAATGTGAAGAAAATATAATGCTATTCAATTTAAATATAAAGAAAGTTTCCTCTCGAGGGATTAAGTTTAATTCTCATCGAGGGTAAAGTCTGAGGTAGATGGGATGGTGGAATAGGAGAAAGGGACCCATAACTATGTGTCGAAAAACGCAATACTCAGGGGAGCGTTTTGCTTCTATTCTTTTACCGTAGTTGTTGGTGGTACCGGTTGAGGGTACTATCTCTGGAAGAAGAAGGGAAAAGTAGCCTGAGCTTTAAGATGAGGGACCAACTTCGTAGACACTCCCTGACACTTCTGGGAACGTGATGCGTCCTACAACCTTGACCAGCCACGACCGTGATCAGTCTACCAAGAACCAACCTATCAGAAGGAGCAGAACCGTCACTGACAGCTAAGTAACCCCCAAAAGCTGCCAAGTGACCTCATTTACACACTTCTATTCCACCACAACAATGATGATAAACTTTTTTAAATAAATAATTATTCCTTTCTTTAAAACTCTGTTAAAACCTAAATGACTATTAAATCCGTTATTTTTAAATATGCAAATTTAACGTCGATTTAATCATTTTGAATGTACTGCATGTTTGTCTCAGTCAATTTACTAAATACACTCTAAACAGAGCTATACCATAATAAGAAGAATTCCACTGAGGAAATCAGGGTGGGGGCTTTAACGAGTTGAAATTAATAATTGCTTAATTCTTCATAAAAGTCGGCGGACCGATATAAGTTAACAATTGCCCTGCCAATGCAGCATTGTTCTTGACTTCGGAAATATCTTATGTACACTCCTTTGAGATAGAAGCATCACTATCCTTCTATGTACATCTCTGCCAAGAGTAATCTTGTGCGAAGATAGACACCTTGAAGGCCCATATTAGATACTCTTGAGTTTTGGCCACTGTTGGACTACTACTGCAAAACAGCGGAAGCAATTCCGTGACAATAAACTTGTGTTTTGAGCAATTTACGTTATCAATGTTCTATATTGTTACAAATATATTTGAGTTCTGTATATTATGTAGTGTTTATGATGCTTCGCCTTCTAAAATATCACCGCACCCACCGGAGGAGAGCGTCGCACCCACAATGGTTGCATGCACCCCTGTGGAGCATCTTCACGTACGTTTAGTGGAGTTCTATAAACCAATCCTCCGGTCTTACGCTGTTTGAGTAGCGCTTTTTCGATATAACGCTGTTTTTACTTATGCTATACTTCTGTTATAAGTTTTTAAAATTCGCACTAAACTCAATTGGAGGCAGGAATATAATTTTCACGTGCTCATCCAGTTCATTCAGGGTGATGGGGTGGCTAAGAAGCATTGTCTTTGCTAGCGTAATGAAGCATGTGTCTAAAATGGAATGCAGTTTTTTGGGAATCCGTAACATAGAACACAATCATAATTGCTACATGATGCTTCTTGAAGAGAAAAAGGTGGCAAAGCAAAGCAATCTCTATCCGGTTTTTTTATAAATCTCTTCAAATATCTTCTTCCCAACACTTTCCAAACAGCCGTACCTTCTTCAACTGGAGCCAGGAAAACTATTCAATACCTACTACACCTTCTGCTAACCAGTCGTCTGATAATGAACACAGCCCTGCTATGACAACTGTAGCCGCAAGCAACGGCAGCAGCAGCAGCGATTGGAGTCCTATTTTTTTTTGTTGTTGTTTTTTTTTGTTTATGCGTGTATGGTAAATACATTATATATATAAGATTTCGTTTCTGTTCAATGTCTGATAATTATATGTCGTTAATAAATTTTTAAAATCATTTTTTGCTTAATTTTAATACAGTTTTCTGGGCACCTGCTAAGTAAGAAGGAGTTCTCTTTACCTTCCATCTACAGTGTCTAGGCCACATCGTTGGTATTTCGTGGAAGGACAAAGTGACAGATGTCGAAGTATTGTCACGCGCTGGCCTTGAAAGCATGTATACACTGCTTAGACAGCGGCAGAGGGTCACATCCCGAAAGATATGTTCTACGGACAGCTGATGTGTTCAAGAGAGACATAAGGGCAATGGGCATAAATCCAGCAACCTGGAAGGATGAAGCTGCCGATCGCACCAAGTTTCTTTGCTCTCTGCTGCTCCTCCTCAGATTTGGCGAAATGAAGCTCTCACAACAAACATAAGAGAAAGTAACACCAGGAATAATAGTAGCTGAGGACTGTCACCCCAGGGACGCATTGCCACAGTCAGCTACGACTGAAGTGGTTACTATTATTGTTATTTCTGGACTTCGGGAAAAATTAATTTGAGTTCTTTTAATTATTACGGGAAATCGATGTTCGTTTAGCGCTTTTTCTATTAGCGCTCGATTGTTCAAGAACAAATTAACAGCGCTAAGCGTGGGATTCCTGTATTCCTGTCTTGTTCTAGTATTTTCCTGCTGCACTGACCTTGCTGTTGTACTTTCATGCCAGGGAACCATAAGGCAACCTCATAAAAGATCTTCATAATATACCGAAGTCAGTGCTGGTCTTCTTTTCCGGCCACTTACTGGCGTTTCTGCAAATAACGCGGCCTTAGTAGATTCGTGTAATCTATTTTTAACATTCGACCTGACGGGATTTTTAGTTATGCTTCAGTGTTATTGAGTATTTTCCATCATTCAATAATTCTGACACTTAATATGTACATTTCCCCACCTATACAGATATTCTTGTCCCGTTTATTGCCCGGGGTGTCACCGCTGAGACAAACAAACAATACGTCTACTGCTCTATCAGGCATCTCTTAAGTGGCGAATAATCAGAAGTTAAGCATGATGATGGCATCCTCATTATGTGAAACGAATTGTTAGAGAAACCACCACTACACGGGCACATGAACGCTTGATGCAAGCTGTCTGCAGTGTAACCAGCTGCTGTGGTGGCTACATGCTTCACACAGAGTAAAAAGGAAAATAATGATTGTCCACGGAAGGTATCATTACTACCACTGAAGGCTAGCTTTGAATTACCTCAGTTGAGCACGTCTGAGTTTAGCTTACACAATTTAATTAACTTGCTATGGAAGAATAGTTCAGCACACTGGGGAAAACCGTACAAAGTCTGACAAACAAACTGCCAGCTTTCGTCCGTCGCATACTGAAAATAGGAAAGTTCTAACAAAATGTGATTGGTGGCAACATTGATGGAGCGACAGTATTAACGAAAGGAGATGGATGAGAAGAGCGTCAATATAACTAGTAGAAAACAAAAGAAACCGGAGGTTATGAAGAGATATGATCGCCTATACCACAAGGTATAAGCGAAATGTTTGTATAACGATGATGATAATGAAAATATTTTATAAATAACGCGGGAATATCGCTAAAGTGGATATAGTTCAAATAGAACACAAGGGAAACAACTGTCGAGGTTTGACAACTATCACGGGATTTACTCCCCTTGCTCTGCAGTGATGGTCCAACAATGGCCAAAATTCAGAGTATCTACTGAGGGACTTCAAAGGTGTCTATCTTTCGCTCAAGATTACTCTTGGCAGAGATGTAAATTGAAGAATAGTGTTTCAGTTCTAGGGAGACTCATAGGAATTCAAATTGATCAAGTACTACGGCTGATAGGATCCAGGCCATGAAAACTTTTAATCTTTCTTGACCTTCTATGAGTTAAGATTTTGCTGGTTTTGATGAGCCCCAACTGATGTAACGAATATTACTTAAATAGCTCTGTTAGAGGTATTTAAATTACTGCGACATACGGGTGCAGTTCACTCAAAATGACTACATCAACTATAAATTTGTATATTTACAGATAACAAATCTAATAATCAATTATCGTTGACAAATGTAAAATAAATAAGGGTGGGGTGAATTTAGATAGTCTTTAAAATTTCATCATAGGTGATGGTGTGATTTGAAAAGTTGTTTAATAGTTGTTAACTTGGCAGCTTTGAATGGGTACTTAGCTTCCAGTAAGATATCGGTTGGTTTCTGCTCCAGCTGATGTTTGTTCTTTACACGTTATGGACTGGTTCACTCTCGTCACTGGTCAAGTCTGGTGGTTGCAACACATCCCTCGTAGTATCGTGGGTGCAATTGCGAAGATGGCCCAGCGTCTGTTAAGACCCGTCTGCTGTAAGTGTCTAGCTTTGAATGCAGGCCACTTATACCACTCACTTGTTCCACAGATAGCACCACCAATTGGTACCACCGACTTGTATCATGAAACAAGAGAGAAACAAATACCCTCTTGAGTATTGGGTTTCCTGAAACGAAATCAGATGCTTTCCTTGTCATTCCACCATCCCATCTGCCTCAGAACTTTACCCTCTCTGAGCTTTAATGTTAATCATAGTGAGCGGAAAACATCTATTGCATTTATATTGAACATGTTTACATATGCACTAGTTGAAAAGGTTAATATAATAAATATGTACATCAGTTCTATAATCATCCACTCCCTGCTTCATATGGAACTTGGGACTACCTCTGCTTTTGGTTTTCTATGAGAAACCCGCATAAAGAGTCACCAGCTCTTGCAGTGGTGGTTCATGAAATAATCATTCTGTAGTCTGAGGTTGCCTGCTGTTACGCCTCTGTGTACGCACCGCAATGCGTTCATGATTTTGAAACGTCGCGGTCCTCAAATACTCGTAGAACCTCGCTAGATTAAAATGACACCTAGTAAAATAATTACGTAGACGGTCGTGCAGAGCAATGGCAGTTGACTTTTGGCAGTGCCTCCAGCCGGCCAAACTGCCTTTCATGCGTGTTTTCTTGAGGCTGCTATATCCGTCGTCATGCTTGCGTATAAAGAAAGAGTCTGCACCTATTGACGCCAGAACATTTGTATAAAGTAGATGAGTATTCTGAGAATATTGAGAAATCATATAATTATGTCACGGACCTCAACTTGGCGGACTTCATGGAGAGGTGTTGAAGGCACCATCATTGTTGCAATGTAACGGACTTGTAATTATGGCCCAGTAGAGTTGGCCCGATCGACAGCGTATAAATATGAATTATTCTATTAATGTGGAGCTGCTCGTTTGTATAGATTGTAAATAAACCTTGTGAGATGTTACGGTATTTATCTTCATTCATTTGACCAGTTACTGTTGCAGTGTTCGTTGATCGTTGAACAAAATCATACCCCCTAATGAACTTGGTCATATTATCTGCATTAACAATATTGCACGCAACACCTTCCTCGTATGACGTAGACATCCACTAGCAATTTTCACATGTTAATAAATGCAAAATAAAGAATTATAAAATGTACAACTTACCCCAAAAATATCTTTGGGAATACAGACTTCTGGCTCAGTGAAATAGTTTCGGCAGCTTGTTTAATATGCCTCAAACACGTTGTCCAGTCATTGAAAATGGAATCCTGATCCTATTCCGTATTCTGGCTTGTCTTACTGTCTTCTTGACGAGTTGAAATTCACAGTTCGGTAAACTCACAAGGAGCTAAATTATAAGGCAACAATAAGCCCACATCCAGACTGCTACTATATGACAAGGCTCCAATCAGAAATGTTGTATTTTTACATCACAAATGCCAAGCCAATGACATGCAGGATGCGTATATTTCCCCTTCTCTCACGAAAAATTCCTACGTAACAAACTGTCGTAGATTTGCGATAGGTGAATTAAGACTCAGATTGGTCCCTTCTAAATATACTAGAACATGAGATGACTCAGTGAGAGATAATAATAGAAATAGATTTTCACGAGTGAGATGGTGGGACAATAAGTAAGTCTGTCTCTGAAGCTCGAGAAATCTCTCGCTCAGCCTATCTATCTACAACAGAAAAATGTATGTCAGACAGATTACTCAGATATAGAGATATACTCTATGTCAACCACTCACAGACCCGCACACACAAGTGACAACGGTTAGACGTACAGACATGAAACTATATCTATGGAATATGAATATTTGGGATGAGCTGAACCGACACACTTGAATAAAGTTTATGTAAATTTTATTCTATCATAAGAAAAATTCACCACAATACATAAAAAATTACATATAAATACACATAAGTTCAATGAATTACTAAGAGGATAATAGATTCATATGAGTAATCCTTTCCCTCTTTGTTGAGCCACAATCCTGTTAGAAAAAAAGTTATAGCCCCAAAGAGTCACAGATCTATCCGCTATGGTCTAAGATTTCCCTCTATGGTTAAGAACAGAGTTGATATATTAAATCTATTCTAAGAGGAAAATATCATTTAGCAACAAACTTGCATAAAGAAATACAAAGTTATTAAATGAGTTATTACATGAAAGAATTATTTATCCTGCACTTCGCTCGCCCTGACAAACAAACTGTGATCACAGCAACACACACAATCAACCTTACCTACAGGTTGCATTCACCACCTCTGGAAAATTGATTAAAGGAACATGCAGCCCATCCGCTGTTGATTGTCTGATGAATCAAGCCCCAGCTTCTCCAACTGACTAATTAATCAAATGTTGGGAAGCGCTAAATTCACTATATTTTAAGCAGGATGCTGTTAATGTTATTTCAAATTTTGTCCAGGTAGGAAAAATTATGGAATCAACTGGTCACAGGATACAGTAGCGGGAATTCTTCAATCATACATCGATTGTCAGGTAAACAAATTCTTTTACATGATCAATCTTCTTCACAACACGTGGTCGGTATATAAGGACTGTTACTGTTTGATTTAGTCGTCACCATCGGCTGACTGTATATGGACTTTGGAAAAAACAAGAACTCTGGATATTCTAATAGTCCAGTTAGCATTTATTCTTAATAAGTCTTTTGGGCCGGTGCTATGTCTCTATCTGGGTGTAAACCACGAGACCGTACAATCACCTTGAAAGCCCTCTAAGTTAATTAGAAAGTTCTTTCTTTGTAAAATATATTCAGTTCATATGGAATGGAAGCCGCTGGTAAGTTTTATTTGGTTTCTGACCCAGAACTGAATAGGGAGAAAAATGCACATACAAACATCATATAGCATATTCACAATCCTATTCTACCCGCGTAAAATATAACATAGTTATCCACCTCGGTTACAACTTAAATTATGAACTTCCGTGAAATAAATTATAGTCATTAAAATAAAACCCATCATCATGAATTAGAAATACATATAAATATATTTCGTCAATACTCATGAGTCATCAGTGCATTTACTTAGATGGTTAAACTATTCTCTGACTGGTTATAAGCAGTTTAATCAAATTTATTAATAGCCGAATGAGTTTAGCTAGAAATATAATTTATTTGCTCTCCACTGTAACGCAGTAACTTTAGAGAATACAACTGAATTATCATTTAATCTCTCTACACAGAAATTAACTAGTGCAATAAAATAGGCGATTTACCACTTAAATCACTCAACACTACTAGATATATAGCATTACCTCAAACAGAACTACAGGCGATCACCACGAAACTAGAATTATTCACTTATATCGGTATTCTAGAAGCTCGGCAAAATTGTCGAGAAAAACTAAGAACTTCGCTATACAAGCTTATTCTCTAGCACGAAGCGATCCGTCTACTGCAACTTAGGAGGACTGAATGAATGAAGTCTAAACTACTCTGGTATAATATCTGAAAACAGACAAAGGATGCACGCTATTCTCAAAAACCCGAAATTAGCGTCCCGTCTAAACACTTCACATTAACACAGGCGCTGGCAATAAAACTGCCAGTGCTCGTTCTAACACCTGCCGCTACCTCTGGTCATTCCCGAGCGATGCATGTTTGCGACTCTCACACTCATCACTGAGAAACTTAACTGTAGGAGCTTCGTGTCAGATGAAAATGTTAGACGATTGTCTGCCATCATATGTCTGTCGAGAACGAATTTCACACTAGTCGGTCTACTCAAAAACTTAGCTTAACAGCGATTAAAATGCGTTGCTACATAAGAAAAGAGACAGGCGAAGGTTTGAATGGGAGAGTTATATTTTCACAATCAAACGAATGCGAAAAAAAGAAAAAGGATAAAAGAGCGATAATAAAGTAGAATTCACGGGTAGAATAGAGAAAAGATATAGAAATGTATTAATCATAAATCTCTCTGCGACACAAACGCAAAAATAAAAGTGTTGTTTACAAGTCATCATATATGGTATGCCAGCTTCCGTCTTTTATCGATTATGTTTACACTCACGTCTCCGTAATCCATCACAAGTAATCTCTTTCAAGATGGATAATTATTCTCTGACCCGTCTTGTCTGGAAAGGGTTGTGTAATTTACCCAGTCTTAGCCAACAATCAACAAACTGGTCAGACAGAACTATTATTAGAGATAATCGACTGTTGTCATCCCAAGGTCGTTTACTCACTAATCCGGTCGCTCCCGTGCACTTGTCTGGTCTTGATGGAAATGTTTTACACATTAGTAAACCACACGTCTCTCTACAGATCCCAGGTGTCAATATGGGTTCAAACGAAAGTGACTGATTACCCTAATCAGCGAAAGATGGTAGCTGAAGTCCCGACATGACAAGAATTGAGGGAAGGGAGTGTAAGCAATAATTAAGTACAGAAAATGAGACGTAGCTCAATAATGTCGGCGATAAACATGAATGCTAGGAAAAGAAAACGGACAATTCTGTCACAAACATAATTATCTCACTGTTGTACTACCGTAAATTGCGTTCCTAGATGTATTACTTTTAATACAAACCACTGGTCAGCCCATGTCATTAACCCAGATTTACCAAACATTTATTTTGTCACTGTTCTATGTTTAATGCAAAGCCCTGAAGTCAACTCATGATAGCACCGGAGAAAATGCGAAGACAATGCCTAAATAATTCAGTTGTGATATTTTGATACAATTTTTAATCGGCGCCAATTTTTTTTTTTCTGAAACTGGCATAAATATCAGAATTGCCGAGAATGGTTCTTGGGAAATATCACGTGATGTGTAATCTTTTGGATGTTGCTGCATCAAATTATCAAAGGGTGTTAGCGTATCTTAATTATGTATGTTGTTGACAAATGCAGTAACTCTACCGATAGATCAACCTCTCGTTTTTGTGGAGATCATTGTGTCCAATGAGACATGAGGCTTTTTTTGTATGTGTGTCCATGGAGACTGATGGGTTGTGTTGGCGGATAGATAGTTAGATGCTCATCTAATCAGATTGGTATAGACAGACATATACGTATAAATAGAAAGACAGACACAGACAGGTATACAGATACGTGATGTATATTCATAACAGGGGGCGATAACCGGACATAGTAACAGATAGATGGATGGATGGATAGAAATAGATAGGTAGATAGATAGAACGAACGAACGAACGAACTTACTTTATTTTCAAAGGGTTAAGAATTGGGCACGCAGGCCCGTCTGACATTCTGCCCTTCCTCTCTCTCTCATCATGTGATAGATAGATAGATAGATAGATAGATAGATAGATAGATAGATAGATAGATAGATAGATAGATAGATAGATAGATAGATAGATAGATAGATAGATAGATAGATAGATAGATAGATAGATAGATAGAGATGGATGGATGGATGGATGGATGGATGGATGGATATAGGTAGGTACGTTGGTGGGTGGGGTAGGTAGGTAGGTAGGTAGGTATAGATAGATATATAGATAGACAGACAGACGGACGGACGGATGGATAGATGGTTAGATGGATGGATATAGGTAGGTAGGTAGGTAGGTAGGTAGGTAGGTAGGTAGGTAGAGATAAATAGATGGAAGGATGGATATAGGTGAGTGGGTAGGTAGGTAAGTAGCTAGTTAGCTACAGATAGATAGATAGATAGATAGATAGATAGATAGATAGATAGATAGATAGATAGATAGATAGATAGATAGATAGATAGATAGATAGATAGATAGATAGATAGATAGATAGATAGATAGATAGATAGATAGATAGATAGATAGATAGATAGATAGATAGATAGATAGATAGATAGATAGATAGATAGATAGATAGATAGATAGATAGATAGATAGATAGATAGATAGATAGATAGATAGATAGATAGATAGATAGATAGATAGATAGATAGATAGATAACCGAACCTCATCCGAATAAGTATTCCATGCTTGTGGTGTCAATTCCTGAGTATAAAATAAGGCATTTAGCCCACAATGACATTTCTAATATGATTGCCAACGTTCGTGAGGATGAACACCTGTATTAAATAAATTTCCCTCCATTGAATCTCTTCTTGTCCCGTATATTTCCCGGGGGTCTTTGATGGGACAAAGAATGAATATGACTACTGATCCCTCATGCATGTTGTATGAGACAACTAGTATGAGGTTGTGAATGGACTTGGCAAACTCATCATGTAAAACTAATAGTTTTAGCAACTACCGCTACAAGAGTATGTCAAATGTTTGGTGAAGACTTCCTGCACAGGAACCAGCTACCGTTGTAGTTCCATGCTCCGTAAGGAGCGATAAGGAATATGATGATGATGACGATGATGACATCATACTTGGAGTATGAGTAGAGAAATAACAAAGATAAAGATTGTCCCATAGTAGAACCTGCCGTAGTGGAGAGAAGTGTTAGAGACCGCTATACTAACTCCAGCTTTGGGAGGTAGGGTGGCCAGTTCCCTTTCTTACTGCCTTTGTCTTCCCTAACTCTAGAGCAGAGTCAGGTACCAAGTTACAGCTGGGTAGACTGTAGCATGACACCGCGGCCAGGTTTCAACCCCGCAACTCGGTAACGTTGCGGCTAGAGAGACTAGCGCTCTAACCACTTAGCCTGTCAGACGCTTATATTTATAATACTAGAGATAAATAGTGGGTATCATGGAACCAAAAGTAAAAGTTAGATACCAAACTGGCAATGCTACTTCTTGTAATGTGGGAATGAACTAGTGTGGGTTGGGTGTTGTTGTTGTTGTTGTTTGTCACGGGATTGGCCTCCCCTTTGCTCTGTAGTAGTGGTCCACCAGTGGCCAAAACTCAAGAGTATCTAAAATAGGTCTTCAAAGGTGTCTACCTTCGCACAAGATTACTCTTGGCAGAGCTGTAGATAGAAGGATAATGCTGCTTCTATCCCATGGGTGTCTTCACAAGATATTTCAGAAGTCAAGAAAAATGGTGCAAATGGCAGAGCATTATTAACTTATATCTGATCCGTCAGCTTTTGTGAAGTTTTAAGCAATGACGAAGCTTGTTCGAGCACCCAGCTGGTTTAATCCAGCGAAATTCCTTTTATAAGTATTTGACTCTATAGATGTAACTATATGTATATGTATTAAAGATTTTAGATCATACATGCACTCTCTTATCTATAAGAACTGAATCAACTATGAATTTGTAAAATAACATATAACAAATTTAATAATAAATTAGTCTTTAACACATTAAAATAAATATGGATGAAAGTGACTTTAGAGGGTTTTAAAAATGTCTTCACTGAGACTTAATTGGAGACTAATGATTATTGTCCGTTGCTTTCGCCTGTTAACACAAACGTAACTTGCGGAGTACTGCAACGGTTGGTTGTTGTCGTAGATTTGTGATAGGTGATTAAGACTTAGTTTGGTCCCTTTTGAATAGACATAGAAATAAGTGATAGCTCAGTGGGAGGTGATAAAATAGGAATAGATTTCACGAGTGAGGTAGAGGAAATATAGTAGATTCTGTCTCTGACACTCGAGAAGCTTCTCTCAGTCAGCCTATCATCTACAACAGAGTTAGATTAGTCAGACAAATCTAATATAATATATATTAATATATATGTTCCTCACATACCCACACACATAAGTGACGACAATAGACGCACAAACGTGAAACTATGACAATGAAAAATATAGATATTTGGGAACGAACTGACCGCCACACTGATTAAGTTTAATGTGAATTTTATTTATCATACTAAAATTCCATCACAACACATAACATTACAACAAGCATATACAAATAGTCATGAAGTCAATGAATTGCTACAAGAAAGATAGACCCGTTGGTATGATCTTTTCCCTCGATGTATAGCCCACAGTCCTGTTAGAAGAAAAGTGATAGTCCCAAAGAGTCACGGTTACATTTACTGAAGTATTAGATTTCCCTTTAAAGGTATGGACAGACTTTGACACTCTAATCTATCCTAAGGACAATATTGTTAGCAACAAAACTTGCATAAAGAAATTACAAAGTGGGTGCATATATAAAAAAAACATCACTCAGTCTACTCTCACTCTGTTCTTTCAACAGGGATCCCTGTCTCACTTTCTTACCTAATGTCTGGATGGTGTTCGCCGTCTGGCGCACTTTATGACACACCCAACGTAAATCTGCCTTTCGTTTGATGAAGCGGATACCCAGCTCTGCAGATCTTGGTTTCATCCAATGGGTCCGGGGAGCGTCCTCTTCATGCGATATTTTGTTCATATTTAGTTATTGTCACTTTACTCAGTTCAGGTAAGAATTAGTTTTAGCGGGCCCACAATGTCAGAATCACGAGGTTTCCCGTATTTAGGAAAATGACCGGTTGGTAACTTCTCTCAAAAAATAATTATTGTTCACACCACCATTTGTCAAAAATCGTCGGAAAGTTAATGCTGGTAATATTTTTCGCCACAGAGGATGCATGTACTTGATGTTTTATCAGGAAGAATTTAATCTGGCTCGGTAGGCGCAGTTATTCAATTTGTCTTAAAGTTTGTGAAAATGGGTACTCTGTCGTTCTGGATGCAAACACAATGCCAGACAGGTTTTACTTTGTACACCCACACGTCTTTAATTAAAAGAATGTTTAGTTCTTCACAGATATTTCTCATCAGTACTTAAACGCTGGTAGAGTTGGGCTACCCCAGTTTTCACTGAATAAAGAAAAACAAACATATAAAATACTTATATATACTATTACTCGGTTATAACTTACATTATAAACTGCAAGCGTAGAGTTTGTTTTTATCGTTTAAATCTCCCGTGATATGAGTTATGTTCATAAAATCAATCATCATGAATTAGAAATACGTACGTATCTCGTCAATACTCAATGATGAATCAGTGCAGTTATAAGTTAGTTTAAAATACACTCGACTAATTACTAGCAATTTAATAAAATTTATTTATAGCTGCATGAGTTTAAGCTAGAAATTATAATTTATTTTGCTATCCCCTGAAACACGTCGACTAGAGAATATAACAAACTTAATATTTAATTCTTCTGCACACAAATCTAACTAGTAAAATGAAATAAGCGGTTATCACTGAATCACTCAATTTTACTAGATATATATATATATATATATTTACCTCCACACAGAACTACAGATTAATACCACGAACTAGAATCCTTCAATATAATGGTAGTCTAGAACTCGGGCAAAATGTTGCCAAGTAACTCTGAACTTTGCAATATACAAGATATTTTCTAGCACGAGTGATCTGTCTACTGCAGATTTAGGAGAACTGAATGAAGTCAAGTTTCAGCTACTGGGTAGATATATGAAACAGACAAAGGATCCCACGTTATTTCGAAAATCCGAAATAGCCTCCCCTTCTCGTCTAACACTTAGCATAAACTTAGACGCCTGCCATAACCTGTCAATATGCGTCTTAACACCTCACGCCGACATGTCTTATTTCTGAGCGATGCAGATGACAGTTTCCACACCTTACGCCGAGAAACTAGCCGAAGAAAACTCGTGCCAGATGAAAATGTAGACAAATGTCTGCTCCTATGTCTGACCAGAAAGTATATTCACAGTTGTTCGTCTCGTGCAGAGACTGGCATATTATGCAATAAAATGCGTTTCTAAATGAGAATAGAAGCAGGCGAAAGTGTGAATGGGAAAGTAATATTTTGTCGCAAACGAACGAATGCGAAAAAAATCCCGGAAAAGGATAAAAGAGCGATAATAAAGTAGAGGACACGGGTAGAAAAGAAAAGAATATAGAAAATTTATTGATCATAAATCTCTATGCGACAGTTGTCAGTCTTTCGTGATGAGGGCTTTTCTCTAGAGGCGTCTAGATGAACTCCACTCCTAATGTCAATGTGGGTGTCTTCACAACGTGTCCACTGTAGGTAATTGGTGTCGACCGTGGCTCTTGAATCATGAGATTGTAGCGAAGACTCTTACTTCAGACTGGTCTCTTGTAAGTGTAACTTCGTACCACGAACTTTAGGAAAAATAAAAGAACAAATGCCTCTACTAAGTGCATTTGTGGGCTGAATATTACCAGGCGCATTGTCTCGCTGTACACCCACCAATGTTAGCCTCTCTGAGTAATTAGATTCTTTGAGTATACACATCCTAACTCAGGGAAGATGATTAGAAATCCCCAATATTATTCTACGTATTTTAATGGGAAAATATGTGCTTGGACAGCGAGAGTGCTATGATTTGTGCCTGACCTACAATTAACAAGGTACATATATCTCACAAAATGATACTATACACTTTATGCACATGTGATGTAATCATCACTCCTCACTGCTCCATTCGGAGTCTGGGATTACCTCTACTTTTGCTTTCCTGAGCGAATTAGCATAAAGCAAACTTCAGTGCTTGCCGAAGTGGTTTATGAACATATTATTTTCATATGTTGAGGTTGCCAGCCTCCTATGCTTTGTACCACCACTTAGCAAGTACGGACATGTCAAATTAACATTGTAAAATAAATTTTCACAACTTACCCCAAATAACTTGGGAATGCAATCTCCTGGCACAGTAGAATGGACACAGCAACTGATTAGCTGCTTCGAACCTTTGATCTGGGGTAGTTTCAGAATCCCTCTTATGACTTGTGCTTCTGATTCCTTAAGTTGCCAGTCTTTCTATTTAAATTTGCGGGTTCTCTTTTAAGTTATAAAGACGCCCAAATACTTCGATCTGTCACTTTTAATTTTGGAATTCTTTGTCCGATCCTTCTCTCTGGCTACTGGGAGTTGTTACTTGACGTTGTTGAAAATGCATTCTGATTTGTGTCTCCGACTTTGTTAGGTTATATTCTCATTCTCATTCCAGATTGGTATTTCCGACCAGCTTTCCAATGAGAGCTAAAGTTTATTTGAGGCTCTCAATTTAGACCAATCCTGACTCTTTAGAACTATATGGGTGTTACGGTATATGATATTAACGCCGTCTGCTAAAGGTTACCAGACGTGCAATTATAAAGGTTAAGACATTTAATATATTGCGATAGATGTTTCAATTAATGAACGCTTTATACACGATCGATTATGACGTGTATAGCGTTGTTTAGGACACAGTCGGTAACTAAGAAACGCTACCCTTTTCACATTGACCGTCAAGCTGTTAAGACGCGTCTGACTCTCCTTCCAATGTTGGGCATGGTATTGCCATACAGATATATTTTATGCAAGTACGGACATGGGTCAGTCCATTGCTATTACGAAGATTTGAAATGATTAAAGGTCAGTACGAAGTGAAAATTAAGGAAGGATGAATTACAGTCCATAGTATTTGATTTTGCCAGACTCATAGACTCACTGTCGGCCGTTGGAAAACCCCAACCGCGCGTGCATACAGCTATGACAATCTGCATACAGTAATTTGATTATTGGACAAGGACTGATAGGATATCTACATATCTATGCCATATATTTTCAAGTTATAATATGTACCTTTGTGATCAACATGCATGAATCGTCTTGACGTGTAATCTGTATTAAATAATTGTGGACTCAATGGAACCGACTTGTCACATCAATCGTATTCCAAGGTTCAATTATTATTCAGAATCTTCCACCCCTGCATTCGCGTAATCTTACATAGAAGGCACGATACACGATCACTCAAGAATATCAAGAAGATAAAACAATGGCCAGAATTTATAATTACTTTATTGACATTATATGGAACATTGTTCAGAGCTAACCAAACCACTTCTACTTGCAACAGACCACTTGCAACAGTGGTGTCCGGTGTCTGGGGATCGACAAAAAAAAATTTCTGAATGACTTTCGAATGAAATGTTTACGATCAAGTTACGATCACATGATGTGCTGAATTATGACCTATGACGCAGTACTCAGTCTAATGCCTAACAACGCGACGTCACTGAAATTCGTGTAGGTGAAACTATCGGAGAAAAACTGAAGTCGTTCTTTTAAGCCTAACCAAGGGAAAAATAAGTCATTTGAAGCAGACACAAGAAATGGACTACAGGAGCAGGCAGTCAAGGGCATTAGCCTAGCTGTTGACGACCTATAGCACTGACCGAAGCAACGGGAAAGATAAGTCTAGCTGTTTAAATTGTCGTCATTGCAAAACCGTAATACTGAGTCCATTTCGCTTTGATTAGGCATGTCTATGTATTTTCATGTATATATGTTAAATTTGTTTTCCATCGTATGTATTTGTTGTTAATTCGTGGGCCGGTTGGAGAGGGAACTGAAATCTCTGGGAATGTCGCGAACAGCTGACCACCTAGATTTCAGTCGTTCTTAGGGAACTTAAACGATCGCACTTTTGGAAGCCCATTGAGGTTGCCATTGGACAGTCTGTCCAAATTTGCTACCGTTTGACAATTTGCGTTAGCTGTACTGTCCCGTAGATAATTGGTGTATTTTATTCGTATTTAGTTAATAATTTTGTTCAGTTCTGTACCATGTTCGTTACTATTTCGTCCATTCTCCTCTGACTATCATTTATTTTATGATTATTAAATTTTCGTCCGTTATGAGTCCTGTGACGTCATCATTTTTCGCAGTCATTTTTTTTTGTGTGTACCTTGAGTATTCAGTTGACCTCAGGTCAGACCTTGACCCTTCATTTGGTCTGTGACATTTCCGCTTATTTTATTTAGTTCATAAATTCATTTTTAATTGTGAAAATGTCTTGTTTGCGTCTTGACATTGTTTGTACCCTTTAGTTGCATCATTGCTTGTCTGTCCTCATGATATATATTTATATTACATTAATAATATGCTATTATATGCAATAATACACTTGTAATCTAATTTAATTAATTTTTTCTGAAATTTAAGGGTAATATGGGACATTGCATAATTATGCAGTGATAGTCCAAGAAAGTAGCACTACAATTTATCATAGATGCCTAGGGCATAATAATATAATATATATATTGACAAAATAAATAATCTTATAGCTACCTTTGAGGTAATAGACCCATTGTATATTATTTAATATACTTTTCTGGTACTAAGAGAGTGACTTAGTACATTGAACAATATAATTACTAGGAATTATACCCAACATTATTGGATATTGAGGTTAATTGGGTGATATAATTACATTATATTTAACAGATATCATAACTATTTATGATATAGTATTATTTAGATACAATATTGTTACAAAATATTGTCTATTAGGTGAACTTAAACATTAAGTTCAATACTATTGTGATTACTTATATTGAATATTTCTAAGTTGAGTAAGTATAATAATTACTCTGAAGCTACTATTGACTATTTTAATCAGTAATTATCAATAATTACTACAGATAAAAGTCAAAATGCTTACTATAGACCATTTCGTTAAAATTGGCCGTGATTATGGCTACAAATCTCAAGAACTTCGTCAGTTTGCTGAATCAGAACTCGAAAAATATGAAAGAAAGGAAGAAGAGAAAAAGGCTGCATTAAAGAAAGAGGAAGAGGAACAAAAGGCAGCATTAAAGAAAGAGGAAGCAGAACTTGAGATGAAGCAAATTGCCAAGGAAAATAGGTTGAGAGAGATTGCTCAACGTGAAAGAGAAGAGCAAAGAGCAATCTCCAGGCAGGAAGAAGAGAATAAATTGAAACGAGAGGAAATTATTTTACAACAAGAAATGGAATTGGCGCGTATTAAATTGGAGACAGCAAGATTACAAGCACAAAATGCTGATGCAAACCAGAATAATAACGCACAAAATGGATCATCATCCAGCCAGCCTAAACACTTCTACAACTTTAAACTACCCATTTTCAACTTGAACGTCGACGACCTTTCATCGTTCCTGGCACGTTTTGAACAGACTTGCAAATCTAACCATTTGCCTGAAGAGTCATGGGTACTCAAGTTAAATGAATTCTTGGTTGGAGAACCACTGACAGCTTCTCAAAATGCTGACCCATCAATAGCAAATAACTACGGTGCTATTAAGTCCTTGCTTTTACGAAGATTTCACCTGGACGAGGAACACTGTAGGTTGAAATTTAGGGGAATTTTACCTGAATCTCCAAGGGATTTTGCAGGATTCATTGCGAATATACGCAATACATTTAACAGATGGGTTGAACTGGCAGAAGTCAACAAATCATACGACAAATTAGTTGATTTACTACTACGAGATAAGGTATTATCTTCAGTTAGCCAGCCATTTTTTGCATATTTGCAGGAGCGTAAACCAGGTACTATGGATGAGTTAGAAAAAATTTCTTTAAACTACTGTTCGGCACACCCGAATGCAACCATTTCTAACTCCTCATTAAGAGAACCTCTACCTGTGGCGTCTAATATGGCCTACAATCACAATAACAAACAAAGACATCACAGTGTAGACAGAAGCAGGTTCTAAAGAAATCACAATGTTAACTTTCAGAAGGGACATAATAATGATTTCAACAATAAAAATGAGTTCAACAGAGGTAGATCACGAGATAGAAATTATTCACCTCAAACAAACTACCACAATGGTCAACATAACACTCATTATAATCGATCACATACTCCCAATGATAATAGTAACTGGAAGGGTAATAATCATGGCTCGAGACATCGAGATAATAGTTACTATAGAGGACGACGAGATAATTCTAACAATTATACTCGGAATCGATCTCATTCTCGGGGATCATCTCATTACAACCATAATACAGGGGCGGCAGTTACAAATAATACTACCCCTATAGCTCAGGTTCCACTTGACAATAATACAACACAGTCTTCTGCTGCATGTTTTGCTATTAATTATAATGTGGCAAATAGTTGCCAGCAATGCAATCTTATTTTTCAGAAGGCGAAAGAAACAGTGCTTAACTGCGGACATATTATACCACAGGTAGGTCTTGCAGTCAACGATGGAACAGGCCTACTAATTTTTAACAGGGGATTAGTTAATGGATCCGTCGTCTCAGTATTGAGGGATTCGGGATCCACAACGATTGGTGTACGACAGTCGCTGGTACATCCCAGCTGTGCAACGGGGGAATATGTTCGTTGCATGACGTTTGGTGGAACAATAGAGTTTTACCCCACAGCTATTATTCATGTTAACACTCCTTTTTTCACAGGAAACGTAAAAGTATGTATGCTAAAAAAGCCTATAGCTGATTTGATGGTTGGTCGTATACACGGCAGTAAAGATTGTACTCCAGATGAGATTATAGAATGGGAGAAACATAACCTATGCACTGGAAACGCCGTGACAACTAGAGCACAGACTCAACTCATGGAGAAAGTTGATGATAATAAAATGGATGCAGACAACCAAGAGGAATTTGTAGTCAATTCACCTATTGACAGGGAAACATTTGCAACCAAACAAAAAGAGGATAAATCTTTAAAAAAATTTTTTACGTTGGTTGATAAAGTTGACAATCTATCCTCAGGTAATAATAACAAACATTGTTTTGTTATTAAAAATGGCATATTGATTAGATGTTTTCATGACAAATCACAAATGAAACAACAAGTTATGGTCCCATATACTTTCAGACGGTACATTCTTCAACATGCACATGACTCACATTGTGCTGGACATATGGGATATACTCGAACACGATCTCGAGTACTGTCTTCATTCTTTTGGCCAGGGGTGTCAAGAGATATTTCGCAGTATGTACGTTCCTGTACTACATGCCAAGAAGTGAAAGCACGTGGAGCTTTTCACACGGCGCCTATTCAGGCTTGCGATATCTCAGTGAGACCTTTTGACAAGATGGCAATAGACATTATTGGTCCATTGCTACCATCGGCCAGAGGACATAGATTCGTCCTTACGTGCATTGATTTGTGCACACGATGGCCGGAAGCTATCCCATTAAAGACCACCACTACCACAGATGTAGCTGATGCACTACATCTCATCTTTTCTAGAATAGGGTTTCCTAGAAAACTTTTATCAGACCATGGGTCACAGTTTATATCTGACACCATGAAGGAAGTCATGAAAACTTGGGACATTGATAGAAATTTAAGTAGTATTTATCATCCGATGAGTAATGGTGCGGTTGAAAGACTTAACCGTACACTTAAACAACTACTACATAAGGTTACTGCTAAGCACCCTCATGACTGGGACAGAGCACTCCCAGCTGTTCTATTTGCTTATCGGGAGGTACCGCATGAACAAACTGGCTTCTCTCCCTTTGAATTAGTTTTTGGTGCTCCCCCAAGAGGTCCTATGGGACTAATAAAAGACTTATTAATTGACGACGAGATGACTCAGGACACTCAGTCATCTTACGAGTACGTGATTAATCTTCGGAAGAACATTATTGAGTCTTGCCAGTTGGCAACAGCTTCTTCTGAGGCTGCAAAAGCTAAGGCTCGATCTCTACAAAATAAGTCTCGACGATTACGCCAATTATTCCAGGCGACGAGGCTTATGTGTTACTTCCTCACAATAACAATAAATTATTGATATCTTGGAATGGTCCTTACAAAGTCATTGATAAAATTTCCGACGTTGATTACGTCTTAGATATCAAGGGACACAAAAAGATATTTCATATTAACATGCTCAAGCAATTTCATACACGTCCTGAACACTTACAGTCAATTTTTCATGAACTAGATGACAACACAGTATCCACTTGTCATTATACTAACTTATCTGTCATCCAGGAAGAAGAATCTTCTTTTCCTGAGGTACAGTTACCGTTACCTGTACCAGTAGTTCAACCTACTGAATCTTGGCGGGATGTAACCATCTCTTCAACGGTTACACCGCAACAGCGTCTACAGATTGCTAATCTATTACAATCTTATCCAGATGTGTTGACCGACGTTCCGGGTCGCACATCGGCTATCAGTCATGACATTACTCTCAATGACGATACACCTATTCGTGTACATCCCTATTCTGTTCCTTTACATTTCCTTGCTAAAACTACTAAAGAACTTGAACAGATGTTGTCTCTGGGAATCATTGAGACTAGTAATTCGCCATTCTCTTCTCCATTAGTGATTGTCCGGAAGAAGGACAATAACATTAGACTATGTGTTGATTATAGAAAATTAAATGCTAAGACTATAGTTGACAGCGAACCACATCCACTTATCGACGACTTACTACCACGTCTATCTAACGCAACTATATTTAGTAAGATAGACTTAACAAAAGGTTATTGGCAGATACCACTGACCGAAAAGGCTAAGTACTACACCGCATTTTCCACGCCACAAGGTCTATACCAGTGGAACGTGATGCCTTTTGGGCTTGTTAATGCGCCAGCTACCTTCATTCGCCTGATGCGACAAATTTTATCAGGTAGACCAGACGTTATTACATATATTGACGACATATGCTTGTTTAGTTCGTCGTTTGAGGAACATGTTTCGGGACTTAGATATGTTTTTGACACTCTAAGGAATTATCATCTAACTGCTAAAACTACAAAGGTGCAAATCGCGTGTAATGAGATAACCTTTTTGGGACATATCATTGGATCGGGATATATCCGAACGTTACCTAGTACAGTCTCCAAAATTCTAAACATAGCAGTTCCTCAGACGAAGAAACAGGTCAGGAGTTTGTTAGGACTTGTTCAATATTACAGTAGATTCATACCAAACTTGTCATCCATCACGGCTGTATTGTCTTCATTGTTAAAAAAAGATATGCCGGTGAAGGTGACATGGACTGGTACATGCAATGAAACTTTCAACAAAATTATAAATTTGTTCTCACATGAACCAATTTTAAGACTTCCCGATGCTTCCAAAAGATTTTTCTTACGAACAGATGCTAGTAACTACGGCATTGGTGCATGCCTGCTCCAGAACCATGATGGCATTCTACACCCCACCTTATATATATCAAGAAAGCTGAAGCCGGCTGAAACAAAGTATTCCACAGTCGACAAGGAACTTTTGTCTGTGATCTGGGCAATAACGAAGCTGGAAAAATTCTTACTCGGTGCCCCCTTTACCATACAGACGGACCAACGTGCGGTCGCATCCTTGCGTCGATCCAACCACAAAAGCCAAAAACTTGCCAGATATTCAATCATCCTACAGCCATTCGAGTTCTCCATTGAACACATACCTGGCACTGAAAATTGTGTGGCAGATGCGTTGTCACGTAATCCTATTGACGACGAATAATCAACATTGACACTCTTAAACTACATCAATCAGAACTACATTGGATTGAACGAAGTATCAACTATAAAGGAACTAACCTTGCCTTCAATTCAAACTTTATAAACACTATATGCATCACAGAATTGAATTAAAAGACAATCAAGGTATATATAGACATTCAAACTTCGTCTAACGTCCATACACGATATACGAATATCATTGAACAATCATGGAATAATATCTGACGACAAGTCGAACTTATTATCCTATGGACTCTTAATTCTTCGATGCAGTTATAAATGACATTTCTTTCCGACGTAAACGTTTGACTTTTTTTTGCCTAAAAGAATTCATCAGTATCAAGACTACGGATGGATCATCATATCCTATACTAATTAATTAGTTAACTTAACTTCTTAATTGAATTATTATCAATAAAATGAAAAGTGAGAAAAAAAATTAAATGAAAGAACAAAAAAAAAAAAAAAAAAAGAGAACGAAATACTAAAAGAAGAAATTATGAAAAGAGAAAATAAATCTCACACAAGTATTAGATTAATAATTTTTTTTTAATGTACCTATACAGTATTTAGTTAGTTAAGTTAGTTAGTTATTATTCACTAACACTTAACACACACAATTAAGTTAAAACTTATATTCGAATTTCTTTCTATTTCTTCTTACTTAGTTTGTCTTTTCTTCTCTCATAACATCGCATTACATTAGAACCTTAATAATTTAACTCTTAGTTTAATTAATTAATTTAATTTTAATTAGTCAAATTAATTCCTATATGACATACTAATACGACAGACCTTACTTTAATTTAATTTTATCATTCACTATTAACATTGGACATTTATTTAGTTGATATAATGACATGTATAATATTGATATATAATGTGATTTATGATTAGATGACTATGACAAATAGTTAGTTGACACGACCGCAACACGGTTCTACTCAGAACATCGTCGGCCATATGTCACAATTGTGTTAAATTTTTTTGAAAAATTGTTAAGTCGGATAGATATTGAAAAAAAATCTATCGATTTTTTTTTCCCCGGTGTACAGGGAATTGTTACGGTATATGATATTAACGCCGTCTGCTAAAGGTTACCAGACGTGCAATTATAAAGGTTAAGACATTTAATATATTGCGATAGATGTTTCAATTAATGAACGCTTTATACACGATCGATTATGACGTGTATAGCGTTGTTTAGGACACAGTCGGTAACTAAGAAACGCTACCCTTTTCACATTGACCGTCAAGCTGTTAAGACGCGTCTGACTCTCCTTCCAATGTTGGGCATGGTATTGCCATACAGATATATTTTATGCAAGTACGGACATGGGTCAGTCCATTGCTATTACGAAGATTTGAAATGATTAAAGGTCAGTACGAAGTGAAAATTAAGGAAGGATGAATTACAGTCCATAGTATTTGATTTTGCCAGACTCATAGACTCACTGTCGGCCGTTGGAAAACCCCAACCGCGCGTGCATACAGCTATGACAATCTGCATACAGTAATTTGATTATTGGACAAGGACTGATAGGATATCTACATATCTATGCCATATATTTTCAAGTTATAATATGTACCTTTGTGATCAACATGCATGAATCGTCTTGACGTGTAATCTGTATTAAATAATTGTGGACTCAATGGAACCGACTTGTCACATCAATCGTATTCCAAGGTTCAATTATTATTCAGAATCTTCCACCCCTGCATTCGCGTAATCTTACATAGAAGGCACGATACACGATCACTCAAGAATATCAAGAAGATAAAACAATGGCCAGAATTTATAATTACTTTATTGACATTATATGGAACATTGTTCAGAGCTAACCAAACCACTTCTACTTGCAACAGACCACTTGCAACAATGGGTCGGGGTGTTAAATCATTACTATCCCCCGCGTGTTTTAAAATATTAATTTTAAATTTTAAACTTGTGACCTCTTTCAAATATGGCAGTAATGCTTCCGATTGCATTTTTTACAACCTCAGAAACACATCGGTGAACGTATTTCCTGGCTAATACCTTTCCCACCATAATCTCCCAACACGGGTTATCTGTATTATTGATGCAGAGATGGTCCAACAGAAGAATTACCTCATTATCACCTGTGTTTTCGTACACCTTCCAGACGGTTTTCTTAGACAGACAGTCTGGCTTTCTTTCCGTCGATCGTGCGAGACCACCTTGTGTCAACAATGACTATCTCTATCAAAAGTGGCTATACGAATTAAGTGATAAAAGTATTATCCGCTGACTTGTCTAATTAGCCTTGTAATACTATGATTCACATGGTGAAACGTAAACAAGTCTGGGAGTGACTAGCTAACATGTAGGTGCATAAAATGTGCCAAATAATAGGAGGATGAGTGAGGAAAATGAAGAAATAAATCGGTAATGCATGAGAGAACGAAGAATGTAGAAGGACATACACAAATATCGTCACACAGTTTACTTAGGGCTGCTGAGCTTCTCACACTTTTGCAGCCCATATCAAGTTGAAGACTTCTTGATATTATCTACACTGTAGATCTAGGCTTTTCCTGTGGCTTTTCTGTAATTCTGAAACGTCTTGAGTTGAAGTCATGACCTCCAAATTCTCCAGCTTGGCTTGCATTTAAAGGATCGTCACATCTCATTCCAAGCTAGGAGTAAGAAGCGTATGGCAATCTGTACATTCCCCGCCATCCAAGGAGTTTTCAAATTATGCAGAGCTAAAGTACTATGCTCTGGTCCTGGGCTCTAACAAAGAATTGTCACGTTCTGCACAGTGCCACTTCTCAGCTGACTGGGCCTATCACTGGGTCCACACAGAGATCCTTCTTTTCTTTCCCACTGTAAAGTTGTTTTGTCCAACACACACAAAATGTCAGTCTATAAAGAAGTGTCAGTTGTATACTGTAAACCTTCTGTAAAGTGTGGTGTGTTCTCTTTCTTCTGTAAAGCTCCACTATCAATCACTGTAGCATGTTGTTTGTGGTGCCACTACTGTATGTGTCCATTGTAGTGTACAGAGTTGTTGAGATCAGGCATGCTCCAGTCTACCCAGCTGTAAATGGGTAACTCACCCTAGTCCTAAGTTAGGGAAGGCAAAGGCAGCTGTAAACAGTAGTTTCCCTCTAAGGCTCCAGGGGAAGCAGGCCCTAAACTTGGTCACTTCAACCGACGCAGGATGGTGTATATATGGGTAGAAGGGTAGAGTGTGATTAACGCGAATGGTGTACTGTTCGTGTTCTGACCAATCTAAACACTCATTCACTTGTGTCTACAAGGCACCAATGCAGACTGCTGGAATCTTTGTTTACACAGTTTATTTGGACGCTCACACTGGGACATAACGAGTAAATCATGGGTATGTTGACATATCAATTTGCAGGCATACATAGTAGATCCTATGTCATGGCACATTCATAAATAATAGGTAGTACATCAATGGCCGCATCCCCTATCTGACTAAGCGCGTCAGTGAAGGCGGATCGGTAAGTAACTAAAGTTGCTTTATATTCACAGTTTATCATATTGTGAAACCACGATAAGGGGTTTCTATCAAAATTGAGATCTCCTTGCCACTGTCCGAATAATAAGATACATGCCCCGTTCTTTGGACAGTGATTCAAAAATACGATGACAGGAATGTAACATGGCCGCCTACCTGAGTTGTCGCTCACTCGCTCACAGGAGGATATATATATATAAGCCAAAGTTAATTTGCAATACATATGCATAATTTCATAAAGTTCCTCCACACAGATCTACCGTAATCCAGTTACCTCACGTAGACATAATTACAGTATGGAGCCTGTCATCTCCGTCGATACAAACTTGACCCTAGCGTTGCGAAGCACAAAATTCCCGCTAGGCCTAACCGACCTGAGATCATCAAAACAGGGATTGGAATTACCTGGAGTCCGAATCATACATGGTACCGTACATTAGGAGAGTCTCTAACACAACTCTAGTAGAGACACAATCTCCTATAGAAGAAAAACCACTTCATAAAGCATTTTTACTGAAGAATCTACCAGCCCTGGAAAAATGCGTAACCGCCATTGTCACGGTACATCGGAACTCATCACGACTAGACAAGACAACTCCTACTTCCGCTAGAGCGGTGTAACAAGAATATAGTCCTGCCTACCCATCCAAAATATACAATATAGGACTGATTCTACTTGTACTAATAATATGTAATACATATGAATTCAGGCCATAAACATAATAAGCAAATTAATCTATTTTCTGGCCCTAAGAAATAGGTACGGACAAGGGTGTCATATCCATGCGCCGAATTAATATCAAGAACGATTACTCCTATAATCAACAGGGTAAAACAATTATGGATTATCTAGCCTTCCCCATAGACAGCATTTTCATACACAAATGAATGAATGTCTATATTTTTTCCAAATTAAATAGCCATATCGATTTTTGTAATATGTGAGTCAAAATATGCACGCTCACAACGCACCAGTAACAATGCGCAGATGATAAGCATAAGTTTTCTGACCTTAGAGAAAGTACTTCTCTAAGTATAAATATTTCCAGAGAGGTGTTGTAGTGAAATTGACAGAGATACAACGGTAAAATACCTCCAAAGATAACATGTAAGGATAAAAACATAATGCGTAGGCTGCTGATAGTACATGATCGCCCAGACCGCGGGTCATCACCCTCCATAAAAATTGACTTGCTAGACAGGAGGGGAACGGCGGATAAAAGGAAAAAAATATGACTGGAAAGATTGCGTGAGACTAGAAAGGCTAAGGAGACGCAATTGGGGGGGAAACGGAGAAAAGTCACGTTTCCCAAGTTAACATAAAGCAAGGAACTCGACAGAAGGGACCTTGGATATGTTACGCCACAGTCATTTATTGGTCGCTTTTGCGATACCAAGCCTTTGATTTGAATTCAGCGGCAGAACGCGGATGTTTGGAATATTACAAAAATTAAAAAGTAACTTTTTCGTAATATTAATGTTAGGAATATAAAAATTAGCTGGCCGGATGGCCCATTCTGAGCAGTGAACTAATATGTTCTTAATTTTACAGACGGATAGATAATATTGAAGATAATGACAAAAGACAGTGTTGTTCACATCAACGACAGACTGTATGGAATAAAAAGTGTCGCTATTTGCACAAAAAAAACACGACCTCGAGACGCAGGTGTTCAAATCTACTTAGTAGGGAAGCGAAGGGACATTGGTGGGAGCTGTGTCTAAATATAACTTTTAACGACAAAATTTTGGAGGGGAGAGAAAGGTGGTTCAAAAATCAAGTACATTTTGAAAAAAAAAAACAAGTAGAGACGGACAGACTAACAGATAAACATCCATACTTGACTGAAGCATGACTGAAATGACTTTAGGGTAGGAAATTTGAATTTCAAATAAACCTAGGCAGTGATTGGCCACAGACAATCATTTTATCGGCGCTCAGACGCGCAAGTGGGGCCATTCCTCAATAGTTGTTCGATGATAGACACAGTATTTTAAAGTGTGGTGATTTCCAAATGAAAGAAAGTGAAATAAGTTCAGGGACGCCATACTATAGCCAGCAGCTCAGCTGAGTTTTGCTAGCATTTCTGTGTTCTTTATTCATAATCTGGTAAGATTGAAATTATTTCTTTGTATATTTTGAATATTGTTTAATGTTCGAGTGATTTGATACTGCCATATCGAAATCTAGCCTTACAAACAAGTAGGGATTTGCTCTAGACCCCCCGCCCAAGTCAGGGTCTAGGGACCAACAATATACATAAACTCCAACAAGGGTTAGGAAAGACAGATCAAGTGTTGAGAATAATGAAACATATTACCTATCCACTTTTTAGGGAAAAAAACTAATAAATATTTTTCAGAATCTATAGTCTGGGAGGACCTATCTGATGTAAAACCACCATGGTAAATGTGCTGTTTGGTCAGAGAGATCTGACCTGTCTGTATGATGTGGTTGTTGTGTCCGTGTTGTGTCCAGACGTGGGTAGAGAATAGAATTTTGACACATAGCCAATACTTTGATTGCAGAGCTGTGAGTTTCAGTTGTGAACAAGGCGGTGTCCATTCAGTTGGTGATTTTACTCGAGTGT
This sequence comes from Oreohelix idahoensis, assembly GCA_024509875.1. Taxonomy (NCBI): domain Eukaryota; kingdom Metazoa; phylum Mollusca; class Gastropoda; order Stylommatophora; family Oreohelicidae; genus Oreohelix; species Oreohelix idahoensis. The sequence goes on along the minus strand of JAMPIV010009436.1, from coordinate 139,944 downwards.
ATCTGTGCAGTACGTTGTGACAGAGACCACTATTATTGCCCGCCAGCACGGAGAGGTGGGACCACCAGATTTCAGCACCAGAGCTACATATGCAAGATGAGTGAGCCTCTGGTCTGCTGGAAGTTCACCAACGCCTTTTAGTACTAATACCCCATAAAATTCCTGCAATTTACTGGACACTGTGTAGTCAATATAGACAGGTGTGATGAGGCCACCCCAACAGCACAAGCATTAACTATCCTCCCAAGTAGATGACTACTAGAACATTTTAATAAAACTAACTAGTCTAGTACTTATATATGTACACTCTTGCATTTATTATGTAACATTCCATGCATTTCTTTCATAAATTTTAAATCCTTTTTTTTCTAAAAAAAAAAAAGTTCTGGTCAACATAAAACTTGATCCAGAACAAATAAATGTAATATAATTCTATCAAAAATTTTACACACGTGAGTTAGTTCAGTGTATTTTAACATTTGTTAATATTATTAGTCTGCTTAAATATCTGTGGGTGTATCTATAATTATCACACCACATTACATATCATTACCCTAGACATTTTACATAGATACATTCATTAGAAAGAAAAAAAATAAGTGTGAGGTCGTAGTGGTAGCAAGAAAGGCCTTCTGTCAATTCACAACTACATTTTATCTCAGGAGCCTTCACAGCTGGCCTCATACATTACATTTAGTAATATCACCATCATACAATACCATCAAACCCACTACAGGTGTCACCAACGCATACTACAATATTAGCAATGACACAATTTCTACATTAGTTTATACATAAATTTCGTCTAAGATATCTTAACATCATGATCATCAAAGACGAAAAACATTGAAAAATCAGCGGTGAATAAATATCAATGAACCGCTAAGTAGTGTTACAATCAATATATGATATTACATATGTGTACACATTTCAACATAGGAACAACTGTATCAAAGTTGTATAACAGTTATGAATCATGTGGGCATCTAGACAAAATATCTGCCATCACATTTTCTGACCCACGGATAGCTCGCACCGAAAAATGAAATGGCTGCAAAGCAATCGCGTATCGCGTTGATCTTGTGCTCTTCAGATTTTTACTCTGAATAGCCGTAAGAGCTTTCTGGTCAGTTTCCACAATGAAATGCGCGCCAAGGAGAAATCTTTGCAGTTTAAGGATTGACCAAACCATAGCCAATAATTCACGGTCTAGGACCGAGTAATTCTTCTCTGCGGCATTTAATTTCCGAGAAATATACATCACAGGATGCAGAGTTCCAGAGTACTCTTGCATTAGTGCTGCTCCAATCCCGGTGGATGAAGCGTCACTACGAAGAATAAATGTCTTATCCTTAGAAGGCAATACTAGGATAGGTGAAGTAGAAAACATAGTTTTAACCTTATCCAAAGAGGATTGACATTCTTGAGTCCAGTGGACTACATTAGGAGACCCTTTCTTTAGCAAGGAAGAAAGAGGTGACATAATGGAGGACAGATTCGTAATGAATCGTCCATAAAATTGTATTAGACCTAAGAGACGTCGCACTTGCTTTTTAGTCTTAGGAATAGAAATGTTAAGTATCTTACTTGTATTATGGTCTTCTGTTTTTAGGAACCCATGACCAACACGGTGTCCTAAGAAAGATATTTCGCTAAAACCAATACATGCTTTCGATGGTTTCGCTGTCAGATTATGCTCGCGTAAGATAGACAATAGTTCATTTATCCCATTATAGTGATCGTTCCAAGTATCACTGAAAAGACAGATGTCATCAAGATACGCAATGACATCTGAGCGATGAGATAGGATTCGACGCATCATGCGTACGAATGTTGCAGGGGCGTTCATAAGACCGAAAGGCATGAAATTCCATTGGAATAGACCCCTAGGCGTCGAAAAAGCAGTAAACGGTTTGGCGTGTTCGGATAATGGAACTTGCCAATATCCCTTAGACAAATCGAGTTTAGTAAAGAAATGATAATTCGATAGTCTCGTAAGTAGCTCTTCTAGTAAAGGCATAGGTTCAGCATCAAATTTCGTCACTTGGTTCAATTTGCGATAATCCACGCAAAGACGTATGTTATTGTCTTTTTTTCGTACAATAACCATCGGCGAAGAATATGCTGATGTGGATGGTTCAATAATTTTTAACTCTATCATCTCATCCAACTCTTTCTCTACCTGTGCTTGAAAATGTATCGGGATAGGATACGGTCTGACTCTTATAGGACTATGGTCAGTAAGAATATGTCATGTTGAATGACATCAGTTTGACCAGGAATGTCAGTAAGGACATCCTGAAATTGTTCTAACATAGTAGAAACTTGTTTCTGCTCTCCTGGAGATAATTCTGGAGAAATTGCAACATCTTTCCATGATTCATTAGAGTGAAGAGGAATCATTGGAAAAGGTAAATTTACATCCGAGAAACTCGTTTCCTCATCCTGTATTACTGACAGAGATGAGTACTGTCCATGTTGGACTGGAAAATCGTCCGTTGCCTGGAAAACAGGTTGTAAATAATCAGGACGTTCATGGAATTCCGTGAGCATGTTGATGTGGAAGGTTTTACGCTTCCCGTCAATATCGACGATATAGTCAACATCGGAAACTTTTGATATTATATCGTACGGACCTTTCCAAGAAATAAGAAGTCTATTTTCCCTACAAGGTAGCAAGACAAATGCTTTGTCACCTGGACAAAGTTGTCGCAAACATCTCTTTTTATTGGCAAATTCCCTTGCCTTCTGTTTCGCAAATTCAGAAGAAGCAGTTGCCAATTTGCATGCTTCAATAATCTTGTGTCTAAGTGCGATGACATATTCATAAGAGGATTTTGTGTCATCGACAATATTATCAGCAGTTATAAGATCATGAAGTAAGGACATAGGACCTCGCGGTTTCGCGCCAAAGACAAGTTCAAAGGGAGAAAATCCTGTATGTTCGTTGGCGACCTCTCTATATGCAAAGAGAGCCGCGGGTAAAACCCTATCCCAATCCTGAGGATGATCTTCTGTTATCTTACCTAGTAGGTTTTTCAGAGTTCTATTCAGACGTTCCACCATCCCATTGGACATAGGATGATAAATACTACTCAGCGATCTCTCTATCTTAAGAGTCGACATTACTTGAGACATGGTATCCGATATGAGTTGGGTACCATGGTCGGATAATATTTTTGCTGGAAATCCCAGACGAGAAAATATTAACCAAAGAGCATCTGCGACGTCAGCAGTAGTTATGCTCTTTAGAGGAACAGCCTCCGGCCAACGTGTGCACATATCAACACACGTCAAAATAAATTGGTGTCCTCTAGCAGACTTTATCTTAAATGGACCAATGATGTCTATCGCCATTTTTTGAAATGGTCGAATTGGAATGTCTGCAGCCTGAATAGGTGCATCATGGCGTGGACCTCTGGATTTAATCTCTTGACATACTTTACAAGATCGACAATAGATTCGTATGTCCTTATTCACAGCAGGCCAAAAGAAAGATTGAAGAACTCTAGCTTTAGTACGGGAAAAACCCATATGTCCAGCACACTGCGAATCATGAGCGTGCTGTAAGATTTTAACTCTCATATTTTTAGGCACAAGGATTTGAGAATGAATGGATTTAGCGGAGTCTTGTACCATACGTACAAGTACGCCATTCTTCATCGTAATCCATGATTTACGATTTGTATCCTTATTCGGATCACCTTTTGTTGCCAGAGTAAAGAATTTATTTAGAGTAGGATCACCTTCCTGCTGTTTTATAAAGGAATCATGGGAAATCTCCAAGGGATCATCTTGGATCTGCGCATCATTATCTTCAGAATGTGAAGATTGCGGCATATTAAGAGCTTGAGCCCTAGTGATTACTGCATTAGCAGATTGCATATTAACATTTTCCCAATTAGAAATTTGCTGTGGAGTGCATTCTTTCACTCCATGAATGCGACCGATGATAAGATCAGCGATCGGATTCGGCAAGAGACATGCTTGCACCTCTCCTGTAAAGAAAGGCGTTGCAATATTGATAATGGCAGTGGAGTACTTCTCCAATGTGCCACCAAATGTTACACATTTGACTATATTGCCTGTAGCTCGAGAAGGATTTACGAGTGATTGCCTCACTCCGATGGTAGTGCACCCCGAATCGAAAAGAATTGATACCGGAGTACCATCTATTAGGCCCCTATTAAAGACAAGAGCACCCCTTCCATTATGCGCGATTGACGCATGGAGCGCGGGAAGCGAGTGACCGCAGCTTAAAGTAGAAACTGTGGTTGGATCGAATAATGTTTTGCATTGCGAACACTCAGATGCTCTAGCAAAATCGAAAGCGGAATTTGCTACACTATTGGAGTCTTTTTTATCATTATTCTGATTACCGGCGTCGTGGAACTCCTGTTGTGCAGAGTTAGCCTGGTAATAAGATTTACCATGTCTTTTGTGTTGTGATCTACCTCGGTTATAATTGTCTCTATAATTATTATTTCCTCTTTTATAACCCCTATTTGGGTTTGAATCATAATATTCATGATCATAATCATCACGCTCATTATATTGAGTATCCCTGTAATATTGGTTTTTTTTTCTCCATGAAGCACTTGGGTAGTTCCTATAGCTACTCCCTTTACTAGAATTTCTAAAATTATGGGTACCCCTCGCGTGTCGAGGACTATCAGCCCGATTCCAGTTCTTCGAAGAAGAACCCTGATTTGAGTGGTTATCTTGGTTTTGATACTTATTCCAATTAACCTTTTTATCAAATTTATTTTTAGCTCCTTGGAATTTGTGTGAGTAATTCTGATTATATTCTGTTGCCGAAGCAACTGGCATACTCTCTTTAATGTTAGAGTTACTAAGAATCATGTCAGGGTGTGCCGTGGCATACTGGTCACAATATTCTTCCATTTGCTTTAATGTACTAGGTTTACGCTCATGTAAGAACTTTAGGAATGATTTATTTACCGAAGACATGACCTTGTCTCTTAGCAATAAATCCGTAAGACCATCAAATGTTTTCTCTGTTTTGGATAATTCAATCCATCGTGAAAGTGTAATTCGTGCTTTTGAGATGAATTCTGAGAATTCTACACCTACCTCAGGTCTCATTGTTTTAAACAAAAGACGATAACCTTCCTCAGACAGCTGATATCTCTTCATCAAAGCTGCCCTAACAGCATCATAATTATCCTTGTCGGCCTCTTCGACGAAATATAACTTACTCAGAGACTCCCCTTTTAGATTTTCAGACAACTGATTCACATACTGTGATTTGTCAACATTATGAGCTCGACAAGCCCGTTCAAATCTATCAAGCCAGAATGCTATATCATCACTGGCAGAGTTGAACGCTGGTACCTTGACCTTGTACACAAAGGGTTTACCATTACCACTAGATGCCTGATTAACATTACTCATACTTGTCAATTTTAATTTCTCTAACTCAAATTCATGTTCTCTTATTGCTTTTCTCTCTTCAGCTTCTCTATCTAATCTTCTCTGTTCTGCAGCAGCTTCTAATTTCTTCTGTTCTGCAGCAACTTCTAATTTCTTCTGTTCTGCAGCAACTTCTAATTTCTTCTGTTCTGCAGCAACTTCTAATTTTTTTTGTTCAGCTGCAGCAGCAGCAGCAGCTTCTAATTTCTTCTGTTCTGCATCAAATCTCCTTTCCTCCACTTGCATCTGCAATTTCTTTAGTTCAGCAGCAGTATCAGCTTCTTTTTCTAATCTTTTTTCTTCAGCTAGAGCTTTCCTCTCTTCAGCAGCAGCAGCAGCAGCTTTTCTCTCTTCAGCAGCAGCTTCTAATTTTTTTTCTTCTATTTGAAGTTTTCTCTCCTCAGCCGCAGCTTTTTTTTCCTCAGCAGCAGCTTTTTTTTTCTTCTGCAGCTAATGCTTTGTCATATTGAGCAACAGCCCATTGTTCTAAGTCTTTCCCAGTCTTATCAAGGGATTTTCCTTGTGCTATAAAGTAATCTAATGTAGACATTTTGTCTTCTTAAATCAGAAACCTGAAAAGTAAATAAATTACCTTATTTCACTTTAATGGGAGACAAGTCTATACCATAGACTTAGTCTTAGTGAAAACTTGTATGGTTTATAATACCCAATGATAACTTGAGTACCTGTGGACAACAATAACTGTATCTCAAATACTGTGGGAGACAAGCCTTACAAAGGTCTTGTATACCTTAATGTAATCAATGATCACTTGAGTACCTGTGGAAAATAATATTTCCCTTTTCCAATCACTTTGGGAGACAAGCCTTATAAAGGTCTTGTACACTTTGTTTTATAACAATAACAATCATAAAGTACTGATCTGTACTATACTATAAGTGTATTCCACTATACCTCATATGTCATATGTCAACTAAAGACATTACAAAGGACAAACAAGAAAAGACAATCTGAAAACATTTGCAGAGATCAAATTAAATTAAATAGGAGAAATGAAAAAAATGATCACAGAATCCGTGATGATAACTGCAATAAGATAACAAGACAAATAACGCCACAGTGTATAAACATAAGGGTGTAAAGAACTGAAATGCAAGGAAAGATGAGACCTACAATTATACAAACAAATCAAACAAAAATAAAGAACAGAAAAAATGTTACAAATACAAATATGAAACAGTCGTCACAACTAACCAAATATTTGCAAACTATGTTGCATGCAAATTTCAATTAAGAAATTGCTCCCTATAGAACGCCAGAACAAGACCAATATCACTTGGTATTTCCTGTTCTAGTCACCTCCCATCCAGGCCCGCAAAGACATAACAATCACACATATAAACAAATAATATATAAACATAAATATATAAATCATCAATGTGTGTATCATATCATGCAATGTGTTGTAGTTGCAATGTATAGTACTGTATGCTCAGTTTTAATCAATTAGACTACCACTTTATTGAGTAATAGATTTGCATTCTAACTATTACACTGTCCAATTTTTTTGAGCACATTAGAAGATCCACCGATGAAATTTGCACTTTATGTTCAACAATGCTCTTGTATTACAGCAGGATAAACAATCACTGGTTTAGAACACTGACTGTATTGTGCCAAATGTCAACAAGTGCTGACCCAGATATTGCTACACTTGTCAGAACAGGTCAAGCTGACATTGATTGTATAGCTGTCCTACTGGTGTTGATGTGGTCAAACAAAAGTTCTTGTAACTGTAATATGTGATTCTCAACACAAGACTGCGTAGGCTGGACCCAGGGATCTGGCTCACCACTGTAAAATTTCTTTCCCACTGTAAAGTTGTTTTGTCCAACACACACAAAATGTCAGTCTATAAAAAAGTGTCAGTTGTATACTGTAAACCTTCTGTAAAGTGTGGTGTGTTCTCTTTCTTCTGTAAAGCTCCACTATCAATCACTGTAGCATGTTGTTTGTGGTGCCACTACTGTATGTGTCCATTGTAGTGTACAGAGTTGTTGAGATCAGGCATGCTCCAGTCTACCCAGCTGTAAATGGGTAACTCACCCTAGTCCTAAGTTAGGGAAGGCAAAGGCAGCTGTAAACAGTAGTTTCCCTCTAAGGCTCCAGGGGAAGCAGGCCCTAAACTTGGTCACTTCAACCGACGCAGGATGGTGTATATATGGGTAGAAGGGTAGAGTGTGATTAACGCGAATGGTGTACTGTTCGTGTTCTGACCAATCTAAACACTCATTCACTTGTGTCTACAAGGCACCAATGCAGACTGCTGGAATCTTTGTTTACACAGTTTATTTGGACGCTCACACTGGGACATAACGAGTAAATCATGGGTATGTTGACATATCAATTTGCAGGCATACATAGTAGATCCTATGTCATGGCACATTCATAAATGATAGGTAGTACATCAATGGCCGCATTCCCTATCTGACTAAGCGCGTCAGTGAAGGCGGATCGGTAAGTAACTAAAGTTGCTTTATATTCACAGTTTATCATATTGTGAAACCACGATAAGGGGTTTCTATCAAAATTGAGATCTCCTTGCCACTGTCCGAATAATAAGATACATGCCCCGTTCTTTGGACAGTGATTCAAAAATACGATGACAGGAATGTAACATGGCCGCCTACCTGAGTTGTCGCTCACTCGCTCACAGGAGGATATATATATAAGCCAAAGTTAATTTGCAATACATATGCATAATTTCATAAAGTTCCTCCACACAGATCTACCGTAATCCAGTTACCTCACGTAGACATAATTACAGTATGGAGCCTGTCATCTCCGTCGATACAAACTTGACCCTAGCGTTGCGAAGCACAAAATTCCCGCTAGGCCTAACCGACCTGAGATCATCAAAACAGGGACTGGAATTACCTGGAGTCCGAATCATACATGGTACCGTACATTAGGAGAGTCTCTAACACAACTCTAGTAGAGACACAATCTCCTATAGAAGAAAAACCACTTCATAAAGCATTTTTACTGAAGAATCTACCAGCCCTGGAAAAATGCGTAACCGCCATTGTCACGGTACATCGGAACTCATCACGACTAGACAAGACAACTCCTACTTCCGCTAGAGCGGTGTAACAAGAATATAGTCCTGCCTACCCATCCAAAATATACAATATAGGAATGATTCTACTTGTACTAATAATATGTAATACATATGAATTCAGGCCATAAAAATAATAAGCAAATTAATCTATTTTCTGGCCCTAAGAAATAGGTACGGACAAGGGTGTCATATCCATGCGCCGAATTAATATCAAGAACGATTACTCCTATAATCAACAGGGTAAAACAATTATGGATTATCTAGCCTTCCCCATAGACAGCATTTTCATACACAAATGAATGAATGTCTATATTTTTTCCAAATTAAATAGCCATATCGATTTTTGTAATATGTGCGTCAAAATATGCACGCAACAGAGTGTATAGTTACAAGAGATGGAAAATGTAGCGTTGACACATTAAGGTCATTTTTCAAAACCAGCTCAAACGTTTAGACGTATAATTTAGTTTACATTCTACAGTGATTTAACCGGATTTATTAATGGCTTGTAACGGGAAATTTATCTGTCCATCTTAATGTTCTTACCACTTTGGCTGTCGTATGTGATAGGAGGAGTTGTGTTAATGATAGTTTTAATGACACTTCTCTTAAATCTGATTTTTCTTGGCTTTTCTCTTAAATTATTCATAATCGTGTCTAAGTAATGAGTTTTAGTTGACAGTTTATGGGATGACGACCATGAAAATGACAGTTGTTTTTGCTGGTGATCTTGCGTTTATGACGGTGATGTTGAGGCTCAGTTGAGTTTTTGATGGTGATGTAGAGTCTTAGTGTTTCTTGTTGTTTTTTAAATAAAATTTTGCCTCGTTTTTGCGAGCCGCGTCCCGGTCAAATTAGTCCGTTATATTAGGGCGATGTCCAAATATAATTGACTTTTAGGTCTGAGTTAAGAGGCTTAGTTGATTTCATGATGGTGATGTTGAGTTAATAATGATGATTTTCAGGGTCACTGTTGCTGTTATGATAGTGGTTTTTTTAGTTTTTGCTGCTTTCCTTCGTAGCACGCACCTTTCAACCATTTACCATATGCATGGAGCGGTTGGTTATATCAGGATGCTTTTAATTTTGTGCGATATTTTGTGTACTGTGATAAATTATTCTTCGATGATGCTTGTATAGTTTAGTTATTGTTCAGGATGGTGTGATGTTCAGGAGCTCGGCTGTATCAATCCTGACATGTGTTTAGTATTGGTTAAATGTTTATTTATGTCAATCCTGCAAAATCCTTAGCTTTATGGGGAAGCCTACTACAGTACAACTACTGAATAGCCATGCGAGCAGGAATGCAAGGTTCAGACAACTTTATTTTTTAAATTATTTTTCTTTTGTTTTTGTGATGTATTGTTTTGTCAACTTGTGTAGTTCATGTGAAGTTGTAATGCCTATAGTGATGATGTTGAGGCTTGTT
>JAMPIV010009436.1:0-125000 GCA_024509875.1 Oreohelix idahoensis | reverse complement strand
AGATCAAACGGTTTTCAAGATCAGACCAGTTTTTGTCATCCGCAGACCAGGATCTGATTGCCGTGACGTGGCGATAGCCTTGTTGCACTCCTCCGCATTTCCTTACAGAAGGGAAGACAAAAGAAGAAGAGTGTTTGAAGTTGTCAGTATTAGAACAAAGAATAGTTGTGTCTATTCAAGTAGTTATCGGTAATGTGTTTTTCGATGAGTACTAGAATATATATGTGCTAAACTCTGTAGTATGCAGTTACCGAGTATTTATAGCACATTGGGATACCATCTTTTTATCAAAGCTAAGGAGAGAGAAAACCGATGAGTGTATCTGTGGCACCGATAAAATGACTGCTGAACATCTTCTTCAAAGACGCCAAACATATGAGGGACATAGAAAGATCATGAAGCTGTCACCATGACCATTCCTGGAAAAAAACTCTGGAGATACAAATAGCCTCAAAGTGGACGCTGTTTTCTTTGAAAATATTCAAGTAGATGTCTGAGAGTTTACGAATGAAAATATTTAAGTAGACGTCTGAGAGTTTACGAATGAAAATATTTAAGTAGATGTCTGAGAGTTTACGAATGAAAATATTTAAGTAGATGTCTGAGAGTTTACGAATGAAAATATTTAAGTAGATGTCTGAGAGTTTACGAATGAAAATATTTAGGTAGACCTCTGAGAGTTTACGAATGAGAATATTCAAGTAGACGTCTGAGAGTTTACGAATGAAAATATTTAAGTAGACGTCTGAGAGTTTACGAATGAAAATATTTAAGTAGATGTCTGAGAGTTTACGAATGAAAATATTTAAGTAGATGTCTGAGAGTTTACGAATGAAAATATTTAAGTAGACGTCTGAGAGTTTACGAATGAAAATATTTAAGTAGATGTCTGAGAGTTTACGAATGAAAATATTTAAGTAGATGTCTGAGAGTTTACGAATGAAAATATTTAGGTAGACCTCTGAGAGTTTACGAATGAAAATATTCAAGTAGACGTCTGAGAGTTTACGAATGAAAATATTTAAGTTGATGTCTGAGAGTTTACGAATGAAAATATTCAAGTAGACGTCTGAGAGTTTACGAATGAAAATATTTAAGTAGACGTCTGAGAGTTTACGAATGAAAATATTTAAGTAGATGTCTGAGAGTTTACGAATGAAAATATTTAAGTAGATGTTTGAGAGTTTACGAATGAAAATATTTAAGTAGACGTCTGAGAGTTTACGAATGAAAATATTTAAGTAGATGTCTGAGAGTTTACGAATGAAAATATTTAAGTAGATGTCTGAGAGTTTACGAATGAAAATATTTAGGTAGACCTCTGAGAGTTTACGAATGAAAATATTCAAGTAGACGTCTGGGAGTTTACGAATGAAAATACTTAAGTAGATGTCTGAGAGTTTACGAAGAAGAAGGAGGAGAAGAAGATGAAGAGGAAGAATAAGAAGAAGAAGAAGAAGAAAGAGAAGAAGAAGAATAGGAAGAAAAAGAAGAAGAACAGTATTTATAACGACTGGTAAAGTGTCACAAGATGGATTTTGGTGCGTCCTCTTTCCGATCTCTCTTTCACTACGGCAGTATCAGTTACATGTTTGTACTGATTTCATTGCGATTTTGTTTCTGAGTCGCACCCTTTTCTTTCAGTTTGCTATGCAGCAGAGAGCTTGTTTGTTCAAACATCTGATACCCCTTGTTGGTGATAATACATCGCGTTTGCAAGGGTAAACTCAGAAATGAGGTATCTGAGGAAGGTGGTTGAAGTAACAAGAAGAGACATGGTCCGCAACCAGACGATACGTCAAGGCCTAAAATCCCACCCGCTGCAGACCCAAATAGAACAGTCCCAACTAAGATGGTTTGGCCATGTCTGCAGAATGGGAGAAGATCGGCTACCACGACAAGCATGGGAAACAAAGAGCCAGGGATCCAGACCTCCAGGACGACCCAGAGTCCGCTGGGAGGACAATATTAGACAATCTTTGAAGGACCGAGGACTAGAATGGAACCAGGCCAGGAAAAAGACAGCCGATAGGATAGTCTGGCGCTCTCTCTTCCAAACCTCTACACCTCACGGTAGAAGAGGAACGACTAAGTAAGTAAGTAAGTAAGTTTGCAAGGGTGCGGCAAAGCTTTGCTAAGATTAGGCCCGGGTGCGCGGCAGATAAGAGATTAATCGTCTGTGCGACACATTCTGGACAGTCAAGCATGACATAATCGTTTCCGGTACACCTTGTTACAAAGACATTACTTTAGAGAAAGAAATAATTTGTTACATGTTACACACATTGTCGTGTGAGGTTACCGATATGTCTGTAAGTTCGCCTGCCGGCAATCGGATGTTTACAGCCCATTTTCAGAAAAGTAATGTTTGAAATTTTGCACTAGATGAGTCATGCAAAATAATCAAATCAGGTTGGCTGATCGTTTGAGCCCCATAACAAACAGGGTGGGGTAAGACAGTGAATATAACCTGACACATTTCAGTGGTTTTTTCACTGTGAGATTCACGCTTGCCAAAGACAATAGACGTGCCAGTTAGAATTCAGAGTTTCCATTTATCAGACCGGACACCTTTTATTTGAGTATTTATCAGGACTTACAAAAACAGCCCAGGAAATCTCTATAATTTTAATAAGGACAGCCGCTGTCTGTGGAAACTGAAGGAAACACACAAAGTCAGAGAGGGAACGTATTAAATTAACAACACCATAGACGCGTGTAAGAGGCCGATTCAAGTCTCTTTTATTCCTCTGAGCAAAACGTCTGTGAGCCAGGATTGGCGTAAGTTGTGATTTTACATTCTATCTTTTATTACGAACATGTGAACTAATATATATATATGTATATTACCATGTGAATTTTAATATGTGAAAATCGCTAGTGGATGTCCCAGTCATTTGAGGCTGGCAACCTCAGCGTATAGAATGATGATTCATGAACCACCACTGCACGGGCTGGTGACTGCTTTATTGCTAGTTTCTTAAAGAGAACTAAACGCATAAAGAGTCACAGGTTCCATACGGAGCAGGGAGGGAAAGATGAAAGAAATGATGTACATTCTAAGTATAATACTTAGTTTCAAAACAGTGTAAATGTCGATGTTAACATATGCACTTTAAAATTAATGGAAGTTTTAAACTTTTCAAATCAGTGTAAACATAAATGAAAACATATTCAATTTATATTGTGAACACTTTTCAATGAGTGGAAATGTAAATGTAAACATATTCTATCTGTACTTTTAACTTTTCATTTAAATGTAATGTAAAGCTAAAGCTATTCAATTTAAATGTAAAAGAAAGTTTTATCCTGAGGGATTAAATTTAATTCTCATCGAGGGTAAATTCTGAGATAAATTGGATGGTAGAATAGAAGAAAGGGGACACATAAGTATGTGTCGGGAAATGCAATACCTAGAAAAGCATTTCGTTTCTATTCTTTATCACAGTTATTGGTGGTACCAGCAGAAAGTACTATCTCTGGAACAAGAAGGGATGGTAGAATAGAAGAAAGGGGACACGTAAGTATGTGTCGGGAAACGCAATACCCAGAAAAGCATTTCGTTTCTATTCTTTATCATAATTATTGGTGGTACCAGCAGAAAGTACTATCTCTGGAACAAGAAGGGACAAGTGGCCTACGCTTTAAAACGAAGGCTCATTTTGTAGACTCTCCTTGACATTTCTGGGAAACGATCTACACCCGACAACCTTGACCAGCGACGAGTGTAAAAAGAACTAGCCCATCAGCAGGAGAAGAAACTACTATTGGTAGCTAAGTGTAAAATATATGCTGCCAACGTGAACTTTTTTTCATCGTCTCTATTATCCATCAATGATGAAACTTTTCTTCTGAACTGTACAAATTTAACTTCGATTTAATCATTTTAAAATTACTGCATGTTTGTCTCAGTCAATTTACTACACACACGCTAAACGGAGCTAAACCAGTATAATAAGAATTCCACTGAGTAAATCAGAGGTGGGTGCTTAAACGAGCTAACATAAACCATTGCTTAATCCTTCACAAAAGTTGTCGGCAGATTCTAGAATTAACGTGTTCAGCCAAACGCAGCATTGTTTTCGCTTATCTGAATATCTCGTGAATACCCCTTTGTGGTAGAAGCGTCATTAACCTTCTATCTACATATCTGCCAAGAGTAATCTTTTTCGAAGGTAGACACCTTTGAAGCCCATATTAGATACTCTTGAGTTGTGGCCACTGTTGGACCACTACTGCAAAGCAGGGGAGGCAATACCGTCACATAAAGTATTAAATATGACTTTTTTCATGTAGTGTTAGTGGTGAGTGATCTGACTTTTTTCTAACTTTTATTAACGACACAAATAACCTCTGACATTTCTACCCTAATGTACGTCTTACTTCTGATCGATCGAGTTCTCATTTCGATATTATAACACAAATATTAAGTGTGCTCCACTGCACAGAACGCTAATGCCCTGGTCATCGCCAATGCCCTGGTCATCGCTAATCCGACGCTATTGGTTGGCTTCAGACTAAAGGTTATTTTCTGGTTAACGGACTCTGTTTAAGGCTCATAAAAAGGTAAAGGTTCTATTTAGACTAGTACGTTATAGAGTGACATCCGCTTGTAATGTTAACACTGCAAAGAGGGGGGGGGGGGAAGGTGGAAAAGGGGGGGGGGGGTTGTTACTGAAAATCAATATTTCAGTGACCACATAATTTACTAGTCTAAAGAGAACGTTTAGCCCCTAAGTTCATGTTGGATTTCCATACATAAGGAAACATTTAGTGCCTGCGTTCATACAAGCAGACCTGCAGACTTCACAAAACTAATTGTTGCTTTTTTCTTTACTTGCCAGCGACAAGTATTAGCTGCTCGTTAAAGGCAAAGCGTGTCCCATTGCAGATACTTCCGTAGGAGAATGAAAGGTTAGAGATTTCTAAATACTAGGCCCAGTTTTATGAGATGTGGTGACCAGTTCACATACTCTCTAACTTTCTTCTTTTACTCTAAAGCAAAGTCAAGTGTCTATTTATAGCTGGGTGTACTGGAACGTGACGCTACCAGATTTCGAACCCGGAACCCGGTTACTTTGTTTCGAGATGCAAGACCTTTAATCACTCTGCCAATGGGACGCACACTTAGAGTCACCAAACAAAATGGCTTGGAAACTTCCGTAGAAAGCAATGAATCATCTATGACTAAAAGTCTTCAACAGTTGTATTTTATTTTAAGTCACAATTTTACGTGAATATTTGATGCAATTTGCGCCCAGTTGTGTTCAGAAAATGTGTCACTATCTACAGTCTGTTGTTTAAATTGATCATTACTTACTTAATCGTTTGTGTATAAAGTGGATTACAGTCATTATCATCCTTCAATGCCCCCCCTCCCCCCCCCCCCACGGCATAAGCCTTTAACAAACCTATTCCAAGGCTTCCTGTCCTGTGTCATCACTTTAAGGTTTTTCCTTCTTCATAGCTTTCATGTCTGTCTCTAGGTCTCTTCTACGTTTGTTTCTTGGTCTCTTCTACGTTTGTTTCTTGGTCTCTTCTACGTTTGTCTCTAGGTCTCTTCTACGTTTGTCTCTAGGTCTCTTCTACGTTTGTCTCTAGGTCTCTTCTACGTTTGTTTCTTGGTTTATCTCTACCTCATTTACCCTGGGGATTCCAGAACAAGAACTGCCTGGCAATGCTATCAACATGTTTTCTCAATGTGTGGCCTATCCATCTCCAGCGCCTTCTTCTGGTTCTTGTCATCATTTCCACATATTTGATCTTGTCATACCACTTCAATTTTTCTATACGCAAGCACCAATTTATGAAAGTATGTAGCTTTTTGGTTGTTGTTTTTGTTGTTCTCCGTGTATCAGAGCTATACAGTAGAACTGACTTGACATTTGAATTGAATATTCTGATTTGTTAGGCGGATCATAGGGCCGTATCAAAGGTTATAAGATGGTTTCGATTCCAAATTCATATTTTGCTTGTCCACTAATTCAAGAGATAATATTCGATAGATCTAAAGAAATGTATATGTGATATTTACTCGTGTAATGAGTCCGCTGGGAGGATAACATTAGACAATCTTTGAAGGACCGAGGACGCAGGTTTTGGCGCAAAGACCGGGAGACTAAACACAAGACCATGGCGTTTCCTCAAGCGAGAGGCAAAGCCACTCCGTATATGGTCATGTGAATAGAGACTAAAGACGTGACAACAATTCAAGACCTTCCCCGCCACAGGTCAATGTTACCAACAGATTACTGGTGGCAATGTATGTAGTTATTATAATATTTATTTGTCTGAGGGAAAGTATTTGTTTTTAGAATCAGGATGCTTTCCTGGCCAAAGATATATCACCCATGATTGATTAATACTTTTGTTATATGGGTTATCTCCCCTAAATATCGAACTTAGCGTATGAATCCAGATTTTGTTCGTTTGTTCCTTGTTGGGCCAGAAACAGATTGTTCTTGCTTAGGTTTATGCAAGAATGTTTATGGTCCGAGTCTATGTTTACTCCGTGTCTATATAAGACGATTCGGTCTTATATCGTGATATCTTTGTATGTCTAAGTGGGACTATTTTTCCTTGTACTGAACTTTGGGGTCAGGCAGTTTTCTGCGCATGTCGAGGACGAAAAGTGTCTTCCGTGATGATGGAGCCTGGCGGATGCCATGTCGGAGACGAGTCCGAAGTTTGTTGATCGCTGTGATCTATTATGGGGAAGAAGATAGTTTCTGATATGATTATTAAGTCTGTGAGTTCCCCAGTGTTTATTCTGTAACGCCAGGAGAGGGCGTATGTGTTCTGCTAGTGTATTTCCCATGCCAAGGTAAAAGAACTTTTTGCTGAACTCTTTCTTCCTAGGCTTAGATGGGCAGACGCCTACATGATGATTATCTATAGCAACATGTCGGGATGACATGTTACCTAGCAGCACTGAATATGATTGTATGCAGCAGTTATGATGAAAGAATATGCTGATTCTTGTAGAAACATTTGTGTTCATGAACAAAGCTTATATTGAAGCTTTACTATGCATCTGTATAGTGAGCGATGCTCAAGGGAACCAGAAGCCATTTTGGGATCCAATATTTTTTGTCGATCATCGATCAGAGAACAGGGATGCCCCTTATTATCAGGTGATGATTAAGAGATCACAGTTATAAAGAAAACCCAATACTAGTGGGTTAACATTGTCTCCAGAAATATGTGCTGAATTTTACCTAAAGGAATTTTCGTTAGAAAAGAGGTTCTGTCTAGGAGTCATGCTTGAACATTATTTATCAACTGGCATGATCGGTCAGTAAGGCCTGATGATTACATTTATAAACAGTGGAAACCTAAGTGCTTGTCTACGGACGTTCCATTGTAATGTTCTTCAACATGAATGACAACTTAAGATTGTAGACGATTGATCAACTGTATGATGATGTATGTCGACCTGTTTTCCTGTAACTATACTCGTACTGTCCAAGTGTGTGCGTCCAATTAAACGGTATGTAATGACCACAGTAGTTCCAGCCATCCTTGACTTCTACATGTGATTGGAGTGGGTGTCCTGTGTATCTGTCGAACTGTCATCCATTCGCGTCTTCATTATTGATGTTTACACTCACTCATTCCATCAGAATATACGCATCTAACAGTACACCTTGTCAGGGCCCCAACAGTCGGTAACCTGACCCATTTAAAGAACATTGTGACTGGACGAGCTATATCACACAAATTAGCATTTATCAACGTGATGACCAACAAATGACGCCTTATCAGTCAACATAAGACAAGGGGAAGATAACCACAAATCAAACCTGTCACTAATGTAAATCACCAGTTCCCTTTCTTAGACTATCCAAATAATTAACAGGTTGATGTCTTTAAACATATATGCCAAATAGACAGCAACACCATGCTAGGAGGAAAACAGCCGATAGGATAGTCTGGCGATCTCTCTTCCAAACCTCTACACCTCACGGTAGAAGGGGAATGACTTAGTAAGTAAGTAAGTAATGAGTAGTTTTCCTTCTCGTCATTTGCATTGTAAGTTTCAATCCAATGGTTGTTTGAATATACCGGCTAGTTCACTGTTTAATTTATGTCCTATCAGTGTCCACGTTTATCTTATAAGAATGCTGATAGATGCTGGGTTTGTATTTTTGCATACTTCTTTTTAGAGATTATTTGAATTCAGCTAGTCAATGTAGAGGTAAATCAGTTAATTCCAGTTCAAAAAGATTGAAATATCCAATTGACTACAAAGAAACAACTGATAAATACAAAAATATATTTCAGCGTCGTACTATCATTGCCAAATCTGGACATAATGCAAGGACCTAGAAAGAAAAGTCACCACCCGTGAAATGAGATGTCTGGGACAAGCAGTTAATAGGACATCAAGTGAGATACGGAAAAACTATGGCAACCGTTGAGACAAAGTCGATGATTGGAGAATATTGACAAGCAAAGATTAAGCTGGTTGGAAGACATTGTCAGGACGAATCCCATACAGTTAACCTCGTGGAGACGATTATTAATATACGAACTAGTAAAAGATAGATTGAGGTGAGGATATACAGCGTAAAACACAGCATGATAGCACACGAGCTTATACTAAACAGATAAGCTTTTCGGACCCTTTATCTTCTTGACGCTCTTGGGCCGGGGGGGGGGGGGGGGGGGGGGGGGGGGGGGGGGGGGGGGGGAAGGAGGGGGGGAAGTAAGTGTAAACATATGAAACGGAAACATGAATTTAGTACTTGTAACCAGATATGTCGTGTCCAAATATGCAATAGAAATGCATATCCACAATGCCCAACCAGAAAGTAGATATTAAAGTGTCCAAAGGAATCATGAATCTACTATTTACAACTAGAAAGTAAATACAAAATATGGAATTGAAATATAGATAAAGTACTAACTTCTACAGAAGTAATGTCTGAGTAAGAATTTCAAACGGCCGCAGTATCTATGAAAAAAAACAAAAAACAAGCATAGTTAAAAGCCGAACGACAGAAACGGTGATGTTCAATTTGTCAGGAAAAAAAATTCACAAGACTACAATCAACAAGAAAAGAGCACTAGGCTTAACGTTGTTAGTTGTTTGCAAGATAGTTTTGTCACAAACTGGTCAACATTTTGAAGAAATCACCACACATCGCCATATTACTAATTATCTAAGTAAATTGTCATTTAACGAACAGTGAAACTATTCCAGCCACCTTTTCGAGAAAACACGGAAAAGGCGCACACTGCACCGGGAGAGCTGAATTGAACACCGATTAAAAGAGCACGCAGGACTTTCAATTTTTTTTTTTCCGTGGTGCATTGGCTATAAGGCTTGATAAGTTTGACTACAACGATTCAGCGACTTTGAAGTAGAAAGAAAATGAAGGAAATAACCACCGAAGTAGTGACATCATCAGGATAGTGCAGTAGAAAGAGCATAGTGTAATTATTTCCCGCCATGTTTTGGCAAGTTACTCGCTCATCTAATGCCTAATCTTTGTCACCAATGCTCGTGCACACAGTGTCTTCCAAACTGTTGGAACCTTCCGCTAATGGCTCTTTAAGTATTAGAGCACTCACGCAGTCGCTCTGAAATAGACCCTTCAGATTAATACCTCTTTGGTATGCTAAAAAACCCTTTCAGAGGCTGTACTTTTGAGATGGTGAGGCCATGCAGGTCGAGCATTTTGTATGAGAGGAAGTGTTACTTCGCTATTTCAGTGAAGAGAGTAGATATGACAGAAGGCCTCAACATGACGTCACTGTTTAAATGAAGGATTGCGTTCCAGAGGAGCGCGCATAATTTGAGATTCGCATACATTTAGATCGTTTTCTCCCTAGAAATTCAGTAGAAATTCAGGGAGTGTTTCTGCTAAGTAGATTAAAATCATCATCATCCTATTCAGTTTCCCAAGGAGCATAGATCTTTAAGAAACTTATTTTAAGTCTTCCTGTCTCATGCCATCAGCTCAAGGTATTTCCATGTGTTCTTCACCCACTTCTTGTATATCTCCAGCTCTCTTCTCTCTGTGTTCTTTGGTTTCCCTCGACCTTTCGATAAGTTAAGAACTTTGTCGTAGATTTAAATAAGAATTAAATAAAAGTTTTCACGAAAAGCACAGGGAAACGAATATAAACACATAAGAAACATAGAATAAAAACATGACATTTTGAATTATAATTAATAGAATGTGTACATGAATGAGATAAGTACTCATTACTTTGAAGAAGCAAGATCCGGAAGGACAAATTGCACGAAATGATGGATAAAGACATTGACATCTTCTAATTTTCGAACTTGTGATTTGCGTAAATACATATCTGCAATATTTACCAAACTTCTATTTTAATTAATAAATGTACAAATAAATTTTATAAATAGCAATTAATTGATTTTGTTTAAATTCCAGTTCTGTTCGAATATTTGTGTGTGTGGAAATTAAGAGAATTATTGAATATTTTAAATTGGTAGGGATAATAATTAACGAGCTGCATTTCGCGCCAACTATTAATAGAAACACCCTTGGAGCATAGGATAGATCTAGCGAGAAGGTGACTTACCTTACAGCTCTCTTCTATAGCTACTATCTAGAACTGTGCAATTATGCAATTAACTAACTGATTTGTCCTGTGCCATCAATACACTGGTTCACCAGTTCTCTTCTCCATTTCTGGGAGTTATATCTATTATTTTCTATCCAACATTCATCTCGCCACATCAATAGTAGCGATCTTTTTTCTCATTTTTTCTCAGCTCGAGTTATTACAAATTATTTTTATCATCACCACCATTATAATCATCCTCATCAAGATCGTTATCACCATCATCATCATCGTCCATCATTCCTGTCACATTCGTCGCTGGATCATCACAACCCATGAAATCGTTATCATCATCATCGTTTCCTTTTATGCTTCATATAGAGAAGTGAGAGAGACCGATGCAGGCAGCAATCGATGCACATCGTTCACAAGTTTATTTGTGTGTGTGTGTGTGTGTGTGTGTGTGGCTGGGTGAACTATTAAATGGGATTATGGAAGGCACAGGCTTCCAGATTGAGTGCTAAATTTGAGTGACATGCACAAATGGTAGGATAGTCAGAAGCATGGGACATACAACAACCTAGATAACAGGTTACTAAGAGAACTCGATCTTTGTTTTCACCTCCGCTTTGTTTTGGTTATAGCACACACTCTCCCTATTTACTGATTATACAGATAGAGAAGACAAAGAAAAGCTTCGGAAAACTGCTTGTCTGGTATTAATCTTTTGTCTCGATTTAAAAAATATCCAAATCATACAAATCAAAGAAAAATAACCAAATTAAATATCTAATATGTTATTTAAGAAATACATGCAACAAATCAATTGGAAAAAAATTAGGTAAGCCGTATAGCATCACAAAATAAACAACAATTAGCTTGAGAAAAAGAAACAAACAGAGCGAAGAAAGAAAATGAAAGAAACAATATGGAACACGTAGTTACACAAAATCACGGCACTGGACAGGACAACACTTCCACATGGGGTACAATTACACAAAGTTTAGTTGGCAGCGCAGGGTGATTCTTAGATGATGAGAAACGATGTCAGATCCCAGTCATCAATCCGCTTGTGAAATCCGCTGTGACCAATGTCTACTATTCTGAAGCTCTTACAAGAAAACTCGACAAAAACTGGTGTTGTCTGGCGAGGGGCCAGGGAAAATTATAAATGTATCCACTGAACTGAACTTGATACCACACTAGGCTTTTTCTCTAGAGCAAGATTATATCTGCGCCCTAGTGGGTCTAGCCGCAACGCTGACTGAATACCCCACTAGACTGCAACCAAAGAACTGAACATCCACCTCACTGAGAAAAATAAAAGGATGCTAGCACAGTTGAAGAAAGCCGTTGACTGTTGGCCGCGTGGAAGTTCGGTACCGTTTGTTTGGGCTTCCTTTTCACCCCGTACATTAAATGCGATGCTAGTTCTTCTGACTAGCAGCAAGTCTACTGACTATCTTCTGAAAATAGACATACATCCACATACATATGATTAACACCCGTAAGCAAGTTATAACCAATATTACCTATATGCATGCATACAAGCACTCAACTTCCAGCTCCGTTTTAGCACAGTACACATACACCATCTTTCAAGGCTTGCGGTTGGCTGGCTGGGGCCGTACGGGACTGACATAAATACAGGACAAGCCCACAGCTTGTTTACCTGTGATGCATGCCTAGTTAGGTGTTTTTCGCCTGAAGAATTATATAAACAAACAATATCTGGCTGTCTTGTACTTTTGTTCTGTCATGCTCTCACATTCATAAATACATTATATATTTATACTAATATTCAGGCTGCTTCTTTAAATCCACTAGGGATAATGGTAGCATTTATCAAAAATTTACAGTGTCATTGAAATTATACAAATTACAAGGCCTTCGGGGTTTTCCACCTTTGCCTAGAGGTCTGCGAACCAAAAACACAACTCCTTCACTTTACAAAAAGATCTGGGAGGCCTAAAAGTATTACGTATTTATGAATTTATTTCGAATGACTTTATGATGGGTTTTCCTTCTTATAGAGTATCTACAACCTGCGATTAAATTGCTTAGCCAAAGAAACACTTTACTTATTAATTTATGGATATAATCACTGCAGATCAATTTCAAAAAGTAGTTACGTGATAATCCAAATTAAAACTACTAATTAACCAAGTGTCGCTTTCCCCAAAACAGAAAAGTATCCGTTGGAATTATCTGTCAGAGAAAGTGTCCAAGGCTTTATCTCTCAAAGAAAGTGTCTGAGGATTTCTAAGACTGAATAACATAGACTAGTGTAATCCACTTCGCGTGTTCGGTTTCGTTGCTGAAAGTAAAGGATGGATTTGAGAACTCCCTTATATAAAAAAGAATCGTCCCAACTACGCTTCTGGTGTATCTCGTTTATCGTGCAGGTAGACAAGAATAGCGGCGAAATTAGCCCGTTACAAAGACTTTGGGAAGCTACGCTTTCCCTCTATGCTTCAGGATAAAAGAATTACCGTCTCTCGGTTGACGGGGAGATTTTTAGGCGCGGTCGGTCCTTAAATGGTTACTCCAAGCAAGCCAGCGGACATTAAAAAAGTTGCGCCTCCAGTTGTTCTACTCCCCTCTTCAATTTTAAAAGGCAGCAGGAGCACTAGCAGACCGACAACATAGAATATTTTGTGGGCTAATTTAGAAGAACAGAGAACACGTGTGAGGGGCGTCCTACATGGGATGTGGAAATGAGCACTGACTCGCAAAAATATGCAAACATGTCAAGAAAAGTAAAATAGGACGTGGACAAAACCAGAGGTCGGAAAAGCGCGTGAATTGACAGATCGGTCGACCGAACAATTCAAGTCAACTCACCTCAGTGGGATAAGATATGACGAATTAATAATTAATTATAACCGCACATTTTCTTTTATACTACGCAATAGAATATCTTCTTCTTCTTTCGCCGTTCATCTCCCAAAGGAGCATAGGCCTTTAACAAACACATACCTAGTCTTCTTATCCCGCACCATCAGCTCAAGGTTTTTCCATATCTACTTCATCCCCTTCATGTCTGTTTCTAGTTTACTTTTCCTTCGTTTTCTTTGGTCTTCCTCTACCTCTCTTACCCTGGAGATTCCAGAACAGGGATTGTCTGCTAGTGCTATCAATAAGTTTTCTCAATGTATGTCCTATCTATCTCCGGCGCATTTTCTCATTTCTAATTAGAACTAACCGTTTACTTTTATTCTATGCAATAGAATGTATGGAACATTCATTTTCTGCGTTTTAGTGCATTCGATAACAATAATAAAGTGATCCCCTTTACAAATGTTACCAGGTGGTATAACTTGCATGTGCTGTTGGATTTTGTGTGGCCAGAAAACGGGTTTGAAATGAAAAAGCGTGTGCTGTCTTCTTCGACGCCACTCAAACAAGTCATCCATGTCGTTAAGGTCTACGGTTCCTCAACCGAAAACGGAAGGAACAATGTACAGAAGCTTCTCCTTGTATGTTCTCTATTGCAAATCTGTTGATGCTACAAGTTACATGACCAGCACCTTCTGACTCACTATTGTATATGGGTAAATAAATAAATAAACAGACATAACAAGTAATAGCAGACACTTGTAGGAAAACTGGATAACAGACAACCAACATACGTGATAGGCTTACTGGAGACTCGAACCTACGACTATCCGAACGTTAACACTGCGTCGCTACGGGAGTGAATAGTGACTATCCACCCTGCCAGCTAGGCACCGCTAACATTAGTGCTTCGTGCATAGGAGTCATTAGCATGAACCCTCTCGGTAACTCACGAAGGATAGAGGAACGACCCAGACTAATATTTTGTATATGGTTATACATATACGTATATATACATACTTGATTAGATAAAGTGCAGTATATTTGAATATTTCTTAGATTAATTTCAGGATAATTGAATACGTATATCTTACTAATTTCTGAATAATGGACTTTTATATTCATTTATTCATTTAATTATCTTACTC
Organism: Oreohelix idahoensis; assembly: GCA_024509875.1. Taxonomy (NCBI): domain Eukaryota; kingdom Metazoa; phylum Mollusca; class Gastropoda; order Stylommatophora; family Oreohelicidae; genus Oreohelix; species Oreohelix idahoensis. The sequence goes on along the minus strand of JAMPIV010009436.1, from coordinate 110,475 downwards.
TGGTATATTAAGAGCGGTTAATCTTTTTTTTTTCGTCTCGCATACTTTTTGATGTTACAGAAAGCGCGTGCCGTTGGAGGAAGAGCGCTACTAAATCAAAACCCCTTCCAAAAACATTAAGCTGCCAAATGATTATTATTCCCCCCTCCCCCGTTTTTTTTCTCCCCATGGACATAAAAGTCACCACTACAACTGTTCAGCTTGCGACATAAAAGTCACCACTACAACTGTTCAGCTTGCGACATAAAAGTCACCACTACAACTGTTCAGCTTGCGACATAAAAGTCACCACTACAACTGTTCAGCTTGCGACATGAAAGTCACCACTACAACTGTTCAGCTTGCGACATAAAAGTCACCACTACAACATGTTCCACTAGTCTTGCGACATAAAAGTCACCACTACAACTGTTCAGCTTGCGACATAAAAGTCACCACTACAACTGTTCAGCTTGCGACATAAAAGTCACCACTACAACTGTTCAGCTTGCGACATAAAAGTCACCACTACAACTGTTCAGCTTGCGACATAAAAGTCACCACTACAACTGTTCAGCTTGCGACATGAAAGTCACCACTACAACTGTTCAGCTTGCGACATAAAAGTCACCACTACAACTGTTAAGCTTGCGACATAAAAGTCACCACTACAACTGTTCAGCTTGCGACATAAAAGTCACCACTACAACTGTTCAGCTTGCGACATAAAAGTCACCACTACAACTGTTCAGCTTGCGACATAAAAGTCACCACTACAACCGTTCAGCTTGCAGGAAATCTGCACGAAATCATTTATGTGCTTTTGCAGCGGTGCTTTCAGGAGCATTTGTGTTACACGAAGAAGTTGCTGGCGTCATGCACGATCTCATATTAAATGTCACTTACAGCATGCATGAGGAATCAGTAATCATATTCTTTGTCTCCTTAGAGACCTTCAGGGAACTCTCACAGTGTAAAAGATAAACTTCACAAAATACGCATATTCAGATGTAAGCCACTAAACAGACATATGTTCAGAAGTAAGCCACTAAACAGACATATGTTCAGAAGTAAGCCACTAAACAGACATGTATTCAGAAGTAAGCCACTAAACAGATATATTCAGAAGTAAGCCACTAATCAGACATATATTCAGAAGTAAACCATTAAACAGACATGTATTCAGAAGTAAACCACTAAACATACATATATTCAGAAGTAGGCCACTAAACTGACATATATTCAGAAGTAAGCCACTAAACAGATATATTCAGAAGTAAGCCACTAAACAGACATGTATTCAGGAGTGAACCATTAAACAGACATGTATTCAGGAGTAAACCATTAAACATGCATGTATTCAGAAGTAAACTACTAAACAGACATATATTCAGAAGTAAGCCACTAAACAGACATGTATTCAGAAGTAAGCCACTAAACAGACATATATTCAGAAGTAAGCCACTAAACAGACATGTATTCAGAAGTAAGCCACTAAACTGACATGTATTCAGAAGTAAGCCACTAAACAGACATGTATTCAGAAGTAAACTACTAAACAGACATATATTCAGAAGTAAGCCACTAAACAGACATGTATTCAGGAGTGAACCATTAAACAGACATAAATTCAGAAGTAAGTCACTAAACTGACATGTATTCAGAAGTAAGCCACTAAACAGACATATATTCAGAAGTAAGCTACTAAACAGACATGGATTCAGAAGTAAGCCACTAAACAGATATATTCAGAAGTAAGCCACTAAACAGACATATATTCAGAAGTAAGCCACTAAACAGACATGTGTTCAGGAGTAAACCATTAAACAGGCATGTATTCAGAAGTAAACTACTAATCAGACATATATTCAGAAGTAAGCCACTAAACCGACATGTATTCAGAAGTAAGCCACTAAACAGATATATTCAGAAGTAAGCCACTAAACAGACATGTATTCAGGAGTAAACCATTAAACAGACATAAATTTAGAAGTAAGTCACTAAACTGACATGTATTCAGAAGTAAGCCACTAAACAGACATGGATTCAGAAGTAAGCCACTAAACAGATATATTCAGAAGTAAGCCACTAAACAGACATGTATTCAGGAGTGAACCATTAAACAGACATGTATTCAGAAGTAAGTCACTAAACAGACATGTATTCAGAAGTAAACTACTAAACAGACATATATTCAGAAGTAAGCCACTAAACCGACATGTATTCAGAAGTAAGCCACTAAACAGATATGTATTCAGGAGTGAACCATTAAACAGACATGTATTCAGAAGTAAGTCGCTAAACTGACGTGTATTCAGAAGTAAGCCACTAAACAGACATGTATTCAGAAGTAAGCCACTAAACAGATATATTCAGAAGTAAGCCACTAAACAGACATGTATTCAGTAGTGAACCATTAAACAGACATAAATTCAGAAGTAAGTCATTAAACTGACATGTATTCAGAAGTAAGCCACTAAACAGACATATTTTCAGAAGCCACTAATCAGACATATATTCAGATGTGATATCAAAATAAAAATGAATGGCCTACCTACGCCGGTCTCTCATGTACAGTTTGCTGGCTACACAAGGTCCGTCTATAATAGAATAAGATACACAAAATATTATATTTGAAATGTTTAGACCTTATTTCATACGCTGCTCAATTGCCGAGCACTTTCCCCGACTACCCTTTCTTATGTAGCATCATTCGGCCAATAAAGTGTTGGTGAGTAAAACTGTGTCAGCAGACGATGACTCTTGAAACTTTTGTGATAAAGATGTCCTGGTTAATTATTTCCTCTTCAAGATAGTAGGTAGTCCTATAGCATATACTGCCATAGGGTAGTGAAGTATTAGAGACCTCAATAAACTAGGTCTAGCATCGAGAGGTGGGTTGACTAATTCCCTTCCTTGCTGCTTTTTCCTCCCCTAACTCAAAGACAAGAGTCAAGTACCCATTTACAGCTGGGTAGAGTGGAGCGTGTCTGTACCGTGATTCGAACCCAGCGCCTTTGCCGCGAAAGGTCAGCGCTCTAACCACTCTGTCAGTTGGACGCTCTTCCTCGAGATAGTCTAGTTAATTTCTGCCGGTTGATCTGCCGGAACAAATGAAAGATTACATTCACAAACACTGCTCAGGATTTTTTCTGATGATTTTTGTTTTACGGTCATTTAAATTTTAAAAAAATTAGCAGCTGACCAGATCTGTTAACTTTCTATTATTTTCTTACATATAGATAATTGCTGTTGGAAATTCTTGTAAAAGAATAATGTCCTTAGTTAATGCCGTTTGAACATTGCTGCGGAATGTAGATTTATTTTTTGTCTAAGATAGATGCGTCCGCATTGAATGCAGCCACTTTCTTAAGAGACAGAAAGAGTAGGCTATTGCTGGCTTAGGTAAGTGGTAAGAGGCGATTAACGTCAGGTTGTATATGGGCTACCAACCACAAGATGTCAACTAAATTGCTAAAAAAACCAACAGTGCAGGAGCTGATAAAGTGTTCTTTTAGGCTTCTTGCAAGGCTGCCAAATACAGAAGACATAACAGCAGATGTACATACGTCAGATCCAGGGTTGTGGAGTCTGTCAAAATATTGTACGATTCCGACTTCGACTCCTGAAATTTTAGAAGTCCAACTCCGACTCCGACTACAGTTATTTACTAGTCATATGGCATCAAATTCGGAGTCCAGGCTCTTTTTTACCGACTTCGAGTCCGCTAAAAACGATCAACTCCAAAGACTTTGACTCTGACTCCACAGCCCTGGTCAGAACACAGAATACTTTGTTCGTACTGATCATCACTAACTGTCAGCTCCCCGATGAGCATAGATCTTCAACAATTGTTTGCCCAACCCGTCTCGTCCTTTCAAGGTCTTTCCGTGTCTTCTTTAATCCGGTAAAGTCTGCCTCCAGTTCTCTTTTTCGTGTGTATTTATGTCTGTCTCTGCTTTTCGTTTCAAGGGGGATTCCAGAACAGAGATTGCCTTCTAATGCTATCATCAGGTGTTTCTCATTGATTGCCTTATCCTACCCCAATCTCTTTCTCCATTGGCACTTGTCTGGTTCTTGTCATCAGTTCCACACTGGTGATTGTCACAGCGTTATTTCGCAGTGCATTTAATGTCATGTGTTCGTTGAAAGCCAGACGGGAGAGGCCGAGGTTAGCCGAACTGGTGGGTCATGTGACTACCGGAAGTCGGGAAAAAAGGTGCAAAATTGGGGAGTGAGAAGTGAGTCTGTTGTCCGGGAAGGACGTTTTTCCCTTATGTCAGCGAGATAGCTGTGTGGTCTATATTGTAAGACTGTAAACTGAGTGCCTGTCATGTTTTCGGACCTTGGTGATAAAATAATTACGTTGTTAAAGTCTAGAGCACTGAAGGGTCTAGATCGTATTGTCTACAGGCCATAGTTTGATAATATGTCGATGATTTTGAGTGTGTCATTGTCATAGCTTTTGGCGCTCGGATGAGCGATATTTATAGCAGCCATTTGTGGTATAATTTGTATCTTCGCGTATGGAAGTGATAGTTTAAGCTGCAAAGGCAGATCTACAGTGGTTTTCTCATTTTTGCATTTGATGCATTACTATGGCCGTGTGAGGCCTTATTGTGTGTGTATATTTATTACAGAGAAGTACCTGTTAAAGGCGTTCATTACTTTTGTCAGCCATTGTTGTGTGGTCATACCCTTAGGAAGGCGAGGCTATATTTGTTATTATAAACCCACACAGCGGCGGTGTAACCCGTGGAGTGTTCTCCATGAAAAGTGGTTCCTGACAGTGATCTTGTACCATTTAAATCCTTCTGCTCTTCAGAAGCACCTTGTAGAGGCGACTAATATGAGGTTATGTATGGGACTGAACTCCGCCTATGCCGGTCCCAAGCCCGGCTGAAAAAGGAGGAGGGCGGCCTGCATGGAGGCCGTAAGGAGGCAGCCCCTCCACCATGCAAAGGCATAACAGGCCAATCACCGGTTTGCTTTAAACTTTTGATTACGAGAACTACAAGAGAGAAAACCGGACTGATTCTAAAGGCGACGAACTGGAACGGACTACGACTAATGAAACTTGGAACACAAGAAGTATAAATGGGAAAGAAGAGGAGCTGGTGGAAGAGATGAGGAAAGCAAAACTAGAAATCCTGGCTATAACGGAAACAAAGATAAAAGAACAAGGAGTCATGGATCTCGATGGCAACACGTTGCTCTACAGTGGTGTACCCACATCTGAAAGAGCTAAAGGGGACGTGGGTTGCATTGTGGCCAAAAACCAAAAAGATAGTATCAAGGGATGGAACTTTATCTCGGAGCGCATTATGGTTGTAAAACTGAAAGAAGGAGAAACCATAGTCGACCTGGTCATAGGGTATGGGCCAAATGAGGATGAGAGAGCAGAGGTCAAGTAGGAATTCTTCGAGCTGCTTCAAAGGACAGTGGATGACTGCCTAGATTAAATTATCATGCTCGGAGATTTTAATGCCAGAGTTGGAAATGACCATGCCTAATGGGGTGGAGTTATCGGAAGATATGGAGAAGATACTCTCAATGACAATGGAAAGCGACTCCTTAGATTCTGCAGTGAGCAGAATCTGATCATTACAAACACACAGTTCCACCATAAGCGCATACATGCATACACTAGATGTGAACCAACAAAGAATGAGAAGTCAGTGATCGACTATGCCATTGGTAGGAGGAGCTCATTCAAGTATGTCCGGGGTGCTAGAGTCTGGAGGGGGCCAGAGATTGGAAGTGATCACTACCTGCTTACAATCAAAAGAACAATTGAAAGAGTTGCTCAGCCTAGGAACTGCCCAACATCACGCAAGAAACAAAGTAAACAAACGGGAGAAATGAGCATTAAGACCTACAAGCTGAGAGAGCCAGAAATTAAGACCAGATATCAGGGGCTTATTGCTACAGCGGTGAGAAGCACAGAAGAACAACCTGATGACTTGGAAACCCTCTGGCTTAAATTCAAGGACATCATAAAGACTGCTGCTGCAGAAGCATGTGGTGCAGTCCGACTTGGGAACAAGAGAAAAAGGACATCTTGGTGGACAGAGGACGTCAAAGAGAAAATAAGAGAGAAGAAAATGGCATGGAAACAATACTTAGGAGCTAAAAACACAAATACTTAGGAGCTAAAAACACAACAGGACAACTGCAGAAATATAGAGCATATGTGACACTCAGAACAGCAGCAAAGAACAATGTGCTAGCAGCAAAACAGAAGTCCTGGGAAGAATTTGGAGAAAAGCTAGAAAAAGATGCGCAAGAAAACCAGAAATTGTTCTATAAGACCCTAAAGAACACGAGGAAGGAAAAACAATGCACTCTCAAATTTATAAAGGACAAGCAAGGCAAATTGCTAACTGCCCCGAAGGAAGTAATGGAACGATGGAAAGCATATTTCTCAGAACTCTTGGATGGTGAGCATGGTGAAGCATCAGAAATGATAACCACTAGCACAGAAGAGAAAACCAATGATGGTGAAGTTGACATAAAGATGGAAGAACTGAAGGCAGCACTGGAGAAAATCAAGATGGGCAAAGCAGCAGGGCATGATGGCATAACACCAGAAATGGTTAAGTACATAGGGGGCATCAGGCGGCCTATTACTCTTAAGGGTCCTACATGCAGCGTGGTGCAACAAGACCATACCAAAAGATTGGGAGATTGCCATCATAACACCAATTTTCAAAAAGGGTGACAATCGACAATGTGGAAACCATAGAAGCATATCCATTCTCAACGTCCCTGGTAAAATCTACTCTAGAATCCTAGAGCAGAGACTCCGACGCCTAGCTGAGCCACAATTGGATGAGGTCCACTGCGGATTCCGAGCAAACCGAAGTACTCAAGACCTAATCTTCACACTCAGACAACTGAGTGAAAAGGCCCTTGAGTATAAGAGTGAGATCCATCTTTGTTTCATAGATCTGGAAAAGGCGTTTGACAGGGTCCCCTGGAGCAAACTTTGGGACTGTTTGGCAAGGAAGAACATTCCAGCACCTCTGATTCATGCTATACAGAGCTTCTACAAGTCTTGCAGAAATTATGTGAGGACAGCAAACCATAAGTCAGAAGAGTTCAGGACCATCACTGGTGAAAGACAAGGTGATATCCTGTCACCTTATCCTTTCATACTCCTCATGGACGATGTCATCAAAGCATGTAAGGAGAGAACAAGAAAGTATTCACTAGGGTACTGGAAGATGAGACAGGTCTGTATTTCAGAGCTGGCATTTGCTGATGATGTTGCCCTGATTGCTTAATCAGAGGCACATCTCCAATCCAACCTGCAAGTCTGGAAGGAAGAGCTGGAGAAGAGAGGGATGGTCATAAGCAGCTCTAAAACAAAACCCATGGTGATATCACGAGAAGAAAGAAGACATCAGATTAAGCTGCGAGAATAGGTCCTGGAGCATGTCGACCACTTTAAATACCTTGGAGCTATTATAGACCGAAAGGGAGGCATCAAAGAAGCAGCTGGGAGACTTTTTCAGGCCATAAATCGAGGATTCCTCAGCAAGAGAGAGGTTGGTAAGAAAACGAAGATGGCTGTATACCGCTCCACCTATGTCCCAGTCTTGACATATGTATGCGAGTCATGGGCAATGACTACAACCCACAAAACCCTAAGTAGAACAGTCCCAACTAAGATGGTTTGGCCATGTCTGCAGAATGGGAGAAGATCGGCTACCACGACAAGCATGGAAAACAAAGAGCCAGGGATCCAGACCCCCAGGACGACCCAGAGTCCGCTGGGAAGACAACATTAGACAATCTTTGAAGGACCGAGGACTAGAATGGAACCAGGCCAGGAGGAAGACAGCCGATAGGATAGTCTGGCGCTCTCTCTCTCAAACCTCTACACCTCACGGTAGAAGGGTAACGACTAAGTAAGTAAATATGGGACTGGCTTTCTCATCTAGTAGAATAAATTGTTACAGAAACTATTGTTGCAAAGCTTGTAATTGCTTGGTGCAGACTTCCTGCAGGGGAACGAGCTGCAGTGGTGTCTGCATGTTCCGTAGGGTGCGCAAATGAAAATAAAGACGACTGTTGTTATATTCAAAATATAAATGTCTATACCTTACTTTCTCCCAAAATGTAAATGTTTATACCTTACTTTCTCCCAAAATTTAATGTTTGTACCTTACTTTCTCCCAAAATTTAAATGTTTGTACCATACTTTCTCCCAAAATTTAAATGTTTATACCTTACTTTCTCCCAAAATTTAAATGTGTGTACCTTACTTTCTCCCAAAATTTAAATGTTTGTACCATACTTTCTCCCAAAATTTAAATGTTTATACCTTACTTTCTCCCAACATTTAAATGTTTATACCTTATTTTCTCCCAAAATTTAAATGTTTATACCTTACTTTCTCCCAAAATTTAAATGTTTATACCTTACTTTCTCCCAAAATTTAAATGTTTATACCTTACTTTCTCCCAAAATATAAATGTTTATACCTTACTTTCTCCCAAAATTTAAATGTTTATACCTTACTTTCTCCCAAAATTTAAAAGTTTATACCTTACTTTCTCCCAAAATTTAAATGTTTATACCTTACTTTCTCCCAAAATATAAATGTTTATACCTTACTTTCTCCCAAAATTTAAATGTTTATACCTTACTTTCTCCCCAAATTTAAATGTTTATACCTTACTTCCTCCCAAAATTTAAATGTTTTTACCTTACTGTCTCCCAAAATTTAAACAGACTGACTTTTTTTCTTCTTTTTCAAGTCATAAATTTCAGGACTTGAAGATGATGAATACTACAATTACACACAATCCCTTGATGCGAATGGCGAAAAAAGACAAGCTGACCCCTGAGGAAGCAGAAGACGAATGAATTATCTATAGACAAACGGCTATGTAATAAATAATCACGCGTCATCGCCTTTAGGGTGCATAATTTGTGAATACAATTCTCCTTAACCCAACTAGATCTTTATAATACGAAATATGATAGTCAGACAGGACTTCTAGAAACATCCAAACATGGGGAAGGGAATCATGCGCATATCTTGGTAGCAACATAGACAAAGTAGGCTTTCAAATCCATTGGGAAACAATCACGTTCAAACACACAAATAAAAAATGTTAAGCTCAAACATGTCGGCAGTAATATGGAATATTGACACATGGTGAACAGCAACAATGATAACTGAGAAGATACAGACTTTTGTCAATGAAAACTTACACTGAGAAGATACAGACTTTTGTCAATGAAAACTTACACTGAGAAGATACAAACTTTTGTCAATGAAAACTTACACTGAGAAGATACAGACTTTTGTCAATGAAAACTTACACTGAGAAGATACAGACTTTTGTCAATGAAAACTTACACTGAGAAGAAGTTTTAAAATGGTATGACCTGATCACAAATACCAGTTTGGGGGGGGGGGGGGGGGGGGGGGGGGGGGGGGGGGGGGGGGAAGGCGAAAAGAAGATTCTGGCGTTGGATAGGACACACGGTGAGGAACGAACGAACGAACGAACGAACTTTATTTTCAAAGGGTTAAGAATTGGGCACGCAGGCCCGCCTGACATTCTGCCCTTCCTCTCTCTCTCATCATATATACTATATCCTTTCATCCTCACATTTACTATAAGCATAATTAAGGCATTTATCATTATAAAAGTAATATTACATTTGCAATAATCATCACAATTAAAATACGTTTTTAACATTAAAAAAGAATAATAATAATATCAGTGTGTGACACAATATTCCACAGTCATGCTCCGACAGACAATCTGTGCCTATTATTCTTCCAATACATTAAACATATGCTTGTTAATTTTCGTTATTCTCAAGCATGTAGTATTCATTACAAATATTTGACATAGTATTATTTCATTGTAGACCAATCGACTCAACCACTGATCACATTCCAAGTCTGTTCTACACAAATGACGCATTCGGAATCCTCTTATCACTGAATTAAACATCTACATGTCATATCCCCTATCAAAGAACATCCCTAGCATTGCCGGTGCCTAATGAATGCTGTTATGGTAACTTTATAATGTTGCATGCCTTTAAATTAATGCTTAAATCATCATGTGGGAATGAAAGGATATAGTATGCAAGATTAATGAGAGTGGAAGGGCAGAATGTTAGACGGGCCTGCGAGCCCAATTCTTTACTCTTCGAAAATAAAGTTCGTTCGTTAGTTCATACAAACTTTTCTTCTTCTTTGATCCTCAGCCGCCGACTGCAAACTTAATCAAATGCAATTTCCAGTTTCCTGTACTAAATGCATCCCTTAAAATGTTGCATAGACTATTCTTTTCATCCCTTTCGTTGTTATCAACATACTAAACACTGAGGTCTCCGGAGTAGTCGTCCACCATTTCTCTTAGACCTTTCTTCATTACGACAATCACCTGGTGTGTTGTACTTGCTTGATTGTTGTTCTCTGTTATTCTACGACACTGCCAGACAACCAGTCACCACTTTTATTGTAATTAGACAAAATACACAAGAATTTGCCACCTGGCCGTTTACGTTTTGAAATTTGTGAGATAGTCACATGTGTGTCGCTTCCGTGTGTGTATGGTGTTAACTTTCCAAATGTAGCGCGAGTAAAGGAACGAACGAAACACTTTAACGTTCAAAGACTTGAGAGATGAGCAGAGACCCGTCTAACATTCTATCCTTCCTTTCTCTCACCTGTGTACTGTATCCATTCATTCTTACATGTAGTTATTATTAAATTAAAGGAACTCAACATTATAAAGTAATATAACATCATATTTTCAGTGTGCAATGGTAATCAAGAAATAAAGTATGTTGTCAGAAAAAGGGAAAAATCATAAAACACTACAAACAGTGCATTAGATAATGATTTGGAAGCGAAATTAAAGTAGATATTTATTTTGAAAAAAAAAAAAAGATTATTTTTCACAATTTTAATCACCAGAGATTTCAACGGCTACCGTATACATCCCTCTTGTGTTTTCCATTTTGATTTATGTACATACAGAAGAGATATTAGTTGCGATAAAAATGTCGGCTGCTTGTTTTGTCATTTTATTTTACTTTTTGTCAGTGACCGATATTCGCGGAGAAAAACTTTTACTGAATTTTAATTTTTTTTTTTTTTTTTTTTTGGGGGGGGGGGGGTATTGTATCAGTGGTAGAAATTCATTATGATAAAATATCAATTTTTGTGTGCAATTTTCGTTGTTACTTGTTTCTCAATAGCAGATATGTGTATATATAGCCTATATATAGAGAGAGAGATAGAGAGAGAGGGGGGGGGGGGGGGGGGGGGGGAAGAAGTCCCATACACAACCTCTCATATTAGTCGTCTTGTACCACATGTATGAGTGTACAGTAGTCCTGTTCTTTCTGTCTCTTCACAGACCCTCCCCCCCTAATCCCGAAACTTAACGTGCTCCAAATATCGTCTTTGCGATTACAGATGTCATTCTGTATTGTTCGTGTTATATGTTTTACAGCCCTCCGAGAGAGAAGAGATCTGGAATATGCAGATGACATTGCACTGCTAGCACATTTACATCAACACATCCAGGAAAAAACGGATAGACTTAATAAGTATAGCCAGCAGGTGGGCTTGAACATCAACCTAAAGAAGACAGAGGTGTTGACGCTCAATGTGAGCAACCCTGAGCCCATATCAGTAAGGAATCAGCAACTGGAACAGACAGATGCCTTCACATACCTAGGATGCATAGTAACACCAGACGGCGGAGCAAGCAAAGACATCAACAACAGAATGAACAAAGCAAGAACAGCCTTTTTTAGTCTAAACAACATCTGGAAGTCCCCTCAGTACAGCACAAGCACAAAATTAGGATTATATCAGAGCTGTGTGCTTTCTGTGCTTCTCTATGGCGCGGAGAGCTGGAGAGTTACAGAGAAGGAAATGTCAAAATTGTCCTCTTTTCACACAACATGCCTAAGAAAAATTCTCCGAATCTTTTGGCCAAATACCATCACCAACCAAGATCTGCTTACTCGGAGCAAGCAAGAGGACATGCACACCATCATAGCTGGCAGACGCTGGAGCTGGGTTGGCCATGTCCTCAGAAGAGACTCCAATGCCATCACAAGAACAGCTATGCTATGGACCCCTGAAGGAAAACGAAAGAGAGGCCGACCAAAAACAACTTGGCGGAGGACTGTGGAGGCTGAGATGCAAAGAATGAACCAGAGTTGGGGCACTGTACGAAGGATGGCCGCCGACCGAGCAAAGTGGAATCAATTTGTTGTTGCCCTACAAGACACCACCAGGCGTAATGGCCACTGACTGCTTTGACGGTCGGCGGCTAAGGATCAAAGAAAGAAAGAAAGAGAGAGAAGATAAGGGTTTCAGTTATGGGCATCCCTCACCTCCTAGTTTCTCATTATGTCGGTACACATCCTCGGGGTCTGTGAATAGAGAAAGAAACTACAGGGTTACTGCACCTTCAAGCATTGTGTACAAGGTGACTAAATGTTGTTGTGCATGGGGCTGACGGTCGCAAGACGATTCGCCTATCTACATTTTGTGTTTACTATTCACGCTACCATTTAATTCATTTACTTGGTGAGACGAATTTTCTTCAATTCTATCGCTATCTATAGACTTAAACAGTAACGCTGTCTAAGTGTCTCACAGTCCCTTGTTCTGTCTCTCCATTTTTCTCGTTAGAGAGAATACATTTTTTTGCCACAACACAGGGTCAATCTTTTTGCATGGAACCATGGCAATTGGGTATAAAATGGACAAATGGAAAATTCCTGGGGGACCTGGATTTCGCAGATGATGTAGCATTCTTAAGTTCAACACCAAGACAATCCCAAGAAGCAATAAATAATTTGTGTCATCTCTCGGTTAAAATTGGTCTCCAAATAAATGCCTCTAAAACTAAAGCTATGAACTTTTCTAACGAGACCTTTGATATCATCTTGAACGGGGAAAAACTACAGAAAGTTGAAAGTTTCAATTATTTAGGCAGTAAAATGACTCAGGATGGTGACACAACAAGAGAAATCCATACTAGAATTGCTTTGGCAGCTAGCGCCTTCAATAGATTATCTAACATTTGGAAATTACGATCATTGAATATACATACCAAGCTTCGTCTGTTTAATTCAAATGTTATCTCAGTGTTAACATACGGCTGTGAGAGTTGGAAAATAACAAAATCATTGGAGAACAAGCTGAATACATTCGAGAACAAATGTCTTAGAAAACTCATGAACATCAGTTGGAAAGAATTCAAGACTAATCGACAAATAAGAGAAGACTCTAGGCAGAAATATGTCTCCGACTATATAAGGAAAAGACGATGGTCATATATCGGTCATGTCCTACGAATGCAAAACAACAGAATACCACTACAGGCGCTCACTTGGGTTCCTGAGGGTAAGCGGAAAAAAGGAAGACCAAAAGAAACACTCAGAAGAACAATAATAAGAGAAGGAAGAACGTTGGGCCTAAATAATGTGCAAGAGCTAAGAGGAGTGGCGTCACAACGAACAACCTGGAGAGCACTGGTTTCTGCCTTATGCGCCGTGTTTGGCGCTTAAAGAATTTATTATTATTATTATTATGGCCATGCTTGAGCCGGCCAGCGATAGGCAGGGTTAATTTATGAGCACAGGACATGGCTTGACAAGCTGACCCATGCTACAGCACATGTGGGCACGCTGGTCAGCGTGGAAGCGTCGGTTTAAAATATGCATCCGAAAACTGTGGGTACAGAAACGCATTCCCCATGTAGCCTGCTAGAGAATAAGACGGGTTTTATCAAACCGTCTAACTCTTAGTAAAGAAGACTATAGTAGAAATTAGCTACGCACAACCGTACCCGGTGGTTGCCTTTCCTGGCTTTTAAAGCCATTAGTACTCTACTAAACACTTAATTAGATAGAATTAAGTGCCTTTACAAAGAGACAGCTTAGATTAGTGGCCACTATCATCATAACCAAAAACTAGAATACGGGACCACTAGAGCTGAAAGACTAGGCAAGCCATCTAGACAAACATCTTCTTGGTTGACATTTGGACGGCCTACTGTCAGTACTTAGCAACGGGAATCTTGAAGACTGAAACGTGGAACTGCAACAGGCATCTACCATAACTACCATCAGGAATCCTGCAGGGAGGTCCAACAGTCCAGAAAACCACAAAAATTTGGCTACCTTAGAGCCAGGCAGACGCACACAGTTAGAAAGCTGAGTATTACCATACTAGCAATGGCAAGCATATACGTCAGTGATATAAGATTGTCCACGTGAAGAAAGACCTTCCTTATAAAACCACAAATAACATATTCACAGCAATAATTCTATTGTAAAAGACAAGCTACCAAACTATCAAGTAGATTTTTATTTGTGTCACCTTTGTTGTCATTCAAAGCACCACTTGAATTTACATTTGTAAAAACGACACTATACACTGGGTTTTCTTTTTCTATATGTATTTTGGAAATTCTATTTTATATTTCTAGACAAATAAAAAACCTCGAGTCTGTTTTATTTTTTTTATGTCACGTTTAAGTTTGAATGTAAACATTGTTGGTAAATAGATAACGTCTTTTATTCTTTTACCTAGGGGAAACGAGCCAAAAATAAACTGTAATTGTAGATAATATCATTACATAATTTTTCACGTTTCTAAAAAAGGAACTGCCCTGATTAAGAGAGAGAGAAGTATTCTTTCACAGGTCAGTGAACAGCGGGCATTCTTCATAGAATAGCGCCAGCTTCGTTCTTCTCTCATTCTTTTATTTATCCACACCTTCACTCAATCAGAACTTCCTCTACTCTCCTTTAAACTATACGTCACACTAACAACCTCATTGGGTAAAACAAATAGCAGCAGAAACCAATGCTGTAAGTGCATGAGAATACTTGGTACAGTCTTCCTGCTAGGGAACAGCAAGTATTGGTGGTTCAATTCTCCCTCAGGAGCGCGAATGAAATGATAAATGTGACATTCTATTGACATTTGCCAAAATATGGTTTCTTATGTACAATTCTTATTTTAGGCCATTACTGCTGATTAATTATTGTTACGCGGTGGTTTTTCTATTTCTTCTTTGCATCTGAGTATAAAAGAATAATCGGCTTACTATATATATATATATATATATATATATATATATATATATATATATATATATATATATAAAAGAATAATCGGCTTACTATATCTAAGTGCGTACTTGGGTATTAATGGGTATCTTAAATGCAATTTGTCTACTTAACTAGCGCATACTTCTATTTGTCGTCATATGCTGTGTGTATTGTTTAAAAGTGTCGAACCCCCCCCCCCCCCCTATTACCAGTTTAGACTGGTCGGCGAATTGTGTAGAGGCAGGTGGATTAGCCGATCTGACTGATTTTAAGGTCACGTCTCGATAAGAGGGAGAGGGAAGGACAGTTTGTAAACATGCCTGAAACCATTCCCGCATTAGACGTCGGTCCCCGGGCTGTGTAGTGTTATGCAAAAAAGCCCGCCGTGCACTTACTGTTGAGCGGACGGTGAGCGGTGGAGAGTAAGAAAACTGCAGCGCAGTTCATCCTTGATCAGATTAATAGAAGGGGAGGCGTGTATGCTTTTCCTGTATCTAGTTAAGACCTGTTTATTGTTGTGACGTGTTGTAATATTTATGTTTATTTAGCATGATGATATATGTTGTTTGTATTTTCTTTACAGCTAAACCCGGTTAGATCAGGTCCTACGCTGAAGCCTTAGGCCTGATTACCTTCCTGGAGGAAGGGTCGCAAAATTCATCTACCCATTCACAGCTGGGTTGCATATAACTACATGCGTGCCTAGTTCATCAACCTTTTACGAGCACATTGATGAGGGGCCTTTGTTTGGAGTACAAATACTTCGCCCAAAACCTAATAAGAGGTGCTTTCATGCTCCGTTTGCTCCAGTTCTCTTTACCAAGCCACGTCGTCCCTTATCAGTGAGGACCGCTACAGTAGTAGTGGTCCATTACACAAAAAGTGGATTATTTAATCATTTGGTTTATCTTGAGTGTTGCCGTCGCAACCCCCGATTCCTGGATTTACAGCCGAGTGCAGTCAATTCCCGGATTTTTTTTTTTTCGTACGCCCGCTAATACTCGAGGCGAAATCTCAGGTTAATATGTCTAACCTGAGACTGATTTTACGTGAGTATCCCTTTTTCTCTGTACACTGACAGGTGTCCTCTCGCCATTCAGGCAGATACTCGCCGATTTCGGAGGTAATTCACGGATTAAATCAGCAATTACCCTGAAGAAGATAGGGTCAAATTGCTCCATCGGCTAACTGTGATCCCAGTGAAGCACCAACGCAAGCGTGCCAACGAAGAAGGATTTTGGGGTAGAGTGCACTCAAAGTAATTGAGGGGAGGGTAGATTGTTTAAGAACCTGTGTACCTAAGCATCGAGTGAAGTGATTAGCAGTGTTGCTGACAGGGACAAGTCAGCGGGATTGTGTTTATATAGGTACGATTCTTTATTTCAGGTTTTTCCAGCAAAGGATTTTTAATTGTATATCCACCCCAAAACTGTGGGAGAGTGGAACCTATGGGGTTTTTTGGGAGTGTTCCCATCATGTTTTATACTAACCTTTGGTTTGAGTGTCTCGTACATTTGATACCTGCATATTACTGAAATTGCTTTTGTTGTCGTGATTGATTTCATGCTTATTTTACCAGAGTTTTTTTCTGTTGTTAATAAAATATATATAATTTCTTTTTTCGGATCAGATTTCCTTTCCTATCTGTACCTGTACTCTTTAACTTGTACTCGTCCTGTAGTGTAATACAACCTTATCTCCTAAGTAGAGCAAGAGGCAGTGTGGCAGTAGTTGAATAAAAGGTCACTGAGTGGCGAGGGGAGAGTCAGTATAGGTTCTCACCCTCGATAACTATCAGTCACACTGTCCACTTTCAACACCATTTCTCTACTATCATCTCAAATCTCTCTCAGATTTCCTCTTGTCTCTGACATCACACAGACTTGGTTCTCATCAGACAGGCTCTTACATAAACCACTCGTGACTGCTAGCAGTCTCAGTTTTCTTGTCCGTGTATTTTTGGATTTCGATTCAGTTTTTCTTTTTTCTTTAATTTCCTTTTCTTTTTTCATTCTGGGGGTTCCAGAGCAGGGACTGCCTAATGATGACATTGATTGCCTTCCTCAGTGTGTCCTATCAGCTGTCGATGTCGTTTCTTCAGGAAGTATTTGTCTGTTTTTTTCTATCAGGTTCCGCCTTTGTCTTCTTGTCATACATTTTTATGGTTCTGCAGCCATTTATGAAAATCTTTAACTTTTCTGATGTTAACAACGATGTTTGAAAACTACCGGTTTTAAATCTGGCATTTAAGCCGGTTGTAAAAGAAAGTTTAATTAATTTTTTCAGCATCATATTTTTTGTGGGTGCTTTTAAGGAGCTTTTAAATTATGGTTGTCATAGCCAGAGTCCATTTCATAGGCTAGAAATCTTTGATGGTGACTTTTCAAATTGCAAGTCCCAGCTCTCTCAGTCTATCCAGGTCTTTCGTGAAACCACCAAGGTTTTAGAGGGTTCAAAATATGCCTTTCGGGTTTGGCGTGTGTCATTTATTTAGTTCGTGCGTTCTCAAGACGGTATCTATCTATCTATCTATCTATCTATCTATCTATCTATCTATCTATCTATCTATCTATCTGTCTGTCTGTCTGTCTGTCTGTCTGTCTGTCTGTCTGTCTGTCTGTCTGTCTGTCTGTCTGCCTGCCTGCCTGCCTGCCTGCCAGCCTGCCAGCCTGCCTGCCTGCCAGCCTGCCTGCCTGCCTGCCTGCCTGCCTGCCTGCCTGCCTGCCTATCTATCTATCTATCTATCTATCTATCTATCTATCTATCTATCTATCTATCTATCTATCTATCTATCTATCTATCTATCTATCTACCTGTCTATCTATCTATCTATCTATCTATCTATCTATCTATCTATCTATCTATCTATCTATCTATCTATCTATCTATCTATCTATCTTTCTGTCTGTCTGTCTATCTTTCTGTCTGTCTGTCTGTCTATCTATCTATCTATCTATCTATCTATCTGTCTGTCTGTCTGTCTGTCAGTCAGTCTATCTATCTATCTATCTATCTATCTATCTATCTATCTATCTATCTATCTATCTATCTATCTATCTGCCTGCCTGCCTGTCTGTCTGTCTGTCTGTCTGTGCCTTCCTATCTGTCTGTCTGCGTCTCTCTGTCTGTTCATCTACCCGTCTGTTTGTTAATCTAATATTCTATCTGTATCTATCTGTCTGTTCGTCAGCCTGTCTGTATCTATCTGTCTGTTCGTCTGCCTGTATGTATATCAGTCGGTATGTCCATTTGTCTCCCTGCTTGTCTATCTAGAGACATGCTGCTGTTTCTAGTTGTCAGCCAAACCTACAAAAGTAGCGTCTTCAGCTAACCTTACAGAAGAAGCAACATGATAAAATGATCGTACTGATCATGATGGTGACAACAGTGTTGTCGACACGAGTCTATTAACCTCGACTCTAGTTTATGAACTTCGGACTCGAGTCATAGCGCACTTATACGGAGAAGCTGAAAATGGTTTTGTTTAAACTGATAAAATATATATGCCAACAGAGTTTGATGAAAAAAAGCAGTCAGTACATAATATACTAAATATATAGATTAATTTTTTTTTAAATTATTTATGGTAGCTCTTGTATTGATTACAAAACAAAATCTTTATCTATTAATCGAATTTCTTTAATCGAAGATTAATCGATCAATTTCGAACAATTTGGAAAATTAAAAAACATTATAAATAACATTTTATTTTAAATTATTAAGAATTTTATTTATTGTACTTGTTATAAGGCAACATCGACCTGAAAATATAATGAACATACTGAACAGTTACAAAGAAACAATCAATTATTGTTGATCCTTCTTGCCAAATTCCATCTCACAAACCTCTTAACATAGCAAATGCTCTCACATTTAAGCAGCAACAACAAAATACAATCATTGCTAAAAGTGGACTAATGAAATAAAATTTGTTTTATCAATTAATCCATTAAAATTGTGAACAGATTAATCGATTAATTAATCGTTTATGATTCCCACCCTTTTATTTTTCATTATTATTTGTAGTGATTGGCGTGACTGTTTGAATAAAAGGAGTTGTGACCACACAAGTGTTAGATAGAAAATGAGACTCGACTTGAAAGCTACTGTTTGGGACTTGAGACTTGCACTAAGAGACTTGAGACTTGCACTAAGAGACTTGAGACTTGCACTAAGAGACTTGAGACTTGCACTAAGAGACTTGAGACTGAATAAGGAAAGACCTGAAGGCAACTTTTGGGTGACAATAATGGTAACTTCATTGTTCAACATATTGACCATACTGACATCGTCGAGGGAAATGTGAAGAAATAAAACAATGAAAGCATGAAGACTATAATCTTAGTGCTACGATAGAATAGGCACGCCCCCTATGAAACGTGGCAGTCATTCAAGTTCATGTAGCTTCTAATTATGGCGTCAGTAGTGGTACACGTGACCTTTCCACGAGCATTTTTGGCACGCTTAATTACTGGTAATGTATGTTAAACTGAGTCGATAACTTCACGGAACAAGTAAGCGCCAGTAACTTTAGTTCATAACAGCTGATTAGTCTGCTAAATGATGTTGTCAACAGGTTGGTGTTTGGGGAGACCAAAATACCATGTGTTTTAAGTTTGTATAGTTACAGGTAAATAAGATTAAAGTGACAGAATAAGCAAAGGTAACACTTATGATGACGAGAGATTGGCACTAGTCGTCAGGACAAATGTGAAGGACTACCAATATCTGTGGCAGAAGTTGATGATGTCGTACACCCAGGGGTGTACAGCTAGAGTCGGCGTTGGTTGTTGTTAGTGCAGTCGGAGTCAGTAAAATATGTCAGAAATTTTACGCCATATGACTAACACAAATTGTAGTCGAAGCCGGACTTATACAATTTCAGCAGTCGGAGTCGGAAAGTTGTGTGTGTGTGTGTGTGTGTGTGTGTGTGTGTGTGTGTGTGTGTGTGTGTGTGTGTGTGTGTGTGTGTGTGTGTGTGTGTGTGTGTGTGTGTGTGTGTGTGTGTGTGTGTGTGTGTGTGTGTGGGTGTGTGTGTGTGTGTGTGTGTGTGTGTGTGTGTGTGTGTGTGTGTGTGTGTGTGTGTGTGTGTGTGTGTGTGTGTGTGTGTGTGTGTGTGTGTGTGTGTGTGTGTGTGTGTGTGTGTGTGTGTGTGTGTGTGTGTGTGTGTGTGTGTGTGTGTGTGTGTGTGTGTGTGTGTGTGTGTGTGTGTGTGTGTGTGTGTGTGTGTGTGTGTGTGTGTGTGTGTGTGTGTGTGTGTGTGTGTGTGTGTGTGTGTGTGTGTGTGTGTGTGTGTGTGTGTGTGTGTGTGTGTGTGTGTGTGTGTGTGTGTGTGTGTGTGTGTGTGTGTGTGTGTGTGTGTGTGTGTGTGTGTGTGTGTGTGTGTGTGTGTGTGTGTGTGTGTGTGTGTGTGTGTGTGTGTGTGTGTGTGTGTGTGTGTGTGTGTGTGTGTGTGTGTGTGTGTGTGTGTGTGTGTCCCACAACCCAATGTACGCCACGTGAAAACGGCATAATCCCTGGTCTATATAATCAAATAGTAAAGGAACTAACCTGGTTACCCCACCCCATATAAAAAGCTTGACTTATTATGTTAAAGTCTTTAGCACTTCACTCCCCAACGGTAGTATCTGCTATGGGACTACCTTGACCTTTCTTTAAGGAATTGTGGAAGAATTTGGAAGAGAAATAATGACAAAATAATGACAAATCTGTTGATTGAGTTTTACAAAAGAAATGCGTGCCTGATCTACTAAAATACGCGTTCGTAGCTTTGCCAAGGAAACGTGTCGCCAACTAATGTGAACTATACTGCAGAATTATAGCACATTTAGAATGAAAGTATATAGGATTCATGTGACCAAAATGTTCTTATTATGAAAACTATAGAAAATACAATAAACCCAGAAATCTACACTACAACCATTGCGACTGCAAAGCTCAAGCAGTGCAATTCATATTATAAAAACAGAAATACAGAAGTAAACACCGATATGCACTTGTACGTTATAGACTACACTAAGGCAGTTGACAAGGGGAAACATGAGGAAGTTATTAAATTGTTAAAAATGATAAACATTGATAGCAAAGACCTGAGACTAACAATGAACAAGTATTGGCAACAAACAGCAGCTAGAAGAATTGGCAACCTAATAGGAAGGCTTTAGAGGGCCATCCTTCTCGCGTCATTGCACACAAACCAACTAGTCGATCTGGTGTGACTTCCGCCAGCTGCGCCCGCTGAGTTGGGGAAGTTCTCTGGGGTTGCAAGAAAGCCCAAAACAACACCCCCAAATTGCCGCAAGGGTAAAAGAGTGAATAACTCGAATCCCTTGGGTTCGAAACAACAGTAGATAAAGCAGTGTTAGACAGGGATGTGTGTTAGGGTTACCATACGTCTTCAATTATGCGGGCACGTCCTCATTTTGGGGGTAAAAATTACTGTCCGCACACATTTTTTGTGAATTCCCTCTTTTGTTCGCATTTCTAGTGATTGGACGTTTTTTCTTCATTCTGGCGGTACCCGACGTAAAAATGTGAGATTTTCTCTGTTGGTAACATCGTAGCGTTAAATTTATATTCAGAAGTTGGCTACCCGACTAATTACATCGGCAACTGAGTAGCGTTTTCACTTCCGATATTACATTTTAACATCGCTTGTCGATATCCCAAAAATCGACCAAGGGAATCAAAAAATCGCCCAAAATAGCCCAAGTCGCTGATATCTAGGGTTTTCTTTTCAAAATTCAGAGTGGCAACGCTGGTATCCATCATTACTTATTCTACTTTGGCCTTTGACACAACTAACCTCAATCTACAACAATCGACTGAAATTTTAGTTTTCTTGTTGTTCATTGAGTAAATAATACTATAATCTGAATGATTATACTTTTATTGACTTGTTGGCACATGAAAAGTGGACCAAATTCTTTGAACAATAAAGAAATGTAGTTACTGAACTACTTCTCATTGCTCAATATTTTCTCGCTGTTCCAGGAGATAATGCTAATAGTGAGAGGCTTTTTTCTTTAATGGAAAGTCAGTGGACAAAGGACAGAAACCGATTCACCGTTGAATGTATTAAATAAATATTACAAGCTCAATACAATTATAAGAATGTTTCGTGTACAGAGTTCCATGAGTATTTAGTTGGAAATTCAGAATTACTGAAAAACATAATGTTGAGTGAAAAGTACAATGTTAAAGACTGAATATTTAGTGATGTTGAAAAAAAAAATTATTGATAGAAAAATTATTTAATGTACATTTTATGAAGATTTTAAAATATTTCTATTTCGTTGAAGTATGTCTATATAGTTAATCATGACTTTTTACATATATGTATTACATTAGTTAGGGTGACCATATCATTTTTTTTTAAAGGAGAATATTTTCTGATTTTATGACTAACAATGAGGACTCATTTTAAGAACAGGAGGACACACAGGAAAACACATTAATTTCACTAATTTGAAAAAATTGGAACTACGTGAAGTAGGCTTGCAGGGCGCTAGATCATAACGAATATTTTCGCTTAGCCCCCCCCCCCCCCCCCTTTCCCCATATTGCTTCGTGGGCAGCCTATACTTCAGATGCCAAACCCATGATAAATAACTTGCTGATTTTGGTATGGGTCTATCCCCCACTACCCTCGTTTATGTAGAACATTCTTCAAGACAACGTAAACTAATATGTTCTCTGCATGTCATTTAAAAATTCCTGCGTGACTCATAAGATGTGGTTATTCAAAATTCACTCCCATATAAGGTATTACCTCTTCCGTTGCTTTTTATCATGTTTACCGACTCACTACTTCCTACCGTCATCATCGCTCATAATATCTTCCCAGATTGTCAAACTATCGTAATTATCCCATACATCAAGTCTGAGCGGAAACGATTGCGTCTTTTTCGCGCTCGAGAAATCCCGTTTGATTCTTATTGTCCGTGTCTTAATCTATCACCATATTGACATTTACGTTGTGTTTTTTGGCACTTGATATGTACTTTAACAACTTACCAGGCAACAACCTGGGTTTTCTTCTATCTCCGCAGACAGAAAGTCGGAGGTAACAATAGACCGAGCTAGCGGTAAACGATAGATCCCGGTGGCAATTCTACTCCTACGCTTAATCCGTGCCTTACCGTCTAGTCGGAAGTGTGTTACACAATCGTACACAGACACTTCATTCTACGCCACCAGGAGTGAATATGGTTTCAAACGAAAGTCAGCGATCGCAATAATTTGTAAAGGATGGTCAATTAAGCCAAGACATGACAAGAAACCTTGAACTATGAAGCAAAAATAACAAATATTGTAAGAGGAGAGAAACAGGAAAGGGAAGAGCACAGAAGAAATTAAAGGATGGCACTGAAAAAGGTAACGATAGAGATTGTTTCGTCACACGATTGTCCTGACATTTGCGAAATCGAAAAAGGCCTGTCTTTTCTTATCTTGATATCATTATTTGTTCCTCCATCTTTGTTTATACTGCAGCTGTCATGGTATATGTATGATTCTACATCTTGTAGTGGTGATTCTTCACATGCAATCTTGTTATCATTTGCTGCATTTATCCCCATAATCTTTGCTTTTGACGATTTTGGTTTTCAGACTAAGTTGCTTTGACCTCTCGTCAAGTTTGTTTCATTTTTTTCTAGCATATGTTTACAGTTATGGGATAGACAGAGCCAGGTTGTCTGTAGAATATAGATCGTAAAGCTCTTTTGTCGTAGTGTTGTAATGGTTCTAGTCAATACAGTTACAAGTTTACAACTGTAATCCAGTGGCAAGTTGATAGACAGTAAATTTTTAATTATTCGACTAAAATGAAGTTGAGCATAGGGCTGGCAACCTCATCATGTTAAACTAACTGCCACATAAGCCATTGCTGCAAGAGCATGTGACCTGCTACAGAGCTGGCTCAATGCCCCCTTAGGAGTGCAAAGTATGACGATGATGATTTTCTATGATCTCCCTTTGCTAATATGGCGACTTAATCTTTAAGAGTTGCGATTTTCAACATTTCTCAAGACAGAGACCACACTGCTGCCTTGCAGGTAGGACGGGGATAGTCAGAGGTCAGGGAAGGCAACCCGGCATAAATGCCCGTTGAAATCGGATGCACTGGGCCACGGGCCTAACGAAACAGTGCAACATATGCCACGTGATGATGACGTCATTAAAAAGTAAGCAAAGTGTCGCTAACCCCATAGAGTCCCGCCCGGCTGCACAGAGGCAAAGGACAAGAATTACTAATGACTGCTGAACACTAGCTTCAAAGATGCCCAACATATGAAGAACAGAGGAAGCACATATGGCCGACACCAGTATCATTCGTGGAAAGTCTGTTCAGAGATGCAAATAGCCTCATGCTGACTACTGCTTTGTTTGAAAACATTTAAGTAGACGTCTGAAATTATACGAAGAAGAAGTAGCTGAATTTACAATGATTGACGATGATTGATGATGATGATTACTAGCCATAATTAGTGATGATGATGATTATTATTATTATTAATGTTATTATTATTATTACTGTTATTATTATTTCTGTTACTGGTGTCTCAAGTTTCGTGCTTGATAAATTTGCAAGTCGATTTTTCAATTTGTTTCTGTGTCACGGTGACCCTGTTTTGCTTTAGTATACGTATTGAGAGTTATTATTTCAGAACTCCTCACTATCTGTCCATCATGCTGCCTGTTTGTTTAGTTGTCAATGTGTCTGTCAGTCTATCTACAAGAATGTCTGATTCTGTTTCTAGTTTTTGCCGTCAAATAAACACACCTTACAATCGATAACACACACAAACAATGGATAAAGCGTGCCTCGCAATAGAAGGAAAATGGTAATATAAAAATCGAAGAACCGTTAGATCCTTCCCAGCGATATCCAACACTTATTCCGCTTCTGCGAGACATTTGTAGTGAGGTGTTCTGCATGTCGACACAATGAATCTGCTATTGCTGACTTTCATTCTGTCGCTCTTTCCCGGTAGTTCTGCGCACAAGAGAAAAAAACATTTTCCGGCAAACTTCTGTCACACTTCCGGTAGTGACGGATTCAAGTGCGATTGACTGACATGCTCGTGTTCTCGCTGTTTGTTGTTTACGTTTGTTGCAAGAAAATGTCGCTACTAACTGTCGAGCAATAACTGGTCACGATTTTCTTGTTCCAAAAGTCGTGTGATTTACGTCTTGCCTTCTATATAGACGCTAGCAAAGTTTGTGCGTCTTTACGAGATCAGCTTTTAAAATGAATTTTAGTTAATTAATCAAATAGACCATTTACTGTATTCTTGGGAAGAGCATGCCAAGGAATTAGATCGCCTTGTGTTCCACAAAAGAGAAAAATACAGTTATAGGCGTGAATAGGAAGCAAAAGAGAACACGATGACTATGATTATTATTGTAAATACCTGGGGGAGAGAATGGAAGGGGGGAAGGAAGGAAGAATGAAAGAAAGAATATGTATATATGTAGACAGAATAAGACTACTGTTTGTTGTACGAGGTATTAATGTGAATTTGTGCATGGAGGCCAGCCAGTGGCGGATCTAGGAATTGTCCAAGAGAGAGACGATACATCATAATGACAAGGCCCTCCCCCCACCGCTCCTTATTTACACATTTTTAGACAATTAAAAAACACAATGACGAAATTCGAAAAATGTGACAACGTAATAGTTTTATTATACAGTAACTAAAACATTTTCATGTTTATATTTTTTTAAAAATACTTATAATATAATTACATAAAAGTAAGATACAACTACAAAGAGGCATTATTTGATAAAAATTCACACACATTTTATATTATAACATAACATTTTTGTTTTACTTGAGATTGGCCACCCGATACAGAAATTATCCGCCTCTTGTCACAAAGTCCTCTGTTTTTGCTGCTCGATTGAAGTCCCCTTGTGTCGTCTGCCTGGCTCAATCTTTTGTCTCATTGTTGATTGGCGGTTCCCTTTATTGTCTTTCATTGTCCCGTCACGTAGAATTACTTGCAAACTACGTTCGTAACCTTTACGGTACTTACCATTGTCCATTACCAGACATGTTTTAATTCGTCCGTCGTTCGACCTAACGATTACTTCCATTTAAGTCCAAAGTGGAAGGGGTATACCGGGGCGGTAGATATGAATCACAGGTTTTCAAAGTTCCAAGAGAGGTGCGATCGCCCTGCCGTCGCCCCTTTGGATTCGCCAATGGGGCTAGCAACCATATCATGTAAAATAAATTGCTATAGAAACAACCACTCCAAGAGCAAATAAATGCTTTGATGCCAGCTTCCTGCAAGGGGGACCACCTGCGTAGGTGTCTCCATGCAAGGGGGACCACCTGCGTAGGTGTCTCCATGCTCCTTAAGGAGCAAAAAAGGAATGAATGAATGTATAAACTTATAAATGCATTTTTTCTTGAATGAAAGAATGTTTGAATGAATGAATGAAAGAATGTTTGAATGAATGAATGAATGTGCGAACGAATGAATGAACGAATGAATGAACGAATGAATTAATTAATGATCGTACGAACAAATGAATAAATGAACGTACGAATGAATGAATGAATCATTCAGTGAATGAATGAGTGTGCGAACGGTTGAATGAATGAATGAATGAACCAAGAACGAATGTATGAATGAATGAATGAACCTACGAACGAACAAATAAATGAATGAATTAAAGAATGAATGCATAAATAAATGTGTGAATGAAAGAATGTACAAACGAATGAATGAATGAACGAACAAATTATTGAATGAACGAACGAACAAAGAAATGAACGAATGAATGAATGAACGAACGAACGAATGAATGAATGGTTGAATGAATATGCGAATGACAGTTGCAGAGTATTTATTTACCTGTTAAAGCTCTCTCACTGTGATAGGAAATCGATGACTGCAGTCACAACTCACTGATCTCTTCTGTTCGCAGGTATCCCAGTTGTCAGCTGACCAGATTGAGGGTATGTATTATATTTTTGTTTTTACACTTTCCACTGCGGCAGAATGTCGGAAATGTCACGTGTTATGCGCTTTTCTATACATGATGTACATTACTGTAAAACGTTTTTCCTTGCTCCATGCATGCCTCAGTTGTGTCGTGAACAATGTTTCTAGCATTATCGTTATTATTACGTGGCACCTCCAAGTGGAGCACACGCCTTCAATAAAAATTCTCCGAGTCCGTCTATCGTGCATCATCATCACCATCATCATCATCATCATCACCATTATCATCATCATCATCATCACCATCATCATCCTATCATCATCATCACCATCATCATCACCATCATCATCATCACCATCATCATCATCATCCCCATCATCATCACTATCATCATCACCATCATCACCATCATCATCACCATCATCATCACCATCATCATCATCACCATCATCATCACTATCATCACCATCATCCTCATCATCATAACTGTCATCACTATCATCATCATCATCACCATCATCATCACCATCATCATCATCACCATCATCATCACCATAATCATCATCATTACCATTATCATCACCATCATCATCATCACCATCATCATCACCATAATCATCATCATTACCATTATCATCACCATCATCATCATCACCATCATCATCATCACCATCATCATCACCATCATCATCACCATCATCATTATCATTACCATTATCATCACCATCACCCTCATCATCATCATTACCATTATCATCATCATCATCACCATCACCATCATCATTACCATTATCATCATTATCATCACCATCATCATCATCATTTTCCTTTTTTGTTCCTTTTGGAGCATGTAGCCGTCCCTACCGATGGTCCCCCTTGTAGGAAGCCTACACAAAGCATTACCATTCTGGTCCAACAGTAGTTTCTGTAGCAACACCAGGTGTTCAATATATTGAGAATTAAAGTGTGTGTTCATGTAAGTCTGTATTGATGATCTAACAATCTAGATGAAGGTGAAATATATAACTATGAATTACTTCATTATATTATCGTATAAGTAAAATCTTTTATTTAATTAACAGTAAACGACTTAAAGTTACACCTAAGTAAAAGCCGTGATTAGGAATGATTACTTTAAAAAAAATGATGAAAGAGCAAAAACGGGAAAGAAATTGAATAAGAACAATTATGAAAAAGGTACTGAACGATAGGGCTTGGGAACACTTTATCACAGTGACCTAGATTTAAACTTCACCTGAGGAGACTTAAATTTAAACGTCGCTTGACCAGACCTGGATATGAACTTCAGTTACCTGCAGCTACTTATTTCTATAATTCTACAGTTAAACCATACATTCTACTTTGTGTTAGTTCCTGTGTGTCTCTGAACTGATGGCACGAGACAGGAGGACTTGGCATGTGTTTGTTGAAGGCTTATGCTCCATGGGGAGTGAAAGGGTATTGACCTATTGGTCATGGCGTGCAGCATGTGCTTTTTTGTGCAGTACGTCATTGTAATCGTATTTCTTTGAGCTGTTTTGGAGACTATATAATTTACATTTTCTGTGTAATGCTATGTTATTCTTGCATGTAGATAAAATGATGCTGAAGTTAAAATCATACAAAAGTGTGGA
Organism: Oreohelix idahoensis; assembly: GCA_024509875.1. Classification (NCBI taxonomy): domain Eukaryota; kingdom Metazoa; phylum Mollusca; class Gastropoda; order Stylommatophora; family Oreohelicidae; genus Oreohelix; species Oreohelix idahoensis. The sequence goes on along the minus strand of JAMPIV010009436.1, from coordinate 81,780 downwards.
TTCCGCAATAAGCAATAAGTGCTAAATATTTAACTCGAAGAACAAATATTGTTGACTGAATAGCGTTGAAATTCTAAAGAGACACGTGTTAAATTTCTACTGTTAATGTCTTGTCCCACAATCTTATGCCTGGATCTAACATTGAAATAGTTTCTATCAATTATTATTAGCAATGTAACCAGTGTTGCAGACTGTTATAAATAGAATGTTGGGCACATTGATGACTACGAAACGCGGAAATTATTAAATCTTCTAGTTCTTTTATCCGTCCGTCACGTATGGTCGGTAGTACCAGTTTTTAAGCACAACAGCTGCAGTCTTTTTCATGCCACATTTTTCGAGATGGGTATTAAATCATGTGCCTGTTGAAACAGAGGTCAATTTGCTCCCATCCTTAATAATGGCAGGTGCTTGATTTTGGACACATTTTCTTCAGTCTTCCCCATTTGTAACTTGGGTGAGTACGAATAAGAATGGTGTGCTTTACATTTGCAGTAACTCTGCCGATTTCGTCGCTCAAGTCGATATTCCCTTAAATAATGATTCGGAGATGGAGTAATGGAAAGTTTATTTTGAATTTGTTTTTTTAATACATACCAAGGTAAAAGTGAAGAAAAAAATATCCGAACATTTATAAAACATTGTTGTGATAAAAGTTAAAGTTAGTTGCTTATCCTTTACAGGACGTGGCAATCAACCCCAGCTTTTATTGGCTGTTTTGTGATTTTTCTAGGCGATTTTTTTCATTCAGTAGTTTGCCATTGCTTTCTGAACGGTAGGGCGCTTATACCATTGTTAAAAATCCACACAAAGCGATCTGCTACCAAACCGCCTGCAGCAGTTTAGAACCTGGTTGTGATAAAGAAGCTGTTCATTAGTCAAATTTCTCTCCATTGGGCTTTTTTTCGCTTCTCCCCATACCATATTGGACGCGTTATAGATTGTTGTACGAAGATACGGTTTATGTTACAGACCGTTGCATTAAAAAATTGTTGTATATTACATAATGCTGTATAAAGAAACGTTTGTATATTACAAACTACTGAATGCTGCATAGAGAGACTGTTGTATACAAATATTGTGTTGTATTATAGATGTTACTATGTTCTGAAATTATTGCGCACTACAGGCTGTTGTAGATACAAATTGTATTTTTTTACATACTTAAATCAAGAAATTGTTGTATATAACAGGCTATTGTAGATAGAAATTGCATTTTGTTACGGACTTACATCAAGAGATTGTTGTACATTACAAACTATTGTATGATTAAAATGTAGCTCAAACAGAGTAAGGAATAACTCCCGATAAAGTAGTTCACAGGTTTCCCGAAAGAAAACCTCGGGAAATGGCTTTTGTGATGGATTTATTTCTGTTGCAGTTTTTATCCCTGCTTGCTCTGTTTTTATTGGCAAATCGTTAGAAATGTCGCGAGTTTCATAGATTTAACCCTAGTTCTCACACAATGTGTGTCGACGCTGCCACGTTTTGCCTTGAGTCTTTCATAAATTAAACATTGTTTCGTGCCGTTCCGCCGCAACAGCGACTTTTTGTGGTGTCGTGAACTGGCTCAACTTCCGGTGGGTAGACGTCCAGTAATGGCGTGTCGTGCCGCGTGTAATTTGATATTTTCGTTTGTGTCAGGGGAGGTCTGTTGCCATCGCCACCTTCTGTGTTGTCACGTTTGAAGGCGGATAACTAAATATCGTAAATTTTTTTTCTGATCCTTTGTAGAATATTGTTCGTAAGTTAATGCCAACTTAACAAGTCATCACTACTCAATCATCCAAATATCACAGTGGAAACTAAAAGATAATTGATAAACAGTATATGCTTGCCAACTCTTTGCTATCAGTATCAAACATGGTCCCTCACCAGAGGATAGGACAAGAAGATCATATCGGATGAGATGAAAAGCTTAAAAGGAGCCATTAATGTTGCCAGGAGAGACAGAATGAGAAATAACGACATCTGAAAAATTATAGCAACTATATCCCGCATGAAATACATTGAGAGACTGAAAATAAAGTGGTTTGGTCATCTCATGGCGATGTAGCCCTATCATTTACCACTATGTGCCCACAACAATGATGAAACTCTATCATTTACCACTACGTGCCCACAACAATGATAAAGCCTGTGACGAAATCAGCCGTGCTTTTTTATAACTCTCATTCACTCCCGCAGTATCGCTTCATCTCTTTATTTCTCTCTTTCATCGGCTTTTTATTTGGCATAATTTTTTCCCTTTCATTCATTATTTTACTCTCTATGCTGAATCTAGTAGGGTGAAGTCTCTAACACTCCACTCCCCTACAGAAGTATCGGCTATGGGACTATCTTTATCTTGTTTACCATCCCAGACTGGGTTCACGTTCCGCCAGGTAATTTGACCGGCCAGCGGATTATACGTTATCACTTAAGCCGGCTGAACGTGACGGTCCAACATTTGAACCCAGATGGATAGCGACCATCCCTGTGTTTGCTCAAGACGGGAGTGCACGATAGACTTTAAGAAAACCACATTGTCTGTCGGCGACCTTGCCTGGTGGACAGACGAAAAACACAGGTGATAAATACGTAATTCGCTTCCGCTGGCCCCTGTCTGTATCAAGATTACTGATAACCCGTCTGGGCGGAAGGTATTATCGAGGAATGAGTCATAGATTTGCTTGTATGAAGAGACCATCGGCAGTATTACGACTTATTAGACAGAGGTCACGCGTGGAATATTAATGTAATATTTTAAAACACGTGGGGGATATTTTGAATTAAAACACCCCAACCCAGTGCTAAAGAGATTTGATTGATTTGATTTGAGATGCCGGAATAAACAATAAATTCCATTGGAAAATTCGGCGGAAGTACATTCTGTGATTGAACTAAGAAGTGGGAAATATAATCTAGCAAACTCAGAGACACAGAGAGACAGCTTCGCAACTTCAAACGAGCAACTCACAAACAGCCAAAAAGAGAAGGATCGGACCTAGAATTCCATACTTATAAGTGACAGATTGAAGTATTTGGGAAACTTAAAACCTTAAAAAGTAAGCCCGCCTTTATAAATACCGTGACTGGAACAGGACTTTAAAATAACAAGACTGGAAACCTAGGAATTGGATCACATGTCATAGAGGAATTAAACTCAATTTTCCCCAAGCCAAGTGATTTCGCAGAACACCCGCCGTAAGAAGAATTAACTCTAATTTCCAAGACCAAGTCATAGAGGAATTAAACACAGATTTTCCCAGGCAAAGTGATTTCGCAGAACACCCGCCGTTAGAGGAATTAAATCTAATTTCACAGACCAACGTGATTTCGAAGCATATAATACAGAGCTGCGTCCATCCAAAGCTGTGCAAGGAGATTGTATAACTCAAATATTTGGGGTAGGTTGTGAACATTTATTTTACAAATGTGAAATTTGACATTTTTTTTTTTTTTTTTTGCTTAGTGGTTATAAATGAGGCTGGCAACCTCATTATATGAAAAGAATATATTCATGAACCACTCCAGCAAGTGATGGTGATTGTTTCTCATCTAGTCGTGCGGGAAACCCGACAGCAGAGGTGACCCCAGACTCCGGCTGGGGTAGTGATGAGTGATGACTACATCATATGTGCCTCAAGTGTAGTAAATCATTTTGTGATATTTATGAAACTTGTTAATGTTAATTCCAGCACAAATCATTAATCACGCTGTCCAGACACATTTCCCAGTTAATACACAGAAGAATATTGGTGAATTTTAATCATATTCATTGAGCTACGTTATGTGCTCAAGAATTTAATTCTTCTGAGCGATTAGTGGTTGGACAACGGAAGAGTGAGCCTGTCAGACTGCTTCATACAAATGTACTTAGCAGAGGCATTTGTTTTCTATTTTGTCCAATAGTTTGTGGAACGAAGCTATAAGACCGTTCGAGGACGAAGCGGCAAGACTGACGTTTCTACGCCTTAGTTGTGAGAGCATGGAATCAACACTGACCACCTACATAAGACGAGTTAGGCGAAGAATTGCCCGCATCACCAGAAAAGTGACGATACAACGGCGGTAAGACTCACGTTGACAAGCTAAGTGTTTATTACCAAGCGAAAGCAACGGACATTGATAATGCCCTCTATTTAATCTCCGTGAAGAGAAAATTTGATTCCAATATAAAATTTCACCAAATTTTCCGTATTTATTTTAATTCTTAAAGTCTAATTCCTTATTAAAATTGTTACATGTTGTTTTAAAACTAAACAATCATAGTCGCTTCAGTTTTTTTATGTATGAAAGCCAACGTATGAGCCAGCTGCAGGACTCACCTAAATGTTAAGTGCTTATAAAAAGGCACCAGCAAAAAGAACATAATTTTTCTGAACTATATCCTCACCCTAAATCTCTGTGAAGAGAAAATTTGATTCCAATATAAAAGTCACCAGTAGATTATTTATTTTAAACTGTTAATACTAATTGATTATTAAATTTGTTATCTTCAACTCAAATGTCAAGTCAGTCCTATTGTATGGCTCTGAGACATGGAAAACAACAAAAACAACAACCAAAAAGCTACAGACTTTTATAAACGGGTGCTTGCGTAGAATAGAAGGACTGAAATGGTATGTCAAAGTCACAAATGTGGAACTGATGACAAGAACCAGACAAGTGCCAGTGGAACAAGAGTTGAGAAGAAGACGCTGGCGATGAAAAGGACACACATTGAGGAAACCTGTTGATAGCATTACAAGGCAGTCCTTGTTCTGGAATCCACCGGAAAGATAGGCAGAGGTAGACCAAAAAACACACGGAGAAGAGAACTGGAAACAGAGGTGAAAATGATGAGGAAAACATGGAAAGAACTTGAGCGGGTGGCACATGACAGGAAGACTTGGCATGTGTTTGTTGAAGACCTATGCTTCTTGGGGAGCTAAAGGGTATTGATTGATTGATTAAATGTGTTACCTGTTGTTTTAAAACTAAACAATCATAGTCGATTCAGTTTTTTATTTGTATGAAAGCAAACGTATAAGCCAGAACAATTTTATATATATATATATATATATATATATATATATATATATATATATATATATATATATATATATATATATATATATATATATATATATATATATATATATATATATATATATATATATATATATATATATATATATATATATATACATATATTTACCTATAAACAGAGCTATTACTTACAAGAGGAATTTCGTTCGATTACAACAACTGGGGGCTTGAACGGGCTAACCCATTGCTTAAATTCTTCACAAAAGGCGACGGACAGATATATGTTAATAATTGTTCAGCCCTATCCAACTTGGTTCTTGACTTCTGAATTATCTTGTGAAGGCTTGTGACAGAACGGGGCGGCCCCTCTCGATCTCTGTTTCACTCCGGCAGTGTCGGTACATTATTGGTACTGATTTTATTGTGTGCTTTCATTTGTCGCACTTTCGTTCTTTCTTTTTCTGCTATGTGTAGCAGATATTATGTATTTTCCTTCTTACACCCTTCTCAGAGATAGGTAGACATGTCTGGTTGTTATCCATTTCTCCCTACGTTGCAAGGAGTGGCAGCGACCTAACCATGTTGGCTATCGTGGGCGCAGCCGATATCAGTACACAGATTAACACATAAATCGCTTCAGCGTAGTGCTTAATCACTGATAAGACACGGGTACGCGCATCAACAAAGTTTTGAATACGGGGAGACAACTGATGGACAGACACAGATAACAAATTACTTTCTGATAAAGTAATGATTGTTACATTCGGAACACGATATTATATGAGGTTATCGACATGTACGTAAGTTTGTACCCAAGGACAAGCGGATGTTTACAACCCATTTTCAGAAAAGTAATGTTTGAAATTTTGCATTAGCTGAGTCATGCAACATATTCAAATCAGATTGGCTGATCCTTTGAAGCGCGCATAACACATGCGGCAGTGAATATAATCTGACCATTTTCTCAAGCTATTTCACTTGAGAAATCGCTCATTAAGATACAGATTTTGCTTGACTGAAGAATTAGTATTCAGATTTCCTTCTTAACATACCGGACACCTTTTATTGTAGAATTTTGGCCGGACTTTCATAGCCCAGGAAATCTCTTTCATATTAAATAAGGAAACCGCGACTGAGGAAACTGAAGTACCACACACGAAGTCAAAGAGGGAACTTATTAAATTAACGACACCCCAGACGCGTGTAAGAGGCCGATTCAAGTCTCTTTTATTCCACTGAGCAAAAAGTCTGTGAGCGAGGATTGGCTTATTGGTGGTATCAGCAGAAAGTACTATCTCTGGAAAAAGAAGGGAATAGTGGCCTAAGCTTTAAGACGAAGGACCAACGTGGTAGACTGTGTTTGACATTTCTGGGAAACGAGCTACACCCGACAACCTTGACCAGAGATGAGCGTGAGCAGTGTGAAAAGAACCAACCCATAAGAAGGAGCAGAGCCGTCATTGGCAGCTATGTTCAAATCTATGCTGCCACTTGAACTTCTTGTAACATTTCACAATCCATAACGACTGTGATGATACATTTTTTCTTGATCCATAACTATTCACATTATTTTTCCACTGTTAAAACTTAAGTGATTATTAAATTTTGTTACTTGTAATTATACAAATTTAACTTCAGTTTAATCATTTTAAAGTTACTGCTTGTTTGTCTCAGTCAGTTTACTACACACACTTTAAACAGAGCTATACTAGAATAATAGAATTCCACTGAGTAAATCAGGAGTGGAGGCTTGAAACGAGCTGAAATTAATAAATGCTTAAATCCTTTAAAAAAGCGCCGGCAGAATTACAGAGCTAACATACTCAGCCAAAGCAGTATTGTTCTCGCTTATTCTGAATAACTTGTGAAGACTCCTTGGAAATAGAAGCGTTTTGTTTCTTCTATTTACATCTCTGCCAAGAGTAATCTTGTGCGAAGGTAAACACCTTTGAAGCCCATATTAGATACTCATGAGTTTTCACCACTGTTGGACCACTACTGCAAAACAGACGAGGCAATACCGCCACAAAGCTCCCTTCTTATAGAAGAGCCATTACACTTCTGTCTACATCTCTGCCAAGAGTAATCTTGCGCACAGGTAAACACCTTTATCGACCTATTTAGATACTCTTGAGTTTTGGCCATTGTTGGACCACTACTGCAAAGCAGGGGAGGCAATCCGCGACAAAGCCCTATCATTTACCACTACGTGTCCACAACAATGATAGAGCTCTATCATTTACCACTACGTGCCCACACCAGTGATGGAGCCCTATCATTTACCGCTATGTGCCCACAACAACGATGGAGCTCTATCATTACCACTACGTCCCCACACCAGTGATGGAGCCCTATCATTTACCACTACGTGCCCACGACAATGATAGAACCCTATCATTTACCACTACGTGCCCACAACAATGATGGAGCCCTATCAGTTACCACTACGTGCCCACAACAATGATGGAGCCCTATCAGTTACCACTACGTGCCCACACCAATGATGGAACCCTATCATTTACCACCACGCGCCCAGAACAATGATGGAGCCCTGTCATTTACTACCACTTGCCCACAAAAATAATGGAGCCCTATCATTTACCACTACGTGACCACAGCATTGATGGAGCCCTATCATTTACCACTCTGTGCCTCCCCAGCATCACAATGCCATGAAGATGACAAAGTTAAAATTTATTAACTCAAACGAGATCGGACGACGCCTCGGTTATCAAGGTCCGCGCCAGACAGTGGGTAACCAGGCTGTGATGTGCGAAAAATTGATTACTGGAAAAAACCCAAAAGACAGACTCCCCAAGAAGAGGAAAAGTGGGAGGGAGAGCAAAAAGAAACCAGATCACACCGGAAAAAACACACCGACACTTAATATTCTGCAGCTAAACATCTGTGGCATAAGAAATAAAAAGCTTGAACTTGCCAAACAGCTAGACAGTCACAGGGTACACGTGGCTGCTCTACAAGAAACTTTACACAAAGATTTTGACCTGCACCTGTCCGGATACACTAGTTACGCCTGTAAGTGCATTGGTTGCCGTGGCATAGTAACCTACATCAGAAATGACATACAAGGAGATGTCACTCAGCTAACAACAGCCCATCCCACAGATGTACAAAAAGTCAATATCTGGCACAATGGAGGCAAATATACTATATACAATGTTTACAGCCCACGTCAGACAACATGCAACATACCAGAACTATACAAGACACAGTATCACAAAACCCTTCTTGTAGGGGACTTCAACGAACACTCACCCCGTTGGGGTTACCCTGAATACAACAGCACAGGAAAGTACATTGAAGAGACCTGTCAAACAACTTACCTGTCAGTATTACTGGATACAGAGTCCCACCAACTTTGCTGCACACGTCCCATCTCTTTCTCAGCCGACCTGACTTGACCATCTGCTCATCTGATCTGATAGATTTTAGTCATTTTCAGGTTCTGGACGACACTGGAAGTGATCACAAACCTCTCCTCGCCACTATAAGCACCCCCAGTAAAGCATGTTTCAATCAGAGAACTCGCTAGAATTTTCGAAAAGCAAATAAGAGACTATTCCAGGAAACATTGGATCGCCTTCTAGAAAACATTGATACCAACTGTATCGAAACATTCAGTGAAGAACTAACAAAATCAATCTTGAACGTAGCAGCTCAGTCCATCCCAAGGGGCAGCCGGAAGCCATATAAACCATTCTGGAACAAAGAAATACAAATTACTATATCCGAAAGAAGCAAAGCAAGAACAACACGTGAGACCACACGTTCACAAGAAGCAACGATTCAGTACAATAAAGCATGTGCCAGAGTAAAACTTACAGTTAAGAAGACCAAAAAAGATAAATGGACAGAAACGTACTCCAACTTAGATCTCAGACAGAATGGAAATAAGGCATGGGCATTAGTAAATAATCTTTCTGGAGAAAGTAGAAGGATGAATCCAACGCCAGTGATAGACGGAATCGCTGAAGACCAAAGGAAAGCAGAACACTTCAACCATTACTTTGCCTCTGTGAATAGAGCAGGTAAACTCACAGAGCTGGACAGGAAACAACTACACCAGTTAAAGAAACAAGAGAAAGACTCAACGGTCAATGCCTCCCTATTCGAAGAAGAGTTCAGCATGAAGGAGTTAGAGCAAGCCCTGAAGAAATTAAAACCTAGAAAGTCCCCAGAGCCTGACAAGATCCATAATGAAATGCTACTCCACCTGGGCTCATCTGGGAGAGAAGCAATCCTCAAGCTGATCAATAAGACATGGAGATCAGGCAAACTTCCAAAAGCCTGAAGGAGTGCACATATTGTCACCATTTTAAAAACCAACAAACCCCCAGATGAACACAAAGCTACCGTCCGATATCTTTAACATCATGCCTGGGGAAAATTGCTGAAAGAATGATAAACGCGCGTCTCTATTGGTTCCTTGAGAGTTCCAGTATTCTATGTCATGAACAGGCAGGCTTCAGAACCAGCAGCTGCACAAAAGACCGGCTTTTCTGGTTGACGCAGAGAATTCATGATGGCTTCCAGAACAAGAAACATACTGTGGCCATCTTCTTTGACCTCCAGCAGGCCTATGGTCGTGTATGGAGAAAAGGCCTCCTGATGAAGATGATTGGCATGGGAATACATGGCAGGTTATACAACTGGATAAAATATATTTTGATTGATCGAACAATCCAGACAATGGAATCTCATCTAAAGAAGTCTTAGAGGAGGGCCTACCACAAGGCTCATCATTAAGCGGCACTCTATTTCTCATCTATATCAATGACTTAGCAGACCAGATCAAAGCCGAAAAAGCTCTTTACGCTGATGACCTGGCAATATGGCAGAGTCATGAGAATCTAGAAAGTTAAGCTCAAAGACTAAACAGAGACCTTAGAAGACTGCATGAGTACTGCCAAACATGGAAACTAAAGGTCAAAGACAGTGTATAATATCTTTACCAAAAGCCATAAAGTAGCCAAGAAGAATATCAACCTGTGGCTAGACAAACAACACGTGACAAAAGAAGAACATCCCATGTATCTTGGAGTCACACTTGATCGGGAGCTCAGCCTCAAGAACCATATTGAGAATACAAGGAACAAAGCACTGAGGCGATTACAACTATTGAAGAGGCTTGCTGGCACTACTTGGGGATCAGACAAGGATACTCTGAGAGGCTTGTATCTTGGCTATGTCCGTTCTGTGATAGAATATAACAACTCACTGCTTACAACTTGCTCCAAAACAAACCTAGAGTCCCTCATAAGAGTGCATAGCAATGCTCTTCGACTAATCAATGGAGCTATGAGATCAGCGCCAACTGCTGCATGTGAAATACACACAAATGTGGAACCCCCCAGTTTGCGGAGAGATAAAGCTGCTTTAGAAGTTTATGAAAGATGTAAGAGAATGAACCGAAAACACCCTAACAGGCACCTTGTAGAAAACTGGGTACACAAGCAAAGAATAAAGCACAAGTCAGTCTTACATCATGTCCATGAAATACAAGATAGATACCACCTCCAAGAAAGAAGACAAGATATACAGAAAGTAGTAAGGAATTTACCACCACATACCCACTTAAAAACACCAGAAGTACAGATGAAATTAGTAGATAGAATAACCAAACAGGCCGACCCAGTCAGTCTTATGAGTGCATCAGAAAGAACCATTGATGCCTACCCTGAAGAATGGTTACATGTCTATACTGACGGATCTGCATTTAAGGCCACCATCAAAGCAGGTTACGGAGCGTACATATGTTATCCAGACGGATCCTCCGACGAGCTGTTTGATGCATGCGGGAGTTTTGCTCCACCTATGAAGCTGAAATCATTGTACTGGAAACAGCTGTATACCATCTGAAGACTGTATTTGATGCCTTTCCCTCAAAGACTCAAAACATTGTCATTTTTGCTGACTCATTGTCTGCCCTATAAGCTCTGGAAGGCAGTGGACATTGTAGAACTAAATGTCACCGTGGGGTTTGCCCAAGCATTATTCATGCTATAGGCAAGGTTATAGGAACGCCTAAAGTATGTCACCGTGGGGTTTGCCCAAGCATTACTCATGCTATTTGTTAAGATTAGATGAACGCTTAAGACAGTTCACGGGGAAGAAAGTTAAGTATGAATAAAATAAGACGAGTGTTCAGTAATTTGGCTCGCGTTAATAAAACGTGAGTATATTTTTTACTCGTGAGTAAAGGCTTAACCAATGAAAGTAGTGAAAAACAAGTTAGGGCGACGAATCAGAAGTAGCGAGGGAATCGTACGTGAGAACAATGATCAGAGGTCATTGAGGGGAGTCCGGTTTCTGAGTTTGAAGAAACAAGAAGTGTTTTTTTTTTTTTTTTGTTCTGGGCGGTTGCCTGCAGATGAACGGATTCTGTGGTTTGACAGAAGTAGAATAAGTCTAGAAAGATATAGAGGTTATTAGGATAATGAACATAACTCCAGAAATTAATTAGAGTAATATGTAACAGCGCTATTATATAACTAGGGGGCAGATGGCAGGCCTAGTAATACTCATGTCACAAAATCTCTTTTTGTTTTATCTTCCAAGTGGGTTCAGAGTGTACTTGTGTACTGGCCATCTTCGCCAGAGGTGTGGATTCCTGGATGAATTATTTTCCCTCTTTTCCTTAACCCACGACTCGTTCGGTTCCTTCTTTGCTGTTTCTACTGACATTCGTATAGTGGTAGTTTGTTTTTATTATTATTAATTGCCGACCACATCACCCCTCGTGTGCCGACGGTCAAGATAATATGGGCCTAACACCATATTCCCAATATGCCTAAATGGGCGTGTAACGGGTTCCTTTACCTTTACCTTTTTTACATACATCAACGCTCACAGACGGACTCAAACATCTGCTGTATCCATCAAAACATTTATTTACATAAATATGTATATATATTTTCATCAACAAGACAAATAATTCATCCCAGAGTTTGCATATGTTTATCTCATGTTGGTTTCTTATATAAAAGCTCTATATCTCATGTATATGCATCGTCCTCCTGTATCTTGTTTAGTTCGTTCAACTTTACTCCTGTTCGCTTAAATACCTCTATACTCCATCTCCTCACTCCCATCTCATTATATTCCTGCCTTTATTTCTTTCTAACCTTTGTAGGGCTCTGTTACATTCGCTGAAAGGTTAGCTTAAACTATATACAAGTACCATGTCATCTAAGCATATACCTACGTGCGAGGACAGAGGAAGCACAGACCACCCCATAATTTTATATTTTATGAGAAACAGAAAATAATAAATAGTGTCACATATTTAGGGTAGAGTCGCTTCTACACGCCATTTCTAATAATTGGGTGATTTCCCCTGACCAATCGGATAGCTCAGATTTACCCCGGGGAAAGTGGAACAACGACGCCATTTTGGCAGTAGAATGAAAGAGCGCAACTCAAGAGGTCGTATCTGGTCCAGCTCTACATATTTCTTAGTTTGAGAAAATCAAACTTCAACATTTCTTATAAAATGTGTATTTCAGGACATTGAGTGTGGTTATATATATATATTTCTTACTGGCGTAAGTAGTGACAATCGTTAAATATGTATTTTGAATAGAGCTCCCAACCCTAGTCGCAGCAGAACTAGGTTCGAGGATTTGAGTCAATTTGCAAAAAAATGTCTTACACCTCAAACCATGTAGAGTAGAAAATATTCTTGTGTTGGAAAGCATTTAACTCAAGGAATGCTTATGACGATAAAGAAATCAAGGACAAATCTGAGGAGATGGGTAAATGTCGTCGAACCTAAAATAAGACTGTAACTTAAAAGAAGGAACACGGTGGAATGAGAAGGTTCGCCATATTTGACAATTGAGTAGGCCTACGAGACAAAGATGCAAAAAGGGATTTTTGCATCGATGAAAGCATCTGATGAGATGATAGAATTTTATTATACTTATTATTGTAAAAATGTTCTGAATTCCAGACTTTGTTGAAATTTTAAGTTTCATGCTGAAAGATATTAAAAGTTTTGCATGAAATCGAACGCTGTTGAAAAGGTGAATTACTACAGTTTTGAGATCTAGATAAGAAATCTATCCATTTCAATTAAATTCGCTACATCAACACCTAAGAGAAGAAAATCGAACCTGGTAACACAAATTTAAGAGAGAAATCTAAATCTCTGGTGATTAGGCCAGTTAAACATCTGCTCTCTGTAAAGTAAACTGAAAATACTGCATATACCGGCACTGCCACATGATGTAATATGGTGCCGTTCCAGTCCTAAGGAACACCTGCCCCGGTTACATGAAGGTAATATGGTGCCCGTGACCACTTCTCTTTGATAAAGCGAATAACTAGCGATCATAGACCATGGACGATTTACTACAAAATTTTCAACAGCTGGGTGTGGAACAACAACAACAACAACCACAGAACCAACCCGTAAATACACAACCACTGCAGCCCCAGGACAGACAAAATATGGAAGGACCAACAATAATAGCGCTACGGCAAATTACTGAAACCCTACAGAAAAATGACAACTACGCGAAATTCACACAGGTTAGATCCATTGTTCAGCCGTTCGATGGAAACAAGAAAAAATTCAGAAGATGGTTGTCCGACATGGAAAAATTTGCGGCACTAGCAGAGGCAACAACGGATGAAGAGAAAAAGAAAATCGCTCTGTTAGGTTCTGATTCGTACGTGACTGATTTTTTAAGAAGGAGGTCCCAGCAGTACCCCACAGAAACCTACGAGTCCCTAAAAAAAGAGCTCACCCAGAGATATGGGGAAATCATAGACAAAATGCATGCTTGGTCAGTCCTTAGAAGCATGAAACAGGAAAGAGATGAATCGGTACAACTTTTTGGAGATCGATTCCTCAATATGGCAGAAGAGGCATTTTGCGGAGAAATCCCTACCACACCTGATGTAGAAATACAGTTAGTGGGGATATTTGCCGATGGCCTTAGAGCGGAAAATATCAGAAGGCATCTTATTAGAAAAGACACCAAGACTATTGCTGAAACAATCCAAGCAGCAATACAGGAGGAAAATCTTCACCGAAGGTTCCAACAAAGAGCAGGTAGGGAACCCCGACCAGAATATAGGGACTATGATGAGCATGAGCCTATGGAAGTTGACCATACCAGGAGGCAATGGACTCGCCCACGACAACGAGATGATAGGCCCCGCAATTATAGACCCCCCACACAGAGGCAAAACGACGTCAATAATGTCAATACAAACGGATGCTTTACATGCGGTAGGCTCGGACATGGTTACAAGTCCTGTAGAGCAAATTACAATCATGCACCATTCAGAAGAGGAGGTTACCAACCACAACAACCCGCACCACCCCCACGTGATTACACCAGAAATCAGTATACCAGAGGCGCACCTCAACCCCTCATGCGTCAGGGAAACGGCCGCGCCACTCACTAAACAGGACCGTTAGTGAGGGCAACAATCACAGAAACTGGTCCAAAACAAAAGAAACAACACAGAACAGAAATTGTCAAGTGGGCCCATCCAGTAAAATACACAATATGAAGAAATGTTGCATGATGGAACTAAAATACATCCGGACCCCAGTTCCTGCATCATGTCTATACAGGGCCAACAATATAGGGCACTGGTAGATACAGGAGCATCCATCAGCCTTATTAGGTTCCAGCTGTTCAAGAGGATCCAACACTTAGTACGATTTCAACCGTCCAAAACACACCTAGCTTCAGTCACGGGACAAAGACTAAATTCAGTTGGGACAGCATGGCTAAAATTTTCCTTAGGCGAAACAAATTTTGAACACCCATTTGTCATTACTAAAGGAATGTCTAGAAATCTTATCCTAGGGAGAGATTTTTTTAACAAACACAAAGTTCGAATATACTATGACCTCCACAAAATCAAAGTCAACAATACGTACATAGATCTCCAGGACGATATCCACATAGCGTCTTTAGTAAGGATTACAGCTCCCATAACGGTGGCTCCAAACTCCCTGGTCATAGCAAAAGGCAGAGTAAAAAATTCTGAGTACATACACCAGGGCAATCAATTCAAGTACAGCCCCTAGCAGAAGAAAGCATTATTGATGACCCATTGTTGCAAATTACAGAGGGAATCGCTGAAGTCTCGAAGTCCAGAGATTTCCCCATCATGATATTGAATATGTCAGGAAAAACTACCACTATAAAAAGAGGCACAGTTGTAGCGCAAGTGGATACGTCAACAATAAGACAAACCAAAACCAATAGAGACCATCCACAAATTGTCTCAACCACTCCCACTGGACATAATGCACGAAATCGCAGTACAAATAACCATAGTACACGGAAAGTAAACAGTTATAAGGCTTATGCAGAAAAAGGCAGTAACATCAGTCACAGTTATGTTACACCACAGCATACCCTACCCAGATGGCAGAAACGAACCAGTCCATACATAAGAAGAGAAAGGCCACAGTATGAAAATGACTATAATTACTCATTCTTGCGCCCCAGCACACCAAGAGAAAAGATGAAGTGCTGTATATCACAGAGTAACAGAGAAACAGAAATTGTCTTGCCAGGAGGATATCCAAAGCGACAAGACAGTGATACATGCCCCATGGAGTATCAATATAACTCAAAAACAGGTGGATATGATAAAGTCCCAAAACCAATTGAAATTTCCGAAGAAAAGGAAGAATTCTTATATGACTATACCACAGGAGGATACTATAGCAGCAAAGTTGGAAACAGAAAGAATGAAAAATTTTCGCCCAGGGAAAGAAGACAGCCCTATAGCACAAACAGAAGAAATACAGTAACGTACGCGGATAAGCGCAGTTACGGCAGAAATAATCAGAAAAAATGGCACAACAACGACTACCCCAGAAATATAATAAGAAATGAATATACAGTAAATGCAGTGACAAATGGAAATGCACACAGTACATGGCAGAGGAGACAGTACCAAGCACAGCCCAATGAACGGCAAAGAACTACGCAAAAGAAAGCCACATACCAGGAGCAGAGATTTTCACAAGATGCAAGAAAAATGTCCCAAAATTATGGGAATGAAACGGAGGCATCAAGACAGACCAGAGATATCATAGCAGATCATAAATACAGAGAGAGAATAGCTCAGTTACTTGCAACCCTGAATGCCACAGAAGATAATAAGCAACGTTTGAAAACGTTTGTAGAAAAGCACCAGGATGTATTCGCACTCAATGACATGGAATTAGGCAGAACTAACACTGTCAAAATGGACATTCAAACAACCACAGAGGAGCCAATACATATGAAACCCTATCATACGCCCTTGAAAAACAGAGAACTCGTGGAAAGGTCTATAAATGAAATGCTACAGGCAGGAATCATCGAAAGATCCCGTTCCCAATGGTCCTCACCCATAGTGATCGTAACAAAGAAAGACGGCTCCAGTCGCTTTTGCTGCGACTACCGTGCCCTTAACAAAATCACAAAAGTCATTTCCTACCCCCTCCCCAGGATAGACGATCTACTTGCGACGTTAGGAAAGTCTACATACTTTACCACACTTGATGCAAGGTCAGGCTTTTGGTGCATCCCCATGACACCTGAGGCAAAACAGAAATCCACATTCTGTTCACATATGGGAAGCTTTTTTTTGGAATGTTATGCCATTTGGTCTAAAAGGATCTCCAGCAACATATATGTCACTCATGGATGAAGTGTTAAAGGGTCTACATCCATTTGCCCTGGCATACATAGACGATATCCTGATACATACCGCAGGCACGATGGAAGACCACCTCCGCAAGGTTGAAACAGTGTTTGATAGACTCAGGCATCACCAAATAAAGTTAAAACTGTCGAAGTGTGAGTTTCTAAAGACAGAAACAAAATATTTAGGCTTTGTCATCAATAGACATGGCGTCAGACCTGATGAAGATAAAGTCAAAGCCATAAGAGAAATGCCTAGCCCCAAGACGGTGAGACAAACACGCTCATTTATTGGTACAATAGGGTACTATAGGCGCCACATCATCAATTTCTCCAGAGCAGCAGAGCCTTTGATAGCCCTTACCCGCAAGTATGCACGCTTCAAATGGACAGAAGACTGCCAGAGATCCTTTGAGTATCTAAAAAATGCCCTAACCACCATCCCACTGCTTGGACATCCAGATATTTCTCAGCCCATGATACTATACGCCGATGCCTCAGATAACGCAATTGGTGCTTGTTTGGTCCAACCTGTACTAGAAGATGAAACACCCATCCTACCAAACATTCCAAATGAGAAACCCATTGCATTCCTATCCCACGCATTGTCAAAGTCACAAAAACGGTGGACCACCACTGAGAAAGAAGCATATGCTATTCACTATGCAGTACAAAAGTTTGACTTTTACGTCAGAGGAACTAAACTCATTATAAGAACTGATCATCAACCTTTGGTTAACTGGCTCACCAAAACACAAGAACAGCCAAAGAAGTTACAGACATGGGCAATGAATTTACAGTCCTACGACACCACTATCGAACATATCCCAGGCGAAATGAACACCTGTGCAGACTTCTTATCCAGGATTAAATATGATGATGAAACTGAAGTGAAAACAAATAGAGTCAAAAATGATGGCACATCCTCAGAGATTGACGATAATGCTAAAGAAATTAATGAAATTACTTCATCAAGTCGAAGAAGTACCTCAGATTCCGCCACTCAAGTAGAAGAAGAAAGCCAAGAGATGTTTGACATGAGAGTAGAACAAGCGAAAGATGCAGAAATTGTCAAGCTGCTCACATACGTGAAAGAAAACCCAACAAAAAGTAAAGATTTTACAGTACACCCAACGGATGGAATTCTATACTATATTGATCAGAAACAAGAAGGGACACTAAGAAAAGTCATTCCAGCACATCTAGTCCCAGAAGTATTGCTACAGTTTCATGATAACAACGGGCACATGGGAAGAGACAAAACAATTGATGTCATAAAGAAAAGGTATTATTGGCAAACTTTCTACAAGGACATTACAGAATATGTAGCCACCTGTAGAACATGTAAATTGAGAACATGAAGCCACATTTAATTCCCCTTCAAGAAATGCAACCTTCCCATTACCCCATGCAAACAGTGAGCATTGACTTATCAGGTCCTTACCCACTCACCCAATCAGGCAACAAATACCTCCTGCACATAGTTGACCAATACTCTGTTTGGCCAGAAAGTTACCCACTCAGTGATGCCACATCGCAGTCCATCACGCAAATTTTTTTACAAGAATTCATTCCCAGGCATGGCTGTCCAAAACGAATCATTTCAGACAACGGTAAACAGTTTATAGGTAACCCATTTAAAGCCACCTTACACCAGCTGAATATTGAGCATACTACAACCACTTATTATTGCCCAAATGCAAATGGCAGAAATGAACGCATGCACGCCACCCTACATGATATTATTAGCAAATATATCAAGGGGAACCACCAATACTGGGACCTATACATTAACCAAGCTCTTGAAGCCATCCGAGTAAACGTGAACGATACCACAGGAATGTCACCCTTTCTCATGCTATACGGAAGAGAACCAAACTTTCCGTTAGACAACCTACTTCGCCCACAAAGAAAATACATGGGAGAAGACCCCATCGAAATAATCCTTCAAGAAAAGTATAAAGCTCACCAGATTGCACAACGAAATACGCAGAAGGCATTTCACAAGAAACAGAAACAACATGATAAATCAGCCAAGCTACCAACGTACAAAATAGGAGACAGAGTATACTACAAGAAACATGTACGCAGTTCAAAATTCGATGACCGATGGTTAGATGGCTACAAAATCATGAAACAAACTACGCCTGTAAACTTCATTATTTGGAATGAAGAGAAACAACACCAAACAAAAGCTCACGTAAAACAAATAAAAATTGATAATCACCGGCCCATTCCGCCTCTGACGACAAATACAAGACCAGTCAGAAAAGCCACCCTAAATTATAATCCATCCAGCACAGATTCGTCTGACATATCAGAGTCAGAGACGACAGACTCTGAATTTTACCAAGACGACCACATACCCAGACCACCCACAGATGAAATACATCGAGCAAGACAACAACGAGACTCGTCCGAAAGCGAAGAAGATATCCCACCACTTGAATTACGTAATAGACTACAAGACAGAGACCTGCGCATTAGAAATGAAGAAATCATGCCACAGACGTCACACGATGACAACACGAAAACACCTTATATCCACACTCAAACTTACTCCCACAGTGATAAAATCGTCAGCTGATACCTATCACACCCCCAGTTCAGGCAGTTCTAGTTTTAACACTAGTGAAAACCAAACACTGCTATACCACAAGAACAAGATTGCTCGTTCAAAACAATCAGATCCTGAAGAAACTATACCCAAGCAGATTGTTGAACCATATACCAGCGATCTTTATGGAGACGAAACAGAACAAGACAGCATAGCTTTGTCAGACCCCAACGAACATAATGACAGAAAAATGGTAGAATTATACCAACAAGAAACAGACATTGATACAGCTAGTTCCATTGAAACCAGTGATGCGGATAGTACATTATTTGTACCAGTCAGCTCCAGCGTCAAACGCGCCTATAAAACAGAATCTGATGACTCAATCCCTAGCAACAAAATTCCGCGTATACAGCACAACTATATCAGACGAAAGATTCTGAAGAAACGCAATCATGTTCCAAAACCAAGCCGAGAAGTGTTAGCCTCATCTCAACTAGTCAAAAACAACAGTGTGCAAATTACTGTGCCCATTGTAACCAGTGCTAACGTTCAGCACAACCAGGTCAGAAGAAAAATCAAGGCGAAACATATACCTGCCTCAAAACCAACAGATGTTCCAGCCATACACACCCTAACCACAGTAAAACCATCACCGCAATCAAATGATGTTAAGCCATCACCGCATTCGTCAATGTCCTCAGTGTCCCAACAATCAGCAAATGCAGTGTCGTCGCCTATCACACCCGTCACCACTGCTACTCAGTATGATGCTCGCCTAAGCAGTCGGGACATTGCAAGGTTAGAGATGGTGAAGGAACTAGCGAAGCTGTTCTGAAAAACACGCCCAGGTGTTTTATATGTTCGCAAATCCGAACACGGTCAACGCATATGTGAACAAACCTTTTTAACAATGTACTAACTCTCCCCATGTACTCTATTTTCAGTTTTTGACAGTTCAAATGACTTGCTTACAGACTAAGATGTCAAAGCCTCACTGAGAAAGTTATTTTTTCCAGCCTTAGAATACGGATGCCCAGAAAGAAATCAAGACCAGCACACGGAGGATTTTCTTTAGATAGCATAATTGTGAAATAAAAATGTTAAAACAATTGATAACACACGGTGTTACGAGTTTACAGACACCCTTATTTAGTTACATACATTTTCTTAATATTTAGAATGTTACACAACTTTACCTATAACACATGTGTCACACTATTCTGTTGTAACATTCATCTCCACTTTTGTAACTGATCATATTCCACGCTCCATTCACCAGCATTTTCATGCAGACACTTTACACCAGTAGTTTTTTTTTTTTCTTACCTCATACTAATATTTCTTTGATCTATATTATGCTAAACTCCTTGATATCTGCCACCTTGATCAATCATACTGTTCCTACTATAATATCTCTCAACAGCACATAATTCATACCCAAAACTAGTATTGTAGGTTATGCTATTTTTCTCCACAGGATTATTTATTTTCAAATGTACATTATTATTTTAGACCCAGATGTATATTAGTACTGTCAAAAATTTTACTGCCTATCACAAATACCCCAATGACATTTGCGCATGCTGAATTTCTGCAAATGAAGAATCCCTTGAGAGCATTAGTATATGCTAACCCCAGATTGAACACATTACACCTATTTGTTGATGATGCCTTTGCCCATGTTAAAGAAATAGCATTTGCACATGCTGACCTAGCAAATGAAATACCCCATTACCGCATGATAACCACTAATGACACATGAGATGAAGAAGCAACTGGTTATGTATGATGAAGATGACATTTTATATTAAGGTGAAACTTTATGTTGTCACAGCTGAGATTTTGTTGTAATGTTTATGCACAAAATCCCCCACATTAACATTGGAGGAGGAATAATCTTAGTCTTTCGTGGTTACGAGATAAGACAAGGATATAATAGAATATTTGATGAATACCATGGAACAAATCAGAGCAGATGATTGTTGCACATATGAGGACCATATTTGAAGTCATTATTGAAGGATTATCAGTAGACAAGAGACACAAATGAATTATGATAATCCCATGGAACCACAGGTACTAAGGACACAAAATGGAGATTAAATAATGGAGAAAAAAAAAAATAATGACTGAATAATTGCTACGCCCAGAGGTAAAGGAAATAGAGATGCATCCGCATTTTGGAGAAGATATCTCTTTGATTTTTGCTTATTGCCTTTGTAATATGAACATTGTTGTATAACAAATGACTATTCCTTATCACGAATTACAGAATGTTGTAAGATAGTTGGAATAAATTGACAATTTAAAATACTCATAACATACCCAGAATTACAGGAGAGAAAATAAATAAATGATTGATGAAAGTGGACACACTGAGATTTGCTCACCCCGAGGATATTGGATAAAAAAAAAAAAAATAATGTTATCCCAAGGACAGACATGTCACAGATATATCATGGAGATACTATGAAAAAAAAAAAAAAAAAAAGAATATCTAGATTAGAAATGCAGCAAACTTGGTCAAGGACACCATGAAATAGACCCCCGCCCCACACTTAAGATAACTGACGGATGAGATTTTTGAATTATAAGTACCATAAGTCACCCATCTGGCTGTAGTCAGCGGATGTTACAGGCACCACATAACTCTGACTAACCCTCGACCAGCGAAGGCAGAGTTGGTGTCGAAATTTTGCACATATGTAAAAAGACATGTTTTTGTTCATGTTTTAGTAAAGTCTAGACATTTATGTTAATAGTTCTATAAATGATTAGTTGATATATTGATGATAAATATTCGCAAATATAGTACATGGACAATTAATAAGGATATATTTCCAGTACAGAATAAGAGGAATAGGAAGGATCCACATTTTAAATATTGGAGCACCATGAGCGAGGAATTGGACTTATAAAGAAAATGGAAATGGTACACTGTATGCAAGGATAACCAGAAATAATATGGATAAATAGTAGTCAGAGTGCCAGGAACTTTGTCTTACGAGAATATTGTAGATTCCTCACGATCAATTGATTATTTTCTTCCTTTCTATGTCACATTTTTTTTGAGTGATGACCCCAAAATTTTTTTTTCATCTCATATTGTCAAAAGTTCTTACATCTCAGTTGATAGTTCCATAAATAATTGTTTGATGTGTTTTGCATAAAGGTATTGCTAGATAAGGTACATAGGGAGTTACTAAGGATGAATTCTCAAGATAACAGGAGGACTAGAATAGATACAATGATATTGGAACACCATAAATGATACATTGGTGTTATGAGGAAAAAAAAAAAAAGGAGACAAATATAAATTGTATACAAGGATGCCTCGAGAGTGACAACATGGATACATATTGTCAAGAGTATAAGCAGTTGTCTTAAAAGAGAAAATAAAGTAATACGGAACCCAATGTAGAAAATTCATGATGATTTGGAAACTATATTTTTCTTTTCCCTTCTATTTCATAATATGATAGTAACACATTCGTCTGTTGGTTGCTGAACAATGTGATGTTTGAAAATTGATGTATGGGAAGTCAAAGAAGATCTTTGAAGAATAAATATATATATAAAATAATATTTCTAGGGAAGAGTTCAAAAAAAAAAAAAATATACTGTATTGACAGAAAAGAAGGAATGATTAGAAATAACTGACTAATGGACAGGATCACCACCAGACGTACGGATATTGGAAACAAACATCACATATTTTGAAAAAAAAAAAAAAAAAAAAAATGTAATATAGAACATTTTCTACAGTGACGGACTTAGAACGAATTTATACACTTACCATTTAGAAAATGTCTATAACAAGGAAACATTCAGATAGATAAATAAGGATAAGCCATGAGGTTTTAATGCTTTTATTGTGAAAAATGATTACTTATAAAAATGATGCTGGTCGTATTATCGTCTGATAAATATGCATATTATGTTTAGAGATGTTTTCTACATGTAATAATGAGCAAGTGGCTCATTCACAAAAAAAAAAAAAGAAGAAGAAGAAGATGATGAGTACCCATGAAAACATTGGCTATTCTATGAAAGTGGATTGCCATTACCATAGGAATTAGAGATTTTGGACATTTCTTGGAATATTGCAGAGTACTTGGGAAATAGAATAAATAAGTACGCCAAAAAAAAAAAAAAAAAATTTTTTTTTTTAGTACTTGCAGGCTTTTAATATGGAGCAAATAACAGTACAGAAAAGAGATAACACCCCTACCACATCCAAGAGAATGTAATCAACTATATTTTTGAATGAAATGTAATAGATTATGATAATCCAGCCAAGTTCTGCAAATAAGATAGTTTATTGTTCATTCCCCAGTGTTGCCACTCGTCACATTTTTTTTTAGTGATGACCTTATGAGTGTTTTGCAGATTTTGTTGGGCAGTGTTGCCAATTTGTAAATTTGGTGAAAAATATTATGATGTGATGAATAAGTTACACTTTTTGAAGTTGATGTCCACTACTAGTTTTTTTTTTTACATAGCAGACGACCTCATATAGACATAGGACCCCAGTATAGGAATTAGATTAAATTTTTTGGAAATATTTTTGGACTTAGAAAAATTTTTGAACTTTAAATTTTTCTGAAAAATTTTTTTTGAACTTAGAAATTTTTGGGGATGGATTTTTGTTATTGATAGTACTCAAATGTCTCCCTACGGGATACATTTGCGGAGCCCCGGGATCTATATGTGGCCGTGTACATAGTTGTTCCTTTGGAAACAGACTATATTCTTACAAGACAGAGGAAGCACAGACCACCCCATAATTTTATATTTTATGAGAAACAGAAAATAATAAATAGTGTCACATATTTAGGGTAGAGTCGCTTCTACACGCCATTTCTAATAATTGGGTGATTTCCCCTGACCAATCGGATAGCTCAGATTTACCCCGGGGAAAGTGGAACAACGACGCCATTTTGGCAGTAGAATGAAAGAGCGCAACTCAAGAGGTCGTATCTGGTCCAGCTCTACATATTTCTTAGTTTGAGAAAATCAAACTTCAACATTTCTTATAAAATGTGTATTTCAGGACATTGAGTGGTTATATATATAATTTTCTTACTGGCGTAAGTAGTGACAATCGTTAAATATGTATTTTGAATAGAGCTCCCAACCCTAGTCGCAGCAGAACTAGGTTCGAGGATTTGAGTCAATTTGCAAAAAAAAATGTCTTACACCTCAAACCATGTAGAGTAGAAAATATTCTTGTGTTGGAAAGCATTTAACTCAAGGAATGCTTATGACGATAAAGAAATCAAGGACAAATCTGAGGCGATGGGTAAATGTCGTCGAACCTAAAATAAGACTGTAACTTAAAGGAAGGAACACGGTGGAATGAGAAGGTTCGCCATATTTGACAATTGAGTAGGCCTACGAGACAAAGATGCAAAAAGGGATTTTTGCATCGATGAAAGCATCTGATGAGATGATAGAATTTTATTATACTTATTATTGTAAAAATGTTCTGAATTCCAGACTTTGTTGAAATTTTAAGTTTCATGCTGAAAGATATTAAAAGTTTTGCATGAAATCGAACGCTGTTGAAAAGGTGAATTACTACAGTTTTGAGATCTAGATAAGAAATCTATCCATTTCAATTAAATTCGCTACATCAACACCTAAGAGAAGAAAATCGAACCTGGTAACACAAATTTAAGAGAGAAATCTAAATCTCTGGTGATTAGGCCAGTTAAACATCTGCTCTCTGTAAAGTAAACTGAAAATACTGCATATACCGGCACTGCCACATGATTACAGTGAATCTGCTCAGGTCAAATACTTGTACGCATAATAAGTTCAAATTCATACTTACAATCAAATCGCTGAATATCTCCTGAAATACATTCACTACTCTCACAGTCTACACAAGTCTTCTTCTTTATCTTATACTGTTACGGTCTAGCGCTAACACATCCTCTGAACAATTTCTGGACATATTCATTATCCTATAACCTCTATATCTTCTTATACAGTTGCTGTCTAGCGCTAACACATCCTCTAAATAATTTCTGGAGTTATGTTCATTATCCTAATAACCTCTATATCTTTCTAGACTTATTCTACTTCTGTCAAACCACAGAATCCGTTCATCTGCAAGCAACCGCCCAGAACAAAAAAAAAAACACTTCTTGTTTCTATAAACTCAGATACCGGACTCACCTCAATGACCTCTGGTCATTGTTCTCGCGTACGATTCCCTCGCTACTTCTGATTCGTCGCCCTAACTTGTTTTTCACTACTTTCATTGGTTAAGCCTTTGATTTACAACTCACGAGTAAAAAATGTACTCACGTTTTGTTAACGCGAGCCAAATTACTGAACACACGTCTTATTTTATTTATACTTAACTTTCTTCCCCGTGAACTGTCTGAAGCGTTCATCTAATCTTAACAAATAGCATGAGTAATGCTTGGGCAAACCCCACGGTGACATACTTTAGGAGTTCCTATAACCTTGTTTATAGCATGAATAATGCTTGGGCAAACCCCACGGTGACACTGAATAAGCCAAACTAATCCTGGATGCTGATCAGCTTATCACTTCCTATGGCATCAGAATAGTTATGCAGTGGATCCGTGGCCACTCAAATACACCAGGTAATGACAGAGCAGACAGATTAGCAAAGAAAGGAACAAAACAAGAACAACCACTCACAGCAACAACTCTCCAAACAGCCAAATCACTCATACGAACAACAAACAAAGAAACTTATGGCTATGGGAAACACTGGAAGAGAGGTTTACAGACATATGGCTGGTCCTGATCCTAACGACAACATCAACCATCTTAGAAGGAGGGATCAGAGCACCATTTTTCGACTCAGATCACAACATATACCACTCAACAGCCACTTGAACAGAATCCAACCACAACACTCTCCATGGTGCCAGCTATGTAACTACCCCGACGAAACTGTTGACCACCACCTCTTTGAGTGCCCAGCACTCGATGATGTTAAAAAAATGCTCCTTCCTCCCAGGCCAGAAAGTGGAACACCCTGTACGGAGAAACAAAACAACTTGTGAAAACATGCAGATATCACAACATGGCATTGGGCCGAAGGGCGAGAGCCCAAGCGCCGCTGGATCAATAACAACAACAACTCTGTGCCTACAACAGTGATGGAGCCCTATCATTTACCACTATGTGACCACAACAATGATGGAGCCCTATCATTTACCACTACGTGCCTACAACAGTGATGGAGCCCTATCATTTACCACTACGTGCCTACAACAGTGATGGAGCCCTATCATTTACCACTACGTGCCTACAACAGTGATGGAGACCTATCATTTACCACTACGTGCCTACAACAGTGATGGAGCCCTATCATTTACCACTTCGTGCCTACAACAGTGATGGAGCCCTATCATTTACCACTACGTGACCACAACAGTGATGGGGCCCTATCATTTACCACTCTGTGCCTAAAACAGTGATGGAGCTCTATCATTTACCACTATGTGCCTACAACAGTGATGGAGCTCTATCATTTACCACTATGTGCCTACAACAGTGATGGAGCCCTATCATTTACCACTACGTGGCCACAACAGTGATGAGCCCTATCATTTACCACTACGTGCCCACAACAGTGATGGAGCCCAATCATTTACCACTATGTGCCTACAACAGTGATGGAGCCCTATCATTTACCACTACGTCACCACAACAATGATGGAGTCCTATCATTTACCACTACGCCCACAACAATTATGGAGTCCTATCATTTACCACTATGTGCCTACAACAGTGATAGAGCCCTATCATTCACCACTATGTGCCTACAACAGTGATGGAGCCCTATCATTTACCACTACGTGTCCACAACAATGATGGTGC
Source organism: Oreohelix idahoensis (assembly GCA_024509875.1). Lineage (NCBI taxonomy): Eukaryota > Metazoa > Mollusca > Gastropoda > Stylommatophora > Oreohelicidae > Oreohelix > Oreohelix idahoensis. The sequence continues at coordinate 54,651 of JAMPIV010009436.1, read as the reverse complement.
CCTATCATTTACCACTATGTGCCCACAACAATGATGGTGCCCTATCATTTACCACTACCTGCCCACTTAAAGTAGAAGATATGGCTTAAGAGCACGAGGAAGACTAATAAGTAGATGGACAGATAATATTACAGAAATCAATCATCAACACGGGCTCATACCAATCAGTTCCACACACTGAGTTCTATAAAGGAAGACGTCAATCTCATCACAATGGCTCGCGGGAGAAGTGGGTTGAAAAAAGTAAATAGTAAGTCAGTAAAGTTAATGCCTTACTAAGCAGGTAAAACCAAAAAAAAATATAAAAAACCAGCGGTTTATTTAGTGAATAACATTGTCGTCTATTGTCTGGCAGAAGAGGGTAAAAACCAGTTGACCAATGGCTCTTTTTACAGGCCCAGGACCAGCGATGCGACTGTCTCTAACAATCGCATTGTACACAACATTATTAAACAGCTCATCACTAGTAATGCTCTTCCTCCCCAAGCATCTCAACTTAGGATTCGTGACAGCTCTTTGGGCAAGCCTGTATTCTACATGCTCCCCAAAATTCATAAGATCGACAACCGTGGCAGACCTATTGTCTCAGCCTGTTCCTGTCCTACTGAACACATTTCTGACTTCCTCGATAGCATTTTCCAGCCTATCGTTGAGAATCTTCCCACCTTTGTCAAAGACACTAATCATGCTCTTACAACTTTCTCCTCTATCCGACTCCCAGCAGACCGCTCCTACCGTCTTTTCTTGTTAGACGTCTGTTCTCTGTATACCTCAGTTCCCCACTCTGATGGTCTCCGAGCTCTTCGGTTTTTTCTTGACCAGCGCACTTGTCCTTCTATATCCACTGACACTCTTCTCCGTCTTGCCGAACTGGTCCTTCAACTTAATTCCTTTGAATTCAATGTTCAGTTTTTTACCAAATTAGTGGTGTTGCCATGGGAACGAAGATGGGTCCTAGCTATGCCTGCCTTTTCATGGGCCACTTGGAACATCAGATATGGCAACAATACTCCGGTCCTTTCCCCGGGTTTTACCGCAGATATATCGATGATGGCATAGGTCTCACAGATATGTCTGAGATTGATTTATTTATACCGCTTTATACTTTGTCAACCACTTTCACCCCACCACCAAGTTCACCTCCCTCATCTCCACAGTATCTGTCAACTTTCTTGACATTACTATTACTATCACGCCCTCCGGCCTTAATACCTCAGTATACTACAAGCTGACAGATGCCCACAGCTACCTTCTGTGTACCTCTTCTCATTCTCGGGCTTGTCGTGACTCCCTTCCATTTTCACAACTTCTCCGCCTTCGCCGTTTGTGCCTAGACGATGACTTCCACTTCCGAGCCAATGAGATGTTGGATTTCTTCCGTAGCAGACTGTCGTGAGAAATTCTAATCCACATATATAAATTATCAGGTAAATGTAAAGCCTAACACATAAATTCAATAAAAGGAAAGAAGAATGGTAAAGAACAGTGCTGTCACAATGACGGTACTCGAGATCCCCCTTTTTATGCTTCGTCTGCATATTCTCACGCTTTCACGTTGATAGTAAGCCTACTGCATCAATACACGCTTTCTACAATAAAAAGTGTACTGCATTTCTAAGAAAAACCTTAAGATACGCAAGCTGATTAATGACCTAAATTAATACTAGCATTAATTACACTACGTTACCATAAACGAAAGGACAGATGGACTAAGGATAGAAAGAGAGGGAGGGCTGAAAGCAGGAACGCATGCAACACTAACCCGCGTCTCGCGATACAAAATTAAAGTCATCACGCGTGTAAGGCCACAAGCACTAACTTTTTTTCAAATCGACAGTGATAAAAAACACTACCCATACGAGAGTTAGGTTTAAAAACCTGAAAAATGCTTATTAGGAAATATGACATTATACTGGTTTACGTTTGAAAGCCTGACAGTACCCAGACACCATAAAGTTTGGAAGTGAGGAGGTGGCAACAGCACGACTATCCTAGAAGAAAATGCATATTTTGAACGCAGCCCCTTTGCCCCATTAAATTTATATATTTGGGTTCCTTAGGACTTGCTGACAAAGAATATGTTAAATGTTACGCAAATAGTCTAGGAATTAACAAATTCTAGCCAAAAGAAAATAGTGAGGGTGTCAGACAACACCAAATAATAATCGCACAGTGGCATGCTTTGGAACCACTATTTTACGAGAAATGGGCCACCATGTAAAATCCTATTTGATTGGATAGAAGTAAATGTAAGGCTAAACACGATTAGTCGGGCTACAAATACTAATTCTTTGTTGTTAGGGAAACGTGAGTAGGAGTACTTTTTTTTTGAAAAGCTGTGTAAACATGGCCCGATTGGTTAGACCCGCCAATATAGGCAATTAGGAGCGTCAGTTCAGTACCACATTTTTCAAATAAACTTACTAAAGAAACAGTGCGTTGAGAGCCAGTGCATATTTTTCTAAATAAAAGCCTGGGACATCGGCAGATCGAAATTGTGCTATATTCATTGCCAGTCAACGTAACTGTGTATTATTTCCATGAATTGTGGTAAGCTTGATATATTCAATATCTTTTTAATGAAAATTGAATGTAAATTGATAATTTATGTCTGTATATGTGTGTGGTTCAGTAGCGAACATGAGGCAAAGCCTATATATTGCTCCAACCTGAACAGAAGGTGTCGGAGAAAAGTAAAACTGCATGGAATTGCCAAACAGTACACTGACACCTATCTTATTGACTAGAAAGAACTAATGCTGGAATTGCAGAGGCGTAGTAACCATTAGGGAGGAGTATACTGGTGTAAATTGTTTCAGATGAAGATAGCAGTTGGCCTACCGCTCTGAACTCAGTTTTTGTTAAGTATTGTATTCAGTCTGGAAATAGATTATAAATTAGTTCTGAAATAGGAGGTACAACCTTCTTGTTTCAGGGACCGTGGTCCTAAAGTTATTGAGCAGCACCTGGTCTGAGCTTTGCTGAATCTAGAGGCTGACAGCATACTCCTGGGTCCAGATAGCGACCAGTGAGGTGTCTCCAGAACACAGGGAAGCTATCGAGCAGAGGAGTCTTTTCCTGCCGCCATCACGAAAGATAAGCTTCTGTGGTCAGAGGAGCTCAACATTAAGTGTCCCCCTCTAAAATTTACATTATAGTAAAACAGAGGGACAATACCTTGTTTCAATTGATAGGAACTGTGAACTTTTCCCCATACTATTTCCAAGATAAACAAACACTTGAAGTCATGATGACAAATAACAACATAGCTTGAAAAACAAAACCAGTATTACCTCATAGTACTGCTACACAACTGACACACATAGGATAATACTAATACAATATGTCACTACAAGGTTCATATTTATAAATTATGTACATATAAATTGTGATTACATTTGATTGTGATTCCTGGTTCACTGTGTAGTTGAATCAGGATATATATTAGTGAAAGTAATTAATACATATATATTTGAAACTTTACCATTGACTCATTTAAGATAGTCTTATAGAGTGTTAAATGTGTGTGAGTGTCACAGTGTTGTCAAGTGTTGTGGAATAAATTAAATTGTTTATCTGTCTGTTGTTGTTGTGACTTACACTTCATCATTTACATAACCCTAGACATTCAACGTAGTCATCACAATATTCCAGAATAATTCTGACTGAGGTATAAATGTGGTAGCAAGTAAGGTTATCTGTAAAACACTACACCTATTAGATACAGATACCTTCACAGCTGATCTCAGTCAGTACACTAAGTCCCCTATAAGTATTTATATCATCCCACTTTACCACATATATTGGGGTCTCGCTCCCGGGATATTGAACTTTCTCCTATTATATATATTGGGAATAATAAGAATTAAAAGGTATCCTTGGGTGGAAATAAATAAGGTTGAGCTCTCAGTGCCTGTGGGTGTCATTAGATAAGTATTGATTGCTTGAATTGTTTACATTTGGATGTTAGACAATGGCCGACTTGGCAAAATTTCGATCTGCTGCTGTGCAGACTGCAAAAGAGTTAGGAATGGACGGGCAAATCATGATTGCTTATGTCACTGCTGAATGTGACAAATATATTGAACGGGAAGAAAGAAGATTAGAAAAAGAGGCTGAAAGAAAATTAGAGGCTGAAAAAGAAATTAAGAGGCTGCAGATTGAGGCTGAGGCTAAGAGGTTGCAGATTGAGGCTAAGAGGTTGCAGATTGAGGCTGAGGCTAAGAGGTTGCAGATTGAGGCTGACAAAAAGGCTAAAGCATTGGAAGCCGAGGAAAGAAGACAGGCTGCAGAAAGAGAAGAGAAGAAATTAGCTGCAGAAAGGGAAGCAGAAGAAAGAAGATTGACTGCAGAGAGGGAAGCAGAAAAGGAGGAGAAGAGATTACAAAGGGAGCACGAGTTACGACTAAGCGAGTTTGAGTTTCAAGGCCATGCTCCTGAAAATGGTGCCAGTCCCTTTACCTCTGATGCCACGGCTAGTCAGGGAGCCTCAACCTCAGCTATGAACTTTCATTTAGATCATTTTGTTGAGAAAGACGATGATATTGAGAGCTATCTAAATAGATATGAACTATTAGCTACCACGTATGGGTTAGAGAGAGAAAGGTGGAGCTTAAAGTTATCTCAAGGGCTTCGTGGTGCAGCTTATGAAGTTTTTGCCAAAATGAACAGAGGTGATCAAGAAAATTATGACATGCTAAAGCAGGCTCTTTTGTTAAGATATGAAAAGAACGCAGAACTTTATAGAAAAAAATTTAGGAATGCTAAATTACTGTCAGGTGAAACCTATCACCAGTTCTCTGCACGGTTAGAGACATACTTGGAGAAATGGACTTCTCTGGGGAAAACCCAAGATCTTAAGGAAATGGTCATTATAGAACAACTAAGAGAGTCCATGGCTCCAGACCTGAGAAAGTTTCTCATGGAACAAGGTGCAGAGAGGCTGGGTGAGTTGCTAAATGTTGCTGAAAGGTACCAAGCAGCTCAGGCAGAGGTATCAGGTAATAAAAAGAAACAGGTAGATAATTTTAGGGCACCACAGAACTTTAATAAATTTGATCCTAGAGATCAAAACAAAGGTAAGCACCAGTTTGATAGGCCACGGTATGACAATAAAAATAAAACCCCACAATTCGATGAAAGGAAATATGATGAAAGAAAATCTTTCAACCAAGGAAAGAGATGGTGTAAAAATTGTAAGATGAACAATCATGACACTGACCATTGTAGAAGGAAACCTCCTCATTGTGCTGCTATGACATCTGGAAAAAAGGGAAAAAAGGTCAAACCTGAGGATTTACAGGAACCATACCACCCCCCAGTGTGTGAAGATGTCATCTGTAATGGTGTCACCATAAGGTGTTTATGATACAGGTTTAGATTATGATTCCGTTGTGAGTTCTCACCTGGTGCAGGCAGATCAATACACCACAGAAACAGTGGAGATTCAAACTGCAACCAAGGATGTAGCTACCATGACACTTCCCGTCACCCGGATAAAGGTGAAAACGCGATATGTGGAAGGGATCATAAAAGCAGCAGTGATAAATGAGCCAATCTACCCTCTGATATTGGGGTGTAGATATGTCTTCTTGGGGAATCCCAAGAGACCTGTGATATTGGCAACAGTGCAGACCAGATCAAAGTCTAAAAAGTAGGAGGATAATCCAATAAATACTCATCCAGATGAGATGAGCAAGGCACAGGCGGAGGAAAAAACACTCAAGCCGTGTTTCAAGAAGTTGCCCAAATCTCATACACCTCCAGGCAAGGGAGAATTTTATATGAAGAACAAACTGCTTTATAGGAAGGCTGGATCTGAATCCAATGGTCACGGACAGCTGGTCCTTCCCACTTCATATAGGACTAAAGTGTTGGAGCTAGGGCATGCGATTTCCTTCAGTGGTCATATGGGGATCAACGCAACAGGACAGCGAATAGCTTGTCACTATTTCTGGCCAGGGATAACTGAAGATATCAAACGATATGTAAAATCCTGTCCAGAGTGCCAACGAGTAGCACCTAAGCATTGGACTGCACCAGCAACTCTGGGGGAAATGCCCATAGTGGGAACACCCTTTGAGAGAGTTGCCGTGGATCTTGTGGGACCTCTCACTCGAACTAAGAGAAGGAACAGCTACATTCTGACTCTGGTGGACACTTGTTCTATGTGGGGAGAGGCGGTAGCCCTGTCATCGATTGACTCTAAACATGTGGCAGAGGCATTACTCACAATTTTCACAAGGTTAGGCTTTCCCAATCAAATCTTGACTGATAATGGCTCTCAGTTCAAGGGGAAACTAACAGAAGAAGTTTTCAGGATCTTCCAGGCCAAACACTTCCATTGTAGTGTGTACCATCCCCAAGGGAACGGCCAAGTGGAAAGATTTAATGGCACGTTGATGTCAATCCGGAGAAAGTTGGCACACGAAAAACCAGATACATGGGATCAGTACGTTCACGCCGCCCTCTTTGCTTATCGGGAGGTACCCCATAGTTCAACCGGAATGGCCCCGGCAACATTATTATTTGGAAGGCCAATAAAAGGTCCACTTGAAGTGCTGTTAAGAACGTGGACTGATGAAAAGGCAGAGGAAAATATTACATCCTCATACCAATATGTGAATGAGCTGACCACTCGTTTAAAAACTGGCTGGAAACTTGCCAATGAAAATTTGAGACAAGCCAGGAAGAAACATGCTGCCTATTATAACAGGAAAGCTAAAGACAGAGATTTGGCTGTGGGAGAGAAGGTACTGCCTCCTCTACCCGGTAGTCAGAATAAGTTACAAATTGGATGGCAAGGTCCATATACAGTTCTAGAGAAGGTGTCTAGAACCAATTATAAGATAGATAAGAAGGGGAAAGAAAAAATCTACCATGTGAATCTTACTTACTTACTTAGTCGTTCCCCTTCTACCGTGAGGTGTAGAGGTTTGGAAGAGAGAGCGCCAGACCATTCTATCAGCTGTCTTCTTCCTGGCCTGGTTCCATTCTAGTCCTCGGTCGTTCAAAGATTGTCTAATGTTGTCCTCCCAGCGGACTCTGGGTCGTCCTGGAGGTCTGGATCCCTGGCTCTTTGTTTCCCATGCTTGTCGTGGTAGCCGATCTTCTCCCATTCTGCAGACATGGCCAAACCATCTCAGTTGGGACTGTTCTATTTGGGTCTGCAGCGGGTGGGATTTTAGGCCTTGACGTATCGTCTGGTTGCGGAACATCCATGTGAATCTCCTAAAGAAATATTTGGAAAGAGAACATCAGGAAGAGACACACTTGTTGACCTTGTCCATTGCAATGGAGATGAAAAAGGAACCACTTTCATCATTTGAATATCCATTACACCCCTGTGAGACAGCGGCACAGGTGAAAATCAGTACACATTTAACGAAAACTCAGAAAGAGAGAGTGCAACAGGTTCTAGATAATCATACAGTGTAAACGGATCGACCGGGGCATACAAACTTATTGGAATATGATATGAAACTGATAGACCCCACACCTGTCTGTATGAAACCCTATTCGATTCCTTTTGCTAAGGAGAAAGCTTTGAAGGAAGAGATAGACTATTTGTTGAAGGAAGGAATTATTTCGCACAGTGAATCTTCATATAGTTCCAGTGTTGTACTCTTAAGGAAACCCTCTGGAGAACATAGACTCTGTATAGATTACAGGAGACTGAATGCTATTACAGAAGGACAGGTGGATCCATTGCCGGATACAATCAGCTGTTTGCCAGACTAAATAAAGCTAAATATTTCTCAAAAGTGGATCTGAGTAAAGGATACTATCAGATTCCAGTAAAGCCTGAGGTTAGACCATACCTAGCGTTTAGTACCTCAGAGGGACACTATGAGTTTAACAGATTGCCATTTGGATTGAAGAATGCACCTAGTGTCTTCTCTAGAATGATGAGAAAATTATTGGACCCTCTGAATAATCCATGCATCACAAATTTCATGGATGATATCCTTATAGCAACAGAAACATTTGAGGAACACATTGACTCTCTGAACATGCTGTTTAATCGACTTAGAGAAGCGAATTTAACAGCCCGACCAACCAAATGTTGTGTTGGATGTAAAGAATTAGAGTTCTTGGGACACACAGTTCATCAGGGAAACATGACCCCTGACCCCAAGAATTTAGAGAAACTAAAGAAAGCCCCGAGACCACAAACCAAGAAAGACGTGAGATCCTTTGTCTCATTATGTGGTTTCTACCAAAAGTATATCAAAAACTTTAATTCCATATGTGCACCGTTAACTGATTTGACACGTAAAGGACATCCAGATCGAATTACCTGGACTCCACAATGCGAATTCGCTTACCAGGAATTGAAGGAAAAGCTCACAAGCAAACCTATTTTGAAATTACCGGACTAAAGTCAAGAATTCATTGTAAGAACGGATGCCAGTAATATAGGGTTAGGAGCGACCCTGTTACAGAAATCAGATGCATTGGATGGGGAATTAAGCCCAGTGGCATATGCTAGCAGAAAGTTGAATAAAGCTGAAACCAATTACTCAACTAGCGAAAAGGAATGTCTTGCAGTAATATGGGCGATAAAGAAATTCAATATTTATCTGTATGGGAAGGCATTTAAGTTGCAAACGGATCACAAACCCTTGTCGTTTCTAGCGCAGGCTAGACATGAAAATTCTAGATTACTCCGTTGGTCATTACTGATGCAGCCATTTGAGTTTAGCATAGAGTATATATCTGGAAAGACAAATCTGGGAGCGGATTTTTTAAGCCGCCATCCGTGTGATGAGAATCACCGTAAGCCCCAGAAATAATAATAAATTTCTCTATGTGTATATAGAATTATAGACTGACATATAACGTCTGTTTTAAGTGGGGAGAATTTGTCGTGAGAAATTCTAATCCACATATATAAATTATCAGGTAAATGTAAAGCCTAACACATAAATTCAATAAAAGGAAAGAAGAATGGTAAAGAACAGTGCTGTCACAATGACAGTACTCGAGATCCCCCTTTTTATGCTTCGTCTGCATATTTTCACGCTTTCACGTTGATAGTAAGCCTACTGCATCAATACACGCTTTCTACAATAAAACGTGTACTGCATTTCTAAGAAAAACCTTGAGATACGCAAGCTGATTAATGACCTAAATTAATACTAGCATTAATTACACTACGTTACCATAAACGAAAGGACAGATGGACTAAGGATAGAAAGAGAGGGAGGGCTGAAAGCAGGAACGCATGCAACACTAACCCGCGTCTCGCGATACAAAATTAAAGTCATCACGCGTGTAAGGCCACAAGCACTAACTTTTTTTCAAATCGACAGTGATAAAAAACACTACCCATACGAGAGTTAGGTTTAAAAACCTGAAAAATGCTTATTAGGAAATATGACATTATACTGGTTTACGTTTGAAAGCCTGACAGTACCCAGACACCATAAAGTTTGGAAGTGAGGAGGTGGCAACAGCACGACTATCCTAGAAGAAAATGCATATTTTGAACGCAGCCCCTTTGCCCCATTAAATTTATATTTGGGTTCCTTAGGACTTGCTGACAAAGAATATGTTAAGTGTTACGCAAATAGTCTAGGAATTAACAAATTCTAGCCAAAAGAAAATAGTGAGGGTGTCAGACAACACCAACTAATAATCGCACAGTGGCATGTTTTGGAACCACTATTTTACGAGAAATGGGCCACCATGTAAAATCCTATTTGATTGGATAGAAGTAAATGTAAGGCTAAACACGATTAGTCGGGCTACAAATACTAATTCTTTGTTGTTAGGGAAACGTGAGTAGGAGTACTTTTTTTTGAAAAGCTGCGTAAACATGGCCCGATTGGTTAGACCCGCCAATATAGGCAATTAGGAGCGTCAGTTCAGTACCACATTTTTCAAATAAACTTACTAAAGAAACAGTGCGTTGAGAGCCAGTGCATATTTTTCTAAATAAAAGCCTGGGACATCGGCAGATCGAAATTGTGCTATATTCATTGCCAGTCAACGTAACTGTGTATTATTTCCATGAATTGTGGTAAGCTTGATATATTCAATATCTTTTTAATGAAAATTGAATGTAAATTGATAATTTATGTCTGTATATGTGTGTGGTTCAGTAGCGAACATGAGGCAAAGCCTATATATTGCTCCAACCTGAACAGAAGGTGTCAGAGAAAAGTAAAACTGCATGGATTTGCCAAACAGTACACTGACACCTATCTTATTGACTAGAAAGAACTAATGCTGGAATTGCAGAGGCGTAGTAACCATTAGGGAGGAGTATACTGGTGTAAATTGTTTCAGATGAAGATAGCAGTTGGCCTACCGCTCTGAACTCAGTGTTTGTTATGTATTGTGTTCAGTCTGGAAATAGATTATAAATTAGTTCTGAAATAGGAGGTACAACCTTCTTGTTTCAGGGACCGTGGTCCTAAAGTTATTGAGCAGCACCTGGTCTGAGCTTTGCTGAATCTAGAGGCTGACAGCATACTCCTGGGTCCAGATAGCGACCAGTGAGGTGTCTCCAGAACACAGGGAAGCTATCGAGCAGAGGAGTCTTTTCCTGCCGCCATCACGAAAGATAAGCTTCTGTGGCCAGAGGAGCTCAACATTATGTGTCCCCCTCTAAAATTGACATTATAGTAAAACAGAGGGACAATACCTTGTTTCAATTGATAGGAACTGTGAACTTTTCCCCATACTATTTCCAAGATAAACAAACACTTGAAGTCATGATGACAAATAACAACATAGCTTGAAAAACTAAACCAGTATTACCTCATAGTACTGCTACACAACTGACACACATAGGATAATACTAATACAATATGTCACTACAAGGTTCATATTTATAAATTATGTACATATAAATTGTGATTACATTTGATTGTGATTTCTGGTTCACTGTGTAGTTGAATCAGGATATATATTAGTGAAAGTAATTAATACACATATATTTGAAACTTTACCATTGACTCATTTAAGATAGTCTTATAGAGTGTTAAATGTGTGTGAGTGTCACAGTGTTGTCAAGTGTTGTGGAATAAATTAAATTGTTTATCTGTCTGTTGTTGTTGTGACTTACACTTCATCATTTACATAACCCTAGACATTCAACGTAGTCATCACAATATTCCAGAATAATTCTGACTGAGGTATAAATGTGGTAGCAAGTAAGGTTATCTGTAAAACACTACACCTATTAGATACAGATACCTTCACAGCTGATCTCAGTCAGTACACTAAGTCCCCTATAAGTATTTATATCATCCCACTTTACCACACAGACTTTATCCGGAACATGTTCTCACCTCTGCTCTCCAACGTGTGCTCCCCATCTCTCGTCAGGAGGCCCTCAAACCTCACTATAAATCCACTTCGGATAGAGTCAAATTAATTTTGCCCTATCACCCTCACAGCACTGCAGTCAAACAGATCCTTTTCCGCCACCTCCCTATCCTCCAAGCAGTGTCTGTGACCCAAGAAGTATTCGGTGAAGCACCTTTGGTGGCATATAGGCGCGACAAGAACTTGAAGGATCTTCTTGTTCACAGCCGTCTCTCAAAGGAGAATGCCACTATTTTTTCGCCCTTATCCGAGAAGGCTAGGCATCCGATCTCACTACCCATGAGACCAGGGGGGAGTATGACGTAATTAGGACCGCTGATTGTGAAAAAAAATGTTTCAATAAATCATAATCCCTCAACTGGGATTCGAACGCGGTACCGCTTGAATACAAGGCGGACGTCATACCTCTGAGCCACTTCGACCATTATTCTGTAAACTATCATAGTGCTGCTTCGATGAATCTTCTTCCGAGTGTATTTATTATTAAACTAACTGGACGTTTTGTACCGTATCAGCTTTTAGTATAATGACCTATTTATGTGTTATATTGGTCTGAGAATGAATGAATATGAAAATAAAAACATCGAAAAAAAGGTGATTCGTCATTCTAAAAATAAGGTCAAGGTAGTCCCATAACAGACACGGCCGTAGGGGAGTGAAGTGTTAGAAATTTCACCATACTAGGTCCAGCATATAGAGGTGGGGTGACCAGTTCCCTTCCTCGCTGCCTTTTCCTTCCGTAACTCAAAGAGCAGAGTCAGGTACCCATTTACAGCTGGGTAGACTGTCGGTACCGTGATTTGAACCAGGCACCTTTGTCGCGAGAAACCAGCGCTCTAACCACTCTGCCAATCGGACGCTCTGATTCGTCTTACTAGGACAACAGATAAGGACAACGGTCAACGTTGGGGCCACAGGATCTTTGTCAGGGAAAGGGAAGGAAACGAGAGCTAAGTAGGAAACATGAGATAATAAATAAAAATGGGTACTACCTGTTAGAACTGCTAATACCTCGTATGACCTATTTAGTCGATCAGAGATGTGCCATGAAAATAAAATGTTCATCGCTTCTTCTTGGTTTGAGGAAGTTTTCCGTTTGCTTTTGCCAGTAAAGCATTGTGCAGGAATCCTCTGCATCACTTCCCCTTTTTCACTGCTAAAATAGACTACAGATTATTGTTCTTAGATCATTTACAGTTGTGTTTCATGTCTGCATAAGTTTACTGTGTGTGTGTGCTCTTTAAACCTTACTCGTTTTGACGTAGAAAGTAATGATCATATTGCAACAGCGCTCGAGAATGATACGGGAGTTGAAGGCTCATTATCAAAACATGAGTGCAACAAACATTTAACAGAAAGTGTTTCTCCATTTACCCAGAAGATTAAAGTTATAGGGTTGATCATCCACATGTCTTCACCTCGCCATTCCGAAGCGGCGTTGTCAACTCCCTCTGCATGAATATTTCAACATCGGCACTCTCCGCCAGTGGAAACCGTTAAGCAATTTGTGTTGTTCCATCAGTCAAACAGCTTTTTTTTAACGTGTATGTTTTTTTAAAAACCGTGTTCTATTTTTAATGTGTTCTTTTAAACGCGTGTTTTTGTTTTTAAACGTGTTTTTTTTTTTGGTGTCTTTTGGCTGTTAAAAAAACGAATTAATGTTATTGAAACGGCTTCTGTTCATTTAAATTTCGACTGCTTTTATTTAATGAAATGAATTATTTTGTTTTAAGTATTTTCTTTTTCTTTTTTCAAAATCTATTCATTTAGTTTCCCAAAGTGAATTAATTTAATTGAAATGATTTCTTTTTATGTAAATTTATGTTGCTTTACTTTCATTAAAAACATTAAGTTATGCATTAGACATTTACAAACAAATTGAACTAAAGAGGGAAACAGTAATTTCGAAAACAAAAATCTATATACGTTTAGTAACAGCATATGCTTAAAAAACAGTTTGATTTGGTTTGGGTTTAAGGACCATGTTCATTGCACACGGACTACTACATCAGTGTTCCGATCTCCTCCCTTAGATCTCACAAGGAGGAACGAACGAACGAACGAACTTTATTTTCAAAGGGTTAAGAATTGGGCACGCAGGCCCGTCTTACATTCTGCCCTTCTTCTCTCTGTCATCTTACATACCGTATCCTTTGAATAGCACATCTCAGCACAGTGCATGAACTCCGTAGCACCGGCAAGAATCCCAATGTGTGTATATAGGAATCACATATTCTATAAATATTTTTGTGGTGGGTAGGTTTCTAATTTTTAAATTTTGCCAGGGCATCGGTCTTATGGCCTACGCTTGACGATTTCCAACTGCCGTGGGATTTTTAACGTGCGCAACTTGCACATGCGACATCCTATTATTTCACCCGTATCCGAGAAGGCTAGCTTTCCGATCTCACTACCCAGGAGACCAGAGGGGAGTATGACATCATTAGGAATCAATGGTTCTGAAAAACTATTTCCACAAATTATATTACCTCGAGTGGGAGTCAAACCCGGTACCTCTAGAACTCCAGGCGGACACTATACCTCTTAGCTACCAAAAAAAAAAAAAAAACAGTTATGAATATGTAACTGGGTTGTCCAAAACACTATAAAATATTAGTAGTTGAGTATCCAGATACCAGTAAAAGGCGGTGTACTTAACTTAACAAAAGATAAAGATCATGACTGCTACTCCCTCAGACATATCGTAAGACGTTGTATGGGCCTGGTAATCTCATCATTTGAAACAAATCGCTACAAGAACATATGAATGTTTGACGTCAGTTTCCTGTAAAAGGGGGGGGGGGGCCAACTGTAGTGGTGACTTTATGTTCTGTAAATAGCAAACATGAAAATTATGATGATGATGTTTGATGATGATGAGGAAGAGGAGGAGGATGATGATGACAATAATGATGATTGATGATGATCTTGATGATGATGATGATTCATGATGATTGATGGCGATGATGATGATGATTCATGATGATGATGATTGATGATGAACGAACGAACGAACGAACGAACTTTATTTTCAAAGGGTTAAGAATTGGGCACGCAGGCCCGTCTGACATTCTGCCCTTCCTCTCTCTCTCATCATGTATACTAATATCCTTTCATCCTCACATTTACTTTAAGCATTATTAAGGCATTTATCATTATAAAAGTAATATTACATTTGCAATAATCATCATAATTAAAGTGTTTTATGGATGACTGTGCTGATGATTGTCACGAGAGGGTTGATATTTATTGAAATTATTAAGTATCCTGGACACAAAGTTGTATCAGGTGATACCAGGATAGTGCCAGATAAGAGTCTAGTCTTATAAGTAATACCCCCTTCTCTGAAAAGAGTAAGGGTGTATAGCAGAGGTTTTCAAACTTTTTTAGTCCGCGGCTCCCTTGACCTATGCATAAATCACCGCGGCTCCTCTCTATACTACGAAGATCTATATTTATTGATGGACCTTGGCTCACAATATCGAGCCCAACACTTTTCCCAAGCCACCGCGACGCCCTTATCCGGGGGCCGCGACGCCCCTGGGAGCCGCGAAGCACAGTTTGAAAACCTCTGGTGTATAGACATCAAAGGTATGATCAAGCTGTATAAGTTCCTAGAAAAGATGGTAATGTATTACTCTTTCCTACTTGCTCCTCTCCAGATCCTCCTCTGGTTATGTTATTAGTATTCTTATTATTATTATTAGCTCTGCTAGGGGTACTAACTAACTATCTACCAACAAGAACTGTAACTTAATTTAAATAATTTAAGTAAGTCTGCTGGTAAATACTTACAATTTATTTTTTACAAATCTTATTTTCTGCTTGAAAATCTTTCAAGAAACTCAAAATTCAATTACAACAGTAAATAAATAAAACATTTTAAAATTGTTGCAAAGGATTACAAAGTCCCTAAATTCGTAGAAAGTTCTCTCTTGGTTGAAATCACTCTGGTTGTAGAATATTTATCTCTTAAGACTCATCTGTTCTCACAGTTAATGAATGATTGCTTATACTGGCTTTAACCATGCCCAAACAGGTGTCATCATTTAATATTACTGTCTGTAATCGTGGTGTGACTGGAATACTCTAAACAGTAGCCTTGTTTGGCCACTTATCTGGTAAATTGAAGCCGGTTCCACTCTTGTCATGGAAGGAAAGATTAACTGAACTTCTTCCAGGCGGTAGGTACTTGGTGGCTGTCCCTATGACAACAAGGGCGCTCGTACCACTAGTTCCTTTCAGTAGTGGCTGACTCCTTAAAGTATACTTGGATTGACCGGATATAACCTGAAACATATTGGATTAACCACTATATTCTCTATCACTATCCCTTTATTACAGATGTAGGGGATGTGAGACAGTTTTCAGACAATGTGCAAGCAGACGAACAGGGCACAATAGCAGTAATAACATAATCCAGTTCACCGTGAATATATCTTACTCTAATTCCTTGGTTATAGCTATCTGTCCTTGATTCGCTTCCATACATTTATTTGGTCGTGTGTAAAATACTAAGTGATATCTCAAACAATACAGTAATCTAATTCTTTTCATCCTTTCCTATGTTCCTGGTGTATGTGGTCCATTCCTTCAAGAAATAATTCTTTAAATATTTTCTAACACTAAAAACACACTTTTGCTACCATTCTCAATTTATTTGAATATACCCAGGCTTGCGTTTGCCTCCAGAAATTTACACGGTAGTTCGAACACATCTACACACTTCATAACGCACACTGTAATTAATCAATAGAAATACATATAATTATATATATATATATATATATATATATATATATATATATATATATATATATATATATATATATATATATATATATATATATATATATATATATTCCTTCTTACCCTCAGGCACATACAGTCGAGCTGTTAATGGTTATAATGGTCTGCTCTCAGGTACAGAAGGCAAGGGCACTCTTCATTAACACTTTTAGCGCTCGCTGTGATTTTCAAAATATTATGGCCTCGATTTGCATGATGCAGGGTCTTATATAGGTCACATCCGGCGACACAGAGAACAGTTGCCGAAATGTGCTCGAGTTCCCAAAATGTATGCATAATTTGTCTGGATGTGCAAATATGAAAAACTAAGATTTTAATTATCTTCCTTATTCCTGGAACGATTTTATTCATCTAAGGCTTAAAATATGCCCAGAATTAATCTTCATCCATCTAAATAATTGACTTTATATTACTTTCTTTAGTTTTATCCTATGCGTGTCCTAAACAGCAAAATTTTAGACTTGTCTGATGT
The DNA here is from genome assembly GCA_024509875.1 of Oreohelix idahoensis. Taxonomy (NCBI): domain Eukaryota; kingdom Metazoa; phylum Mollusca; class Gastropoda; order Stylommatophora; family Oreohelicidae; genus Oreohelix; species Oreohelix idahoensis. Next base: position 38,033 of record JAMPIV010009436.1, on the reverse strand, counting down.
CTCGATGCATTCCACTCGAGATTTCTCCATTACTATAGCATTTCCCATGGAAATCTTTGCGCAGACTTATAGATGAACATTGCTATGTGTGATTTCTTGACCTCTGCCATGCTGTACTTTGCTCATAAGTCTGTAGTTAAATTCCTTATCCAACGGGTTTGCACAGATTTGAGACTCCATGCTGAATGCCTAATCGTTATTTGTACACAACCGAATAAGGACGGCGTTTCATTGGTTCTGCTATCCTATAGTATTTATAAAGTATGGCGTTCCGTTTGGGTAAAGAATGACGGGTTTTGAATCAGACTTCATGACAATGATGATGATTGATAGTGATAATGATAATGATTGTTGGTGATGATGATGATGATGGCTGATTGTGACGGTATTGCCTCCCCTGCTTTGCCGTAGTATTCCAACAGTGGGCCAAAACTCAAGAGTATCTCATATGGGCTTCAAAGGTGTCTACCTTCGCACAAGATTACTCTTGGCAGAGAAATAGATAGAATGGTAATGACACTTCTATCACAAAGGGCGTCTTCACTAGATATTCAGATAAGCGAAAACAGTGCTGCATTTGCTTAGCACGTTAATTCTAGAATCTGCCGACCACTTTTGTGAAGAATTAAGCACTGATTAATTTTAGCGCGTTAAGCCCCCACCTCTGATTTACTCAGTGGATTTCTTATTAGTCTGGTATAGCTCTGTTTAGAGTGTGTGTAGTAAATTGACTGAGACAAACATGCCGTACATTTAAAAGGATTAAATCGAAGTTCAATTTGTAAAAATTACACGTAACAAAATGTAATAATCACTTAAGTTTTAACACTTTGAAAATAATTGAGTAGTTTAGAAGAAAAGTTTCATCATTGATTGATAGTAGAGTCGATGGAAAAAAGTTCACTTTGGCAGCGTATATTTTGCACCTAGCTGCCAATAGTAGTTTCTGCACCCGCTGATGGGTTCTTTTACACTGCTCACGCTCGTCGATAGTCAAGGTTGTCGGGTGTAGCTCGTTTCCCAGAAATGTCAAGGAGAGACTGCAACGTTGGTCCCTCGTCTTAAAACGTAGGCCACTTGTCCCTTCTGGTTCCAGAGATAGTACTTTCTGCTGGTACCACCAATAACTATGATAAAGAATAGAAACGAAACGCTATCATGTGTATTGCGTTTCCCGACACATACTTATGTGTCCCCTTTCTTCTATTCTACCATCCCATTTATCTCAGAATTTACCCTCGATGAGAATTAAATTTAATCCCCAGGATAAAACTTTCTTTACATTTAAACTGGATAGCTTTTGCAGTTACCTTACATTTAAATGAAAAGGATAATAGTACAGATAGAATATGTTTACATTTACATTTCCAATGATTGAAAAGTGTTCACAATATAAATTGAATATGTTTTCATTTATATTTACACTGATTTGAAAAGTTTGAAACTTCCATTGATTTTAAAGTGCATATGTTAACATCGACATTTACACTTGTTTGAAACTATAAATATTACAATTAGAATGTACATCATTTCTTCATCTTTTCCTCCCTGCTCCATATGGAACATGGGACTACTTTATGCTTTTAGTTCTCTTTAATAAATTAGCAATAAAGTAGTCACTAGCCCTTGCAGTGGTTGTTCATGAAATCATCATTCTATACGCTGAGGTTGCCAGCCTCAAATAACTAGGACATCCACTACCGATTTTCACATTTTAATATTCAAGTGGTAATATATATATATATATATATATATATATATATATATATATATATATATATATATATATATATAAATATATATATATAGAGAGAGAGAGAGAGAGAGAGAGAGAGAGAGAGAGAGAGAGAGAGAGAGAGAAAAAGAGAGAGAGAGAGAGAGATGTATATAAATGTTAGTTCACATGTTAGTAATATAAAATGTAAAATGACAACATACGCCAATACTGGCTCACAGACTTTTTTTGCTCAGATGAATAAAAGAGACTTGATTCGGCCTGTTACACGCGTCTGGGGTGTCGTTTCTTTAATAAGATAATTCCCTCTCTGACTTTTTGTGTTATCAGTTTTCTCAGTCCCGATTTCCTTATTAAAATGATAGAGATTTCCTGGGCTTTTTTTTTGTAAGTCGTCAAAATTTTCCAAGAAAAGGTCCGGCCTGATAAAAGGAATTCTGAATTCTAACTCTGGCAATGTCTGGTGTCGTCGTGGCAAGCGATCTTCACAGTAAATTTTCACAGTGAAAAAGACTGCGAAAATGGTCAGATTATATTCCCTGTCTTCCCACGCATGTGTTCGTTACGAAGCTAAGTAACCAGCCAATCGTTTTCAAACATGCATGTCCCGTGTAGAAATTCAAAATATTTCTAACACGGGAATATTTTGAACGAAATGCAGATATATATGGCAATCGTGACATTCAAATATTCTCGTCAATGATTACATATAACTTCTTACATCTATCCGGAAATATTATACCATTTACGTTCAGGTGTGTCTGTCATCCCACCAGGTCGATTCTTCACCGGCGCTCCTTATGCAAACACAAACTCCTGTTTGACCATCTGTGCTGTGTCTTATCGCGACAATAATTAGTCGGTCACACGAGCCACGTCAGCGCTAAGTAAACTCGCTTGGCCATTTACGTGCGAAAACAGTCACTCCCTTGTTGTACAATAGGATTTCTGTCGGTCATCCTTGCTGCATCACCGTCTAAACTATCCGAAAGGATAAACACACATACATGACGACTATCGCTGAGAGGAGTGTAAGAATGAAATACCAAATATCTGCTACGCATAGCAGAGAAAGAAAGAAAGTGCGACAATTGAAAACACGCAATAAAAATCAGCACAAAAATGTAACTGATACTGCCGTAGTGAAATAGAGATCGAGAGGAGTCGCAACATTCTGTCACACTGATGGTGATGATTATTGATGGTGATGATGGCTGATAGTGTTGATGATTCATGATGATGATGATTGATGAAGATGATGGCTGATGGTGATGATGATGATTCATGATGATGATAATTGATGGTGATAATGATGATTCATTATTCATGATGATGATGACGACGACGACGACGACGATGACAACGACGACCACAAAGAAGAAGTAGAACAATTAACAAAACTTAAACATTAAAAAGACAATCAATTAAACAATGAGATGAAATATTAAATGAAAGTTTTAAATAACCAACAAATCATATAATTTGCATTATGGGAAATCATAGCAGAGATGGATACGAATACACTTTATATACTTACATCGCAGAAGGGCATAGTGATACAGAATTGCCAGATGCGTCACTTGAGATAGTCAATAAAGACTATAAGTAAACTGTCACAGAGAGTTTATGGATCGTAAATTGCCTATATCTTCTTCTTGTTCTTTCACCCGCATCCTCTATTTATTATCAATCTTTTCCTGTATTTTTTTCGCATTCGTTCGTTTGCGACTATATACATTACTATTTTCCCATTCAAACGTTTACCTGTTTTTTTTTTCTCACAACTGAGAACGCAGCATGGGAAACAAAGAGCCAAGGATCCAGACCCCGAGGACGACCCAGAGTCCGCTGGGAGGACAACATTAGACAATCTTTGAAGGATCGAGGACTAGAACGGAACCAGGCCAGGAGGAAGACAGCCGATAGGATAGTCTGGCGCTCTCTCTTCCAAACCTCTACACCTCACGGTAGAAGGGGAACGACTAAGTAAGTAAGAGAACGCAGTTATGAAGTAACGTGTCAGCCATACACGTGAAGCAGAGGGTTAGAAATTCCTTCTATCAGACCCGAGATGACAGACAGTTGTCTGCATTTTTCAGCGAACACGCGCGGTTGCTTCGGGCTGAGCGCTTAGGTAGGCGTTAAAACTGTCACCTATACGGCGTAGAGCAGACATATAGTCTGGGAAATTCAAACTGACACGTAGCTCTCGGTTAACTTTCCCAGCGGGAAGTGTGATCTGTCACCGCCTCCCCGCTCAGAAATGTGAATAGGGAGATGAAGGTGCCAAGACGCTCAGGGGCAGTTACGACATGCTTCTAGTTAAACGAAGGTTAATGAGAAGGGGGAGAGATCGGGGCGGGGGAAATAGTTCATCCTTTGTCTGGTTTAAAATATTAACCCAAGTTTGAAACTTTAATTTCATTCTCACTCATAAAGCTGCAGCAGACAGAGCGCTGTGCTAGATCAAATATCTGTGTTTTGGCGAAGTCTGAGTTTCCTGGCAACATTTTGCCGAGTTCTAGATTACCATTAGATTACAGTATTCTAGTTCATGGTTTAGTCTGTAGTGCTGTGGTTGAGGTAACTATATAATATCTAATATTTATGAAGTGATTAAGTGTTTAATCGCCTATTTCATTTTAAACTAGTTCTGTGTGCAGAGTGATTATTTTAATAGTTTGTTATATTCTTTAGTCGACGAGTTACAGTGGAAAGCAGAATAAATTCTATTTCTAGCTTAACAAACATGTAGCCATAATGAATTTAATTTAACTGCTAACTACTCAGTCGAGATATATTTTCTACTCAAACTTATAACTGCTAGATGTCTCATGAGTGTTGACGAAATATATTTATACGTATTTCAAATTCATGATGATTGATTTTATAATATAACTTATTTCACGGGAAGTGTTAAATGATAAGCTCTACGCTTGCAGTTTAAAATATAAGTTATATCCTTATACATAGTATGTATAATTATTTTATATGTGCTTTTTCCATTTTATGTAGTGAATACTGGGGTGACCCAGAACTTGCCGGCGTTTAGTAGTAAAAAGACATACTTGTGAGAAGAATAGACATTTCCTATCTTTAACCACGTGGGTTGTTTCAAGTAACACTAGTCTGACAGTGCATGTGCCATCAGAGATAGACAGTAATACCAATCCCACTAACGGTTTTCTAAAGACTAAATGTTTACACTGGGCCTTTGAGCCAGACTTTATTTCTTCTCAATAAACTCAAATATACCTGCTGCCGGGCGGCAAGAATAATTACAAGAAATAACATTAACATTCTCCGACACTATTGAAAGAGTGGATAGTGAACCAAGACTATCTGTTGAGAGCAGTTGTCCACTGGTTATCTTTTCCAAATTAAGGGAATCCTCGTGTTTCTGAACTCTGTGTGCCCGTTTAAACTTGCTTAACAAACCTGATTCAAGTGACATTAACAGTAAATCTAAAATTTAACTGGTGAAGTGAACGCTCCCCGAAAAACAGTGGAAGAAACCTGTAATTGTAGAGCTGGGATTCGCTTTATCCAAAGAATACAGATTCACTGTATAGAGAAGTGTCCTAAGGTTGCGCCAGACTGTGAACAACATCAAGTTTTTTAGGTGAGCACGTGTGCCGGGGTACCCTGATGAAAGAACCGAGGAAAAGTGGACTGAGTGAGTTTTTTTTTTATAACTATTGATTCACCCACTTTATAATCTCCTGACGGAAGATTGGATGTTTAATTAAATTGTTCCTGTTGAAGGACAATATTAGACCCTAACCATATGTATTTGTGACTCTTTGGGCTATCATCTGTCTCATAACGGGGCTGTGGGCTAAACCTAGAGTTAATATCATAACGGGGCTATTATCCTTGTAGCATTCTCTTGATATATTTATGACTATTTGTATATGCTTTTGATGTAATTTCTATGTGTTGTGAAGAAATTTTAAATGATAATTAAAATTTCCCTTGGAATTATTCAGCGTGTTGGTCAGCTCGTTCTAATATATATAAGTATTGTTATAGAGTTCCCACGTCTGTGTGTTTAACTGTCGTCACGTGTATGTGCGTGCCCGTGAGTAGATAGGAATATATGTTATATATATATATATCTGTGTTTAGACTGTCTGACGCCTTAAAAGCTGTCGTAGAGGATAGGTGAAAGAGAGAAGATTTCCTCGATTTTTCAGAGACAGCCTCTATATCACAGTCTATCATCTCACTTGTGGAAATTCTATTTCTTTTTACTAACTCTCACTGTGTCTATCACCTATTCAAACCTATTCAGAAGGGACCAACCCAAGTCTTAATTCTCCTATCCAAAAAATATACGACATAAACAAATAATGTATTTTCTGCGAATTCGTTAGAGTTGGATACCCAAGGAGCGGTAGCTGGGAGACTTTATCGGGCGATAAATCGAGGACCCCTCAGCACAAGAGAGATTGGCAACAGGACGAGGATGGCTGTATGCCGCTTCACCTATGTTCCAGTCTTGATATATGAATGCGAGACATGGGCAATGACTACAACCCACAAAAGCCAGCTTGTTAAAGTAACAATAAGAGACATAGTACGCAACCAGACGATACGGAAAGGCCTCAAAACCCAGCCCCTGCAGACCCAAGTAGAACAGTCCAAACTAAGATGGTGTGGCCATTTCTGCAGAATTGAAGAAGATAGGCTACCACGACAAATATGGGAAACCAAAAGCCAGGATTACAGACCTCCAGGACGACCCAGAGCTCGCTGGGAGGACAACATTAGACAATCCCTGAAGGACCGAGGACTAGATTGGAACCAGGCCAGGAGGAAGACCGCCAACAGGAAGAACAGTGTTACGTTTTCTCTGACAAACCTCTACAACCCAGGATAGAAGAGGAACGACTAAGTAAGTAAGCAAGAAATTCGCTAGATATGAAATTCCCCTGCGTCTACACGTCCGGAAACTATCGCAGCAGCTTTTAGGGGAAAGTACCAAAACTTCACGCGAGTGATAATATACTACTCGTCAAAAGTCAAGGGCCACCCGATTATTTTCCATACACTTTTATATAAGCGCATAGAATGATTAAATGAAGGAAGTTTTTAGTAAAAATGGGTGCAATATCTTCCTCTGACAGTCCTCTATGCACGTTAAGCATAAAAAGAACTCACCGACAACCATGGTGATCACGTGCAATTTAGTTTGCTGACCATAAATTCACATCTTTAATCTGTTTTTTCAAACTTCCGTACAACCAAACAGGTGAAGTAATCGTGCTGATTGACATTCCACTTGCAATGGCGACTTTTCGTGAACAGAGTTCACTCTTAATTTGTTTTACAATCAGCAGACTTATGGTAGTTTCATCACTTGCAAAAACCATGCCACCGAGAAGAAGTCTTGACACCTTACAAAGAATGAGGGCTATAGCGTAGGTTGAAATTGGTTTATCTGTCCGTGAGGCTGCTAGACGGCTTGCAGTGTCACACTCTACTATCCAAAGAATTTTGGAGAGATTTCAGGCCACAGGAAGTGTGGAGGATCGCCACCGGCCAGGTCGCCCTAGATGCACCAATAGACATGATGATTGGTACCTCTTGTTGTCAGTACTGCGCCATCGAACAGTGACTTGTTCCACTCTAAGATGTCAGCTGAGACAAACTGTAAACGTTAATGTCAGTCAAAGCACCATTCGCAGACGTTTACATGAATTTGGACTGGCTGCTCGACGTCCTGCAGTCAGAATTCCTCTTACTCCTGCTCATCGCAGAGCCCGTGTTGCTTGGTGTCGCGAGCACATCCGATGGACAAAGCAACAATGGAGTCAAGTTCTCTTCACTGATGAATCTCGCTTCACTGTGTCATTCAATGATGGCAGGATTCGAGTTTGGAGACGACCAGGAGAGCGATTTACTGATGACACAATTCGAGAGGTGGATCTTTATGGTAGGGGTTCTGTCATGGTCTGGGGAGGCTTCTACAGACACGGCAGGACCCCACTCTACATCATCCAAGGCAACTTGACCAGCCCAAGATACCAGAACGAAATCTTGAGACCAATTGTTCAGCCTGCTCTGGAGGCCATAGGTGGTAATGCCATCCTCCAAGATGATAACGCTCGACCCCATCGAGCTCGTGTGGTGAATGAGTTTATTCAGCAACATGGGATCATCAGTATGGCGTGGCCAGCTCATTCACCTGACCTTTCTCCGATTGAGCACCTCTGGGATGTCCTTGGTCGAAGATTGTCAACAAATCACCTCCTACCAATGGATGATGCACAGCTGACTGCATTTCTGCTTCAGGAATGGCAAGCTGTTCCCCAGGATACTCTTCGGACCCTTGTGGACGCGATGCGTCGCCGCTGTCTTGAATGCCTTGCTGCAAACGGTGGTCATACCCGATTTTGCAATGTCTATTTGTCCAATATCTATTTTGTGACTTTTGAAAAGGTGGGTGACACACTTTACAGCTTCATTGCGTTTGAATGTGTGTTTCCATTTCTTTTCGTGACATGTCAATTTGGTACTCAATAAATGCCGTTTTGACTGATACCATTTACGTTTATATCAGATTTGTTTTATGGTTTCAGCCAAGGTTTTTCTAAGTGGCCCTTGACTTTTGACGAGTAGTATATCTTGAGCCCACATTAGAATTATCCCGCGGAGAGGGATAGATCAATAATCTATTTTATTTGGATTTCATAAATCTCTTCTCACGCAACTCGTCAAGACATGACTGACACGTTTCATAATTTAATTCACACACTCAGCTAACGTTGCTTCATTCATATTAATTTATTCTAGATGTCCACAGCAAGATCATATTCAGTTATGAAAACCGCACTAATGTAACCAGTGTCTTGAATAAAGTTAACTTACCTCGGTCAAACAGGGCTGAATGTCGAATTACCATGAACAATAATACCAGTACTTTTATACACTTAATTATCATTGCTTCATTCATATTAGTTGTAGCCGGACTAGAGTTTCCAGAGACATTTTGAAATGCTCCACCAACTTAGCCCGTAGATTTTTTTGTATGTATAAAAAATGACTTGCCTAGGAAAACAAGGCTAAAAGTCTAGTTACCAACAACAATAACTTTTATCACTACGCACCCAGTTAGTTGGTGCTGCTTCATTCGAAAGTTTTATTTTTATTTCTTTCTTCTCTCTTTATTAAAGAGCATCGGGTCACCACTACAGTAAGCCTTCAAGCACATCATGTTCTAGAACAGTGTTTTTGTTTCTGTCGCATTTTGTTTTACACGATAAGAATGCAAATCACACGCACAGCCCTCTGTAGTGACGATCCTCCTCGTAACAAAATATGTGGCAGCAGAATCGCAAGTCATATTAATTCCGTTTAATACATATTCACACATATATATGTACACACACATCACACACCAGTAATGAAATAAAGGTGCGAAAAGTTATTCTTTCAGGATTATCGGACATGATTTAAATTTTGTATTCTTTGTAGAATGTTGGATGATGCGTTTTCAGCATCAGTTTTTAATTATCTTTGCTGTTACCACTTTGCTGTTTTCTCACATGGAAATCTGGATGTTATGGTATATCAGTACACGCCCTTCGGCAGATTATTTTCAGGGCTTGTTTACATTTATGGGACTATATTAATGTCTGTGCTCACAAGACACAATATTATTTCACGGCCGTTCTGTCCCTCGAGATGTCCCTGGTAATTAGTCTCACACTGTGAGGCAAATGGCTTGCAGAATTAAACAATAGCCACTGTCAGCTGCATAAATAGAAGCGGTGAAGAAACCACTACGCTGCCTTTGTTCCTTATTGATATTCCTCGATATTTTTGTTGCTACCAAAAGCTTGTATCACTGCACAAACCTTGTTCGTCACTGACGTAACTACATAAGGCTAGTTCCCTCCGCAATTCATTACAGAAACCTTGTTTCTCCTTGACATCCCTTCTCACGCCTCTTTCCTCCTTGACTCGGTGTACAGACCGTATTCATCCATGAAATCACTTCACAAACATAGTACATACCTTGCATCACTATACAAGCCTAATTCCTCCGACACATCGCAACACAAACCTTGCTTCTCCCAACATCACTATACGCACATTGCTCCTCCCAACATCACAAACCTTGATTCTCCCAACATCACTACACAAACCTTGATCCTCCCAACATCACTACACAAACCTTGATCCTCCCAACATCACTACACAAACCTTGATCCTCCCAACATCACTACACAAACCTTGATCCTCCCATACATCACTATACAAACCTTAGTCCTCCCAACATTACTGCACAAACCTTGCTCCTCCCAAAATCACTACACAAACCTTAGTCCTCCCAACATCACTATACAAACCTTGTTCCACCCACATATCACCGCACATGGCTGGATTAAGAACTCCGTAGGCACTTGGCTATTATGATATTTTAGGTCCCCTCTCCAATCTTGTAAAATGTTAACTAGTGGATTTCAGATAAAGGTTGTTATTAATGTAGAATAAAATGTAAATTAAAAAAAAAACCAACAGGTGTTCGTTACAGTCCCTAGATTATGTTACAGATAGTGGGGCCCCTTGTCACGGTTTGCCTCCCTTTAGCTCTGCAGTAGGGGTCCAACAGTGGCCAAAACTTAAGAGTAACTAATGTGGGTCTTCAAAGGTGTCTACCTTTGCACAAGATTACTCTTGGCAGAGTTGTAGATAGAAGGATAATGATGCTTCTACCTCTAGGTAGTGTCCACAAGATATTCAGAAAAGCGAGATCAATGGTGCATTGGCTGAGCACGTTAACTCTAGTATCTGCAGTCAATTTTGTGAAGGATAGGGTTATCTTATAACTCGTTAGCTCGTTCAAGCTCCCAGCTGAGTTAACTCAGCGAATTTCCTCTTGTTATTTAGCCCTGTTTATGTGTATTTAAGAAATTGTCAGAGGCATACGGTTGTAGTACCTTCAACATGATGAAATCAACTTGAGATTTGTTTTTATACAAGTAACAAATTTAATAATCAATTATGTCTTAACAGTTATAAAAATGAATAATTGTTTAGAAAAAAAGTATTCATCATAGTGTGATGTTATGGTTTTCGAAAATGGACAGTTCACTTGGCAGCTTTTAAGTTGTACTTAGCTGCCAGTAGTTGTTTCTGCTCCCGCTGTTTGGGTTTTTGCAGATAAATGGCTGGATCACTCGCGTCTCTGGTCAAGATTTAAGAGTTGCAGCACGTTCCAAGTAGAGTCATGGAGTAACTGCAAAGCTGGTCCCGCGTCTCCAAGACCCGTCTGATGATGATGTCTAGCGTCGACTTCAGGCCACTTATACTCTCACTTGTTCCAGAAATAGTACCCTCAACTGGTACCACCAACATGTATGGCACAAGAAGAAAAACGAATACCTTCTAAGTATTGAGTTTTCCGAAACATACTTATGTGCTCCCCTCTTTTAATTCCACCATCCCAGCAACCTCAGAACTTTTACCCTCGATGAGAATTAATATTAATCCCAGTGGGCGAAAAACTATCTTTACATTTAAAATGAATAGTTTTATATTTAATATTAGTTGAAAATGTTAACAATTGTAGTGAAATTGACAGAGATAAACGGTAAAATACCTCCAAAGATAACATGTAAGGATAAAAACATAATGCGTAGGCTGCTGATAGTACATGATCGCCCAGACCGCGGGTCATCACCCTCCATAAAAATTGACTTGCTAGACAGGAGGGGAACGGCGGATAAAAAGGAAAAAATATGACTGGAAAGATTGCGTGAGACTAGAAAGGCTAAGGAGACGCAATTGGGGGGGGGGGGGGGGGGGAACGGAGAAAAGTCACGTTTCCCAAGTTGACATAAAGTAAGGAACTCGACAGAAGGGACCTTGGATATGTTACGCCACAGTCATTTATTGGTCGCTTTTGCGATACCAAGCCTTTGATTTGAATTCAGCGGCAGAACGCAGATGTTTGGAATATTACAAAAATTAAAAAGTAACTTTTTTCGTAATATTAATGTTAGGAATATAAAAATTAGCTGGCCGGATGGCCCATTCTGAGCAGTGAACTAATATGTTCTTAATTTTACAGACGGATAGATAATATTGAAGATAATGACAAAAGACAGTGTTGTTCACATCAGCGACAGACTGTATTGAATAAAAAGTGTCGCTATTTGCACAAAAAAACACGACCTTGAGACGCAGGTGTTCAAATCTACTTAGTAGGGAAGCGAAGGGACATTGGTGGGAGCTGTGTCTAAATATAACTTTTAACGACAAAATTTTGGAGGGGAGAGAAAGGTTGGTTCAAAAATCAAGTACGTTTTTGAAAAAAACAAGTAGAGACGGACAGACTAACAGATAAACATCCATACTTGACTGAAGCATGACTGAAATGACTTTAGGGTAGGAAATTTGAATTTGAAATAAACCTAGGCAGTGATTGGCCACAGACAATCATTTTATCGGCGCTCAGACGCGCAAGTGGGGCCATTCCTCAATAGTTGTTCGATGATAGACACAGTATTTTAGAGTGTGGTGATTTCCAAATGAAAGAAAGTGAAATAAGTTCAGGGACGCCATACTATAGCCAGCAGCTCAGCTGAGTTTTGCTAGCATTTCTGTGTTCTTTATTCATAATCTGGTAAGATTGAAATTATTTCTTTGTATATTTTGAATATTGTTTAATGTTCGAGTGATTTGATACTGCCATATCATAATCTAGCCTTACAAACAAGTAGGGATTTGCTCTAGACCCCCCGCCCAAGTCAGGGTCTAGGGACCAACAATATACATAAACTCCAGCAAGGGTTAGGAAAGACAGATCAAGTGTTGAGAATAATGAAACATATTACCTATCCACTTTTAGGGAAGGAAACTAATAAATAATTTTCAGAATCTATAGTCTGGGAGGACCTATCTGATGTAAAACCACCATGGTAAATGTGCTGTTTGGTCAGAGAGATCTGACCTGTCTGTATGATGTGGTTGTTGTGTCCGTGTTGTGTCCAGACGTGGGTAGAGAATAGAATTTTGACACATAGCCAATACTTTGATTGCAGAGCTGTGAGTTTCAGTTGTCAACAAGGCGGTGTCCATTCAGTTGGTGATTTTACTCGAGTGTATCTGTGCAGTACGTTGTGACAGAGACCACTATTATTGCCCGCCAGCCCGGAGAGGTGGGACCACCAGATTTCAGCACCAGAGCTACATATGCAAGTTGAGTGAGCCTCTGGTCTGCTGGAAGTTCACCAACGCCTTTTAGTTACTAATACCCCATAAAATTCCTGCAATTTACTGGACACTGTGTAGTCAATATAGACAGGTGTGATGAGGCCACCCCAACAGCACAAGCATTAACTATCCTCCCAAGTAGATGACTAATAGAACATTTTAATAAAACTAACTAGTCTAGTACTTATATATGTACACTCTTGCATTTATTATGTAACATTCCATGCATTTCTTTCATAATTTTTAAATCCTTTTTTTAAAAAAAGTTCTGGTCAACATAAAACTTGATCCAGAACAAATAAATGTAATATAATTCTATCAAAAATGTTACACTCTTGAGTTAGTTCAGTGTATTATAATATTTGTTAAATATTATTAGTCTGCTTAAATATCTGTGGGTGTATCCATAACTATCACACCACATTACATATCATTACCCTAGACATTTTACATAGCTACATTCATTAAGAAAAAAAATTGAGTGTGAGGTCGTAGTGGTAGCAAGAAAGGCCTTCTGACAATTCACAACTACATTTTATCTCAGGAGCCTTCACAGCTGGCCTCATACATTACATTTAGTAATATCACCATCATACAATACCATCAAACCCACTACAACAATATAGTTTGAATATGTTTACATTTACATCGGTTGAAAAGGTTGTAAGCTTTCATTACAATTAGAGTGAATATGTTTCACATTTACCGTGGTTGAAAAAGTTGAAACTTTCATTACATTTAGAGAGAATATGTTTTACATTTACTTACTTACTTACTTACTTAGTCGTTCCCCTTCTACCGTGAGGTGTAGAGGTTTGGAAGAGAGAGCGCCAGACCATTCTATCAGCTGTCTTCTTCCTGGCCTGGTTCCATTCTAGTCCTCGGTCCTTCAAAGATTGTCTAATGTTGTCCTCCCAGCGGACTCTGGGTCGTCCTGGAGGTCTGGATCCCTGGCTCTTTGTTTCCCATGCTTGTCGTGGTAGCCGATCTTCTCCCATTCTGCAGACATGGCCAAACCATTGTTTTACATTTACACTGGTTGAAAAGGTTTATAATATAACAAGTATGTACATCATTCTTTCTTCATTCCCTCCCTGCTTCATATGGAACTTGGGACTAACTCTGATTTTTGTTCTTTTTAAGAAACTCGCAATAAAGCAGTCACCAGCCCTGGCAGTGGTGGTTCATGAAATCGTCATTCTATATGCTGAGGTTGCCAGCTTCAAATGACTTGGACATCCACTAGCAATTTTCACATATTAATATATACATATTAGTTCACATGTTAATAATGCAAAATATAGAATTTAAAATGTACGACTTACGCCACTCTTTAGGCTCACAGACTTCTGGCTCAGAAATATAAAGGCACTTGTAGAGGCCTCTTACACTTGGTCTGAGGTGTTGTTACTTTAGCAATAAATTCCCAGTTTGACTTGTGTTTCAGTTCCCTCAGATTCCGGTTTTCCGTGTTAAAATATTAGAGTTTTCCTGGGCTCTTAAGTCCTCAAGACGCTCAAACAAGGGTCCGGTCCGATAAATGAAAGCTGATTTTAGTCTTAACTCTGGCAAGGTCTGGTTGTCTTTTTGGCGCGAAGTAGATTCTCACAGTGCTTTCAACCGACTAAAGTGTCGGGTTATATTGCACTTGTCTACTTTGTTACGATTTTGGCAGGGTCCAATCAGGAATTGGGTTGTTCCTTTATTTCGAACCCCCGCCAATCGTTTCAAAACTTGCATGTTTTGTGGAGTAATTCAAATTATTTCCACATGGAAATTTGTGCGCGTTACTGCAAAGGTCATGTCTCCCTAATATGGAATGAAAACATCCGATCATTCTCTCGGCAATGTTTACAAATAACTCCTTACTTTTACCTAAAGTAATGTCTTTGTAACAAGGTGTACATGAAATGATTATTTCATTCGTTTCCGCCGAGTGCATGCCGACAGGTCGATAATTTATCGCGGGGTACTCCTAAGTAAACATGACATGCGCTCACTATACGGTGCTTGTATGATTCGGGCCTCGAATACTCGGCTTTAGTTTCTCCATTTTTAGTGAAGGCCCACCAATATACTGGTGAAACTGTAGAAATACAGGGGCCCCGGTAGAGTAAAAAGCCAATGCTTCTTCCTGTTGCGAAAATTGATGTCTCATCCCGATATGTACGGGGTAAAATCAATGCAGCAGTGGTAGACGATTTAGTCTATCCTCTCATTTTAGGGAGGAAGTATGTGTTTCTTTGAAATCCCTCAGGTGACTCCAGGCCGACACAAAAAAAGAGAACACATGACACGCCTCAGCGGCCCCTGAGTTGTCATTTTTACACAGCCTGAATATTTCAGAGCTGAAGCAGGCACAAAGGGCAGATCAAACCCTCAAGCCTTGCTTTTCCAATTTGTATGGTAATTACATCCATACACCCCAGGAGCATATTACAGTGAGAAAGGTTTGGTATATAGACGGGTAGGGAATAAGAGACAGCTAGTTGCCCCATTACCTTGTCGCACCCGCCTAATGCAGGAAATGCATTTAACCATGCCCCATCCCATTAAAGGTTTATATGCCCTGGTAAAACAGGTCTCCTTGAATTACGTCTGGCCTGGTTTGCGACATGATGTTCGACAGTTTGTGCCAGATTGCTCTGTTAGTCATAGCCCGGACAACCAGAAGGATGAAACTACGAAGAAAGAGTTTGAGCAGAGTAAGCAACAACCAAAGTTGGATAACTCGCACCTCAACTCGACATTTCTATGTAGTAAAGCAGAGTTACGACAATCGCAAATGGAAGATATAACCCTAGCGCCATGCTGTGAACAGAGTCGGATAACCCATGCTTCAGCTGGAGCATTTATTAAAGAATAAGTGATTATCTATCGACGGACGAGGCAAGGGAAGCAACTCTTAGTGCCCCTCCCTTTAAGACCCTCCGTTATGAAAGCGGCTCACATTTCATCATCAGGAGAACATGTTTCAGTAGGAAATACCATGAGTAACCTTAAGGAGGTTTATTTTTGGCCTAGACGGTGGGCAGATGTGCGTCAGTTCGTTCAAAGCTGCACACACTGCCAAGCGAGAAATTCAGTCACTCGCGATCGAGATAAAGGAAGAGAGGAAAACTCTACGAGATAGAACCCGGTAGACAGTAGGAAGCCACCGAGAAGTGACCATACCATAGCTAGATATTCTACAAATCTCTTAGGAGAGGAGGTATGTGACAAAACGGGGCGGCCCCTATCGATCTTTGTTTCTCTCCGGCAGTATCAGTACGTTTGTGGTACTGATTTTTATTATGTGCTCTAAAGTATCGCACTTTTCTTTCTTTCTTTCTTCGTTAATTTTCTGCTAAGTAGCAGATATTTGATTTTATCAAATCATTCGACACTCCTCTCTGTGATGTCAACTGTTTGTTACCCGGTCATCCAAATTTGCGGTGAGCAACTGATATAAGATAGTTGCCGGCGTGTTTAGATTGAACCGCTGATAAGACGACGCGTTTGGTAACCCAGCTGGGCAAACACGGAGTTTTTGCGAACTCAAACGACAGATAACGAGATTACTGTCTGTGTGACACATGTGGGCAGACAAGTGATATAATCGCTTCCGGGCCGACTTGTTATGAAAACATTACTTTCTAATAAAGTAATAAGTATTACAGCTTACCCATGTTGTCATGTCTGTCTACCGATCTGCCTGTGAGAGTGTATGCAAGGCATCAGATGTCCATATATGGTAATACGTGACCTTTGCAGGCACGCACCTTTTTTCACGTGGGACTATTTTTGAAATCATCAGATCCTATCCGCATGATTTGAAATGATTGGATCTTTCTGATTAGATTAATAACAACAATGCGTGGGAATATAGGACGATAGTCTGATTGTGATAGGGTTGGCGAGAGATGATGATGCTGTTGTGATATGTGATCACTTTCTTGCACACTCGCAACCGACCCGAACAACAGTAAAACTCTGATTCTAAGGCAGGGGCTGTATTTATTCATACAACCCTGTCAGTGACCCAAACCCACAAAGCAAACTAATGAACAAACATTAAACAAGTAAACAAACAAACAAAACACCCAGCCAGTGCTCAATTGCTAATCTGAAACGCAAACAAAGCACCGACTAGTTAAAATCATAATAGTTAAATAATGAGAAACACCATGCGCTTACATGTCAACTGTCCTTCTTGCACGCTGCCTGAAACATTCAACTATTATGCACACACACTCAGCCCATGCATGTCGTCTAATCAGACTAGTATGGTGTTGTGCATGAGGCTGCCAATCTCACCATGTAACACAGATTGCTACCGAAACCACTACTGCAAGAGCATCTGGATGCTTTGTGCGGTCTCCATGCGGAGGCCAGCCACACTGGTGGCCATATGCTTCATAAGGGGCGAGAAGAGACATAATTTGTTCCCAAGTGGACCCACGTGCTCTCATAAATTATCCGACACATAACAATAACTAAATAATGATGAAATATGCATAAAATAATATTAAACGTTATGTACAACAATACTCTCATTAATGAGCATAAACAGCCACCTCGCAACTGATCCATCTCAATATTCGTCCCTGCACTCTGAAGCATGTCGTATATGCCGACTGATGAGATTGGGAACTCATCATATGAAACACATCGTTACCGAAAAAACCACTGCAATAGCATAAAAATGCTTCTTGTGGGCTTGTGATGGACATCAGCCGCATTGGTGTTTCCATGCTCCGCAAGGAGCAAACAGAGAAACACCTCTGTCTCAAAGTGCCTTACGCACAAAGGAGTGGCATTGCGCTAACCAGAAATCTAAATGACTATCCTCACCTCAGTAACCCACTAAAGATATACAATAGAATTATAATCAATTATCGTGAAATACACTAAATTACCCTTACATCAAAGAATAAAATAAAATTACTCTTGACTTAACAAAACTAGCAAACGTTATAATAAGCCCACTGCGCTCTCAAATAATAAATAGCTTAACATCATAGGGCGTATAGCACGTGGCAACTAAAAATGTTATTGTCGCTCACATGCGTCATCTTTATGCACATTTAACACGTGGTCCTGGCTGCCATCTTGGCACTAACAAATATTATCTCTGTCCAGTTCCATGTATGGAATAGGTTCCTACTATATTTGCCTTTCTGCCCGGTCTCATGAATGGAATCGGTTCCAACTGTATCCTTACAACCAAAATCTGGACTTAACACCAGTAAAATCTATCCACACATTATTTTCACTCATCTATAACTTTAAAACTAAATCTAATGTCCTGGAAGAAATCTCATTTGGAAACACATCTATCTATTTTCTCAAACATAAGAACAGACTCATGCTGAATATAATTCTAAAGCTACAGAACATTACTGCTAATCAGCTTTAAAATCAAACTCACGTGTCATGTTTTTGTTCATCTTCTACCCCCACAGAACGCGCCTAACTTCGTTTCTCTCAACTTGACCGCTCTTGCGAAAAAGGTCTTCGCCGTCTAACATCTTACCTCTACTGCGAATCTCACCAAACTGATCGCTTCTCCTGCGTTAGACTTTTCACACGCCAGCGATGAGGGCTCGCGCAGTCACGTGGGCTGGGGCTTTATTGTGGCCCTCGCGTAGTCACGTGTGCTGGCGTACTCGTTGGAGCGCGCACTTCGAAAATATGTGGGCGAAAAACACATAAATATGACATGAACTTGAGGGGGCCTCTGGGGTGTTTTTATGGCCCCATCACATGACCATTTCGCAGTTTTATTTCACTGTGAATTTCACGCTCGCCAAGACAACATCAGACCTCGCCAGAGTGAAGACTAGATTCATAATTCCTCTTTTTTTAACAGGACCTTTTATTGGAGAACCAAGTAAGACTTATAAAGCAAAGGAAATCTCTACATTTTAATAAGGAACACCGGGACTAGGAAACTGAAGAAACGGAGTCAAAGAGGGAATTTATTGTCACATTAAAGACACCCCAGACGCGTGTAAGAGACCAATTCATCTCTTTTATTCATCTGACCAAAACGTTTGTGAGTCAGGATTGGCTTATTGGTGGTACCAGCAGAAAGTACTATCTCTGGAACAAGAAGGGAACCATGGCCTAAGCTTTAAGACGAATGACGCACATGGTAGACTCTCCTTGACGTTTCTGGGAAACGAGCTACCCCCGACAACCTTGATCAGAGACGAGCGCGAGCAGAGTGAAAAGAACCAACCCATAAAAAGGAGCAGAGCCATCATTGGCAGCTAAGTTCAAATATATGCTGCCACTTGAATTACTTGTAATATCTCACATGCCCTGAAGACTGTGATAATAACTTTTTTTGCTCCATAACTATTCAAATTATTTCCAACTGTTAAAATCTAAAGTGATTATTAAATTTTGTTATTTGTAATGTTACAAATTTAACTTCGATTTAATTATTTTAGAGTTACTGCATGTTTGTCTCAGTCAAATTACTACACACACTCTAAACAGAGCTATACTAAAATAATAGAATTCCACTGAGTAAATCAGGGGTGGGGGCATAAACGACCTGAACTTAAGAAGTGCTTATATCCTTCACAAAAGCGTCGGCAGAATTACAGAGTTAACATACTCAAGCAAAGCAGTATTGTTCTCGCTTATTCTGAATATCTTGTGAAGACTCCCTTTGAAATAGAAGTTTCATCACCCTTCTATCTACATCTCTGCCAAGATTAATCTTGTGCGAAGGTAGATACCTTTGAAACCCATATTAGATACTCTTGAGTTTGGCCACTGGTGGACTACTACTGCAAAGCAGGGGAGGCAATACCGTACATACTCTCAGCCATTTACAAACTCTCTCACATACATAATGTCATACTCTCACACATTTACAAACTCTCTCACATACATAATGTCATACTCTCACCCATTTACAAACTCTCTCACATACATAATGTCATACTCTCACACATCAGCACGCCCCATGTGCCTATTCAAAATACATTCACACAATATCCATACTCCCGCATACACACTGTCACATATGCACAAACACACTCACACATACACACTCTCAGTTTTACACACTCTTACAAACTCACGCGGACACACACACACACACACACACATATATATATATATATATATATATATATATATATATATATATATATATATATATATATATATATATACTCTCACTCATACACACTCTCACACATGCTCATGTGCACTCATACTAAGCACGTTCACGCAACCTCATCACATATTGCCCACTCTCACACATACAAACACTAACGCATACACCACTCTGTACTCACGTACACACCTAGACACACATACACAAAAAAGCAGCCTCACACATGCGCTCCCTCGCAATCACCCACGCATAGTCTCCCTCACGTACCCTCACATTCACACACGCACACTGCTAACCATTTAAAATTGCACGTCATCAAGCTAAGCTCAACTTGCAGCAGGAACATTCTCGTATTCTCCTTCTAGCAAGTCATGTGACTGACTGCGCCATCTGGGCGGTGGTATATTATTTCCCTTATTCTCGCCAAGTCTACAACATCACATATTTAACCCTTGCCTGGTAACGTCAACATTTCCATACAGAAATATCTTAGCGCAATCTGCCAAGTTGGACACTTCCCGTGAGATCAAAAAATGTTCCTTTGGTCTGAATATTGTCCGACTGTTGTCTTCAGCAAAAGAGGCGTATAAGTTGACTACGTCGGTCTGAAGTGGAGTTATTGTCTAGGGAAAATTACGGTGTGGATAATGTATTTATAGAATTCTTGGACATTAGTAAAAATTAAGAAACTTCGAACTGTAGAATGGGAAATTACTAGAAGGGAGAATCATTTACACATGTTTATTTGTCAGTGCTAGCAATTCTCATTCTTCAGCACTGCATCAAGCACAAGCCTTCAACTTTGTCGTGCTGTCTTATTGTCCTGTGCCATCTGTCCGAAGTCGTTTCATGTCTTATTTATCCCTTCCATATACTTGTACGTCTCCAATTCCATTTCTGCACGTGTTTTTTTTTTTTTTTGGTTTTTTTTTTTTTTTGGTGGCTACCATGGTATCTGGTAACTACCAGAGACTGGTTTACCTTGTGATGCTATCAACTGGTTTGGTACTACTCATTCAGTCAGTCAATACCCTTTAGATTCCTAAGGTGCATAGGCTCCTGTCATATGCCATCAGCTGAAGCTGTTTCCACGTTTTACTCAGCATTGTCTCTTCTTCGCGCGTTTCTTGGTCTACCTCTGCCTCTCTTGCCCCGAGGGCACAAAAACAAGGACTGCTTTGTAATGCTATCCACAGGTTTCTTCAATATGTGTCCTATCCATCGCCAGCATCTTCTTCTCATCTCTTGCTCCACTGGAATTTGTCTGGTTTTTCTCATGTTTGGTACTAGCATACCATATAATTTTTCCCTTCACTTTTTATCTGTGTGCGCTAGTTGTCATCGAACGCTAACTTTCTACTTGTGTAAGTAAATGATATCGTTAGTGATACGTAAACTATCGTGATCATAACAGTTCAAAATATTTGGTTGTCATGGTAATGGGGCGGTCTTGCTGCGTTTGGCACCTTAAGCCAAGTTACCAAAGTGCGCTACCACCCTCGATACTGCCCCGTTCTTTTCCAGTGTCTGACAGCAGAAAACTGACGCTGTATGCTCGTCGTAAACTGATTTGTATTTATAATCGTAGAGGTTGCACTGACAATACAGCAAGAAACAAAATCTTACATTCGTCATGCTTCATTTCATTTTCTTTTTCGCTCCGTCTGGAGCATGGGACAACCACTGCAGTTGATCCGCTTGCAGGAAGTCTACACAAAGCATTCTCATGTTCTTGTAGCTGTGGTTTCTGTAGCAGTGTCTTTTACATGATGAGGTTGCCATTCCCAAGCACAACGTCATATTAGTAGTCGCCTTGTACGACATGCCTGAGCGAACAGTAGTCCTTTTCTTGTTATGCCTCATCAGAAGCTCCCGAGAACTACACAGGGCAAACTTAAGAACAGCGGCGAAGAGCTGACGTTTTTGTTCTTGAGTTAAGTATGTCGCACTGCACACTGTGAGAACGTGTTATTGCAGGATTTCTTTAATATTATCTGTCCATCAACGTACCCTTTAACCAGTTCTTCTACTGTTGTAGGCACGTAGGGGTAATGTATCGGGTTACGTTCTCTCAAGATGGCCAAACTACGTAATTGTCTGTGTCCCTATAAATGTGATATAGTTCTTACAATTTTTTTTCTGATGCCATCATTTCTCTGTCTGTCTCTCCTAATAACATTAATGGCTCTTCTTAGGCTTCTTATCTCACACGACGTGGTTTTGCTCTTCTGTACGTGGGTCAGGAACTAACTGTAAGAAACAGCCCTTTGTACATTGTCACAGCTTTTATCAACTGAGTGTTTAAGAACTACGAACTACCAACTGCAACAGACCATTGTCTTTTAAAGGCAGAACGATATTCTAGAACGTTCAGGACTTTCTAGACAAATTAAATCGTTTGACATTCCGTTGTTGAGCATTCTCACATTTGTTAGTTTAAAAAATTTGGCCATGACAGAAAAACACGCCATCGCCTAACAATAACTGAGAATGCAAAGAAACGACACATTTTGAATTTGATGACACCCTTTAAAATTCGGTGTCATAGAATCTAGACGAGGGGTTCTCAAACTTATTTTGCTCATGGCCCACGTATGAGCCTCATTTACCTCTGTGGCCTCCCTCAAAGTCGGTGGTAGCTTGAAAAAAGTACTTTACTATCTTACTGTAGACCCCTAGAAAAATCGCATGGCCCACTTTGAGAATCACTGCTCTAGATGAACCCCTGGATCGGTTGGCCCAACGATTGGTAAAATACATCAATGTGCTTCTTTGCAACTCACATTATGCGAATCACGACAACAAATTACTATTCAGAATTATAATGAGACGAGTTAGAAGTAAAATAAAACGAAATTGAACTGTCCAGATCTGCATTGGCTAAGCGCCAAACTTCGCCATATATATTATAACGACAGGTTTAAAAAACATGAAGTTGTAATCTTATTAGAACAAAGTAAATTGCCTACGTTGCGGCCACAAGTCTTTCTTAATGGACAAACGAACAAAATCAGAAAAGAAAGAAAAACATTCCGCTGAGTGAGACACTGAAAAAAAAAATTTTAAGGAATAATGCAACCCTTGAAATCGTCATGGTATTCGTGCGATGAAAAACGCAAAATGGCTTCTGCATCCGGGAATGGAGAGTAAATGATAAGTTGAGGAAGGGGCCGAAAAAAGCTAGGTTAGAGGAATTGAGAAAAGGACCAAGTAAGAAAACGGGCTTAGGAGGTTTAAATGAATATATATTATAAGTACATAAATAAAAAGAAAAACACACGGAAAGGAGAAGAAAAGTGCAGACAGATATGAAAAGCTTATCTTCGAGAAGGTTCTCCAGATCATGAAATAGGTTTGTTAAATTCATGCTGAAGCACCAGCTAGTTGTATTTAAAAGGCATTTGCCTGTTGGTAGAAACGCGGACGATATTGCAAACTGTTTTATATGAATAAGCTCTCGGTGTGATTTGGTCCTCATAGACTCTCACTGCCCACAGGAACAACAAAAACAGCGAATTGGACAGCATGTCAAAAGCACTAATGGAAACCATAAATTAAAAACAGTAAAAGTACAGTGGATCTCTACCCCCGGCAAGATACATATAAACGAGATAGCAGATACATTTGTCAAAGAATGTGAAAGAAAAATCCAAACTGAACACAGGGAATTCATGAAAAGATTAAATCTATAAGCAAATACAACTTTAAAGAAAAATGGCATAAGAAACAGCCACAAATCGATACAGCAGAACTATACTACTCATTACCAAGATGAGATCAAGTGATAATTTTCAGACTGAGAACTGGCCATAGCAGACCAAATACAATCTGTTCAACAAACTGAACATCGGACTTACAGATACGTGATCATGTGTGAAGGACACACAGATATGTGAACATGTGTGAAGGACAAACAAACAGTCAAACATTTCCTCCAAGACTGCCGGCTCCATGAGAGGCACATGATGGCAGCATTACCTTCTTTAATCCAGTTAGGAGAGATGCTCTATGGTGACGAGAGAAGCTTGAGACGGACTTCCAACTTTATAAGAGAGATATATATTTGAGACTGAAAATTGCAAATGACAAAAGGTATTCGAACATTACACAAAACTGAAAATAAAATGACACTAAATACCCTAATTATAACCGACAATCAGTTTGAACAGGATAGACCAAAATGGTGGAAGGGCGGAGACAAATGATCATCTGAGGTTGTTCACACACACACTAAAAGAGACAGAACAGCAAAAAAGAAGACTAAGGTGTGTTTCGATATTCTAATTTTACCTTGGGTTGTCATAATATATCGTGTCTTCATTCAAGCTCTGAACGTCTGCCTATTTTAGCAAATATTTATGGCTACACTTGTCCGCTGGCTGCTATTATCACGCTCTAGTGTCCTCCGACGTAGAATATAGCGGAGCCCTTCCTTGCCACCAGCGGTAGCAGCAACACGTTAACACTAACAGAGACCAGAAATAGAGGCCAGCTCAGAGGGAGTGGGATTGATAAGTTATCAGCATCTTAAAGAGACAAAACATGACAGCATATATTACAATATTATGTGCACTGCATTGGAAATAAGAAATGAACCCTGATGGTAACGCGCTATTCGTGGCACAAATAGGAGATAATAACATAAAATAGTAAAGGTTAATGTTACAATCAGCGAAGGCAGCGAGTACAAACAATTATAGTTCCCATTAGTCCGAACTAACAGTAATCAACTCAAAGACCAGGTTTCGCCACAGAACTGTCAAAACAATTGATCGTCTTCAGCCAGCTGACGTTCTTCAATATACAGTTCAAAATGTCACACTGGGTACATTTGCAAATTTATGGTTATTGCTCCGGGGTCACCGAACATGAATCATGCACTGAACATCAATGCCGTCACCATTTTTTGCTCGTTTTGGAGCGTGGGTCCACTAATGCTGATGGCTCCCTTGAGGAAGCCTGTGTCAAAGCATAAAATGTTTTAACAAACGATGTTTCCAGTCTTATGCTTAACTTCATAATAGTTGCCCCCTACACCACGACTGGGTGAAGCAGTATTCCTGTTATGGTGTGTTTCCCAGAGACCTCTGAGAAAATGCACTAGACCAGTGGTTCCCAAACTTTCTTTCTCTTGGCCACACTTTCAGAATGAAAATTTGCTCGCGCCACACCGAATTTTTTATTGATAAGAAATACCTTCAAAAACAAAAAAATCCAACGCCTAACAATGCTTTATTCATAACATAGAACACAACAACTTTGTAATATGATCATCAGACATTCTGAAAGTATAAAACAATACAGCTACATAATAACATTATTCATTCATAAAATACAAATTCTTTGAGAGTTGTGAGCTTGTTTTTGTCGGGTAATCTTTATCATTTGTATTACTTTTAACTATTTTTATTATTATTAAAATTTATATATTATGAAGTAAATTATACTACTGAATAAAATATGGAAAATTATGGAAAATTCTATGGGTTTCTATATATATATACACATTTCCCATATTATATCACATGTAACAAAATAAAATATGAAAATTACCTTCTTATTAATTTTTGGCAGATGAGTTTTTTTAATGTCTTCTTCTTTTTCTCTGTTCGCCCTCAGACTTCTACATTAATGACTAATAACGACAGTAGTCAGCTCAAGGTTCCTGACATCTCGTTCGCCCTCACACTTCCACATTAATAACTCTAATAAAGGGAGTAGTCAGCTCAAGGTTCCTGACATCTCGTTCACCCTCACACTTCCACATTAATAACTCTAATAAAGGGAGTAGTCAGCTCAAGGTTCCTGACATCTCGTTCGCCCTCACACTTCCACATTAATAACTCTAATAAAGGGAGTAGTCAGCTCAAGGTTCCTGACATCTCGTTCACCCTCACACTCTTTTCCCTGTACACTTCCCCATTATATGGCTGGCTGGTCTGTACTTGACTGGTGACTGCAAAAATGTCTCTAAATCATTGATTTTCTTTGAATCTTCCCGCCGCACCTGTCATCCTCTCGCGCTGCTCCAGTGTGGCACGTCGCACAGTTTGAGAACCACTGCACTAGACGAACAACAGTGTGCACAGTGCACTAAATACGAGAACTGACTTATACGAGCTATTATTATATTTAACTCCTAAAGAACTGGTGGTTGTCTTGTGTTTGATGCAAGGAATTTTCTGTGACTTTGCGTTTTCATATAATTTTAACGTTTATAGGTTTGGTCTTTTCGAGTTTTTACTTTATTTTTTTTTTAAGAATGGTAATGTCACATGCAGTTTGGTTTGTTTTGAAGGGCCATCATCAATGCACACGGACAACTCCATCAGTGCTCCGTTCTTCTCCCTTAGATCACACAAGGAGAATCTCAGCACAGTGTACGAACTCCGTAGCACTGGCGAAGAATCACACATTCTATAAATATTTTTGTGGTGGATAGGTTTCCTAATTTTTTAATTTTTACAGGACAGCAGCCGTATGACCTACTCTTTACGATTTCCAACTACCAAGGGAATTTTAACATGCGCAACTTATAAACTTGGGACAAAACGAAACACAAACTTGGGCAAATATACCGACCATGAAAACTGGCCTCTCTTCCCTTACGAGTTACCTTATCTTTTTCCAGACCAGATGGTCTTTTATATTTATTGTAACGGACAGCCACTGTATCTAGGTTGAACGTGGGGTGCCTCGTCGGCAAGACTCCTATTTTTTAAAAAGAAATCACATTTTTGGTACGGTGGAAAGAAATAATGAAAAATAATAAGGTGTGAAAGACTAACTACTGTGACACAGCAAAGGACTTCATTATCATGACAACAATTTAATGTAGGACATCTAAGAAATCAAGAAACAAGAGACAAATTTGCGGTCACAACATCCAACAAATTCAAAGTGCTCCAACAGCTGGAAGATGTAGAGAATACAGAAGACTATTGGCAGCAAATCAAAACTGTATGGAATGAGACATGTGAAGAAATACTGGGGGAAAAGGAACAACAAAAAGCATGGATAACAACAGAGACCATCAAAAAGATAAAAGACAGAAAAAACAAGAAAGCAGATTTAAACACAAGCAAAACCAGAAGTTCCAAAGCTAAGGCTCAAGAAGTGTACACAGAAGCAAACAAAGAAGTAAAAAGAAGTATCAAAAGAGACAAGAGGAAGTATATTGAGGAGTTGGCAAGAGAGGCAGAAGATGCTGCAGCCAAAGGAAATATGACAGAACTGTATAACAGCACAAAGAAGCTAACAGGGAAATATAAGCAAACAAGTTGCCTCATAAAAGACAAGAATGGAAAACTGCTCAGCAATATACAAGAGCAAATGAAGAGGTGGACAGAATATGTTGAGGACCTTCTCAATAGACCAGCTCCACAAAACCCCCCGGACATCCAGCCAGCAGAAGAAGAGCTACAAATTAACGGCGAAAGACCAACGAAGGAAGAAATAAAGAAAGCCATAAAGTTTCTAAGAGATGGTAAAGCGTCTGGACCTGATGGCATTCCAGCGGAGGCCATCAAAGCAGATATCGACACGGCTACAGAGATGTTATATAAATTACTTGGTAAAATCTGGGAAAAGGAAGAGATACCAGCAGAATGGAAGGAAGGATGTCTGGTTAAGTTGCCTAAGACGGGAAATTTACAAGAGTGCACACATTATAGAGGAATAATGTTACTATCAGTGCCAGGAAAAGTATTAAACAGGATTATCCTAGAGAGATTAAAAGAGTCCATAGACAAGAAACTGAGAGATGAACAAGCAGGTTTTCGACAAAACAGATCCTGTACAGACCAGATAGCCACTTTGAGAATAATAGTTGAACAAAGTCGGGAATGGAATTCACCACTATACATCGGATTTGTGGACTACGAAAAGGCATTTGACAGTGTAGACAGAGAATCACTTTGGAAATTGATGAGGCATTATGGAGTTCCCCTGAAGATCATTAATTTAATAAAGAAAACATATGAAGACATGACATGCAAAGTTCTTCATGAAGGACAGCTTACAGAACCGCTTGGGATAAGAACAGGAGTGCGACAGGGATGCCTTTTGTCTCCATTTCTTTTCTTACTAACAATAGACTGGGTTATGCGAACATCGACAACACACAACAGAAATGGAATCCAGTGGGCTCTGACTAAGCAGTTGGATGATCTGGATTTTGCTGATGACTTGGCTCTTCTGTCCCATAACCGTAATCAGATGCAGGACAAATTGAAAACACTCGATGAGAGGTCACGGCAATTGGGTCTGAAAATACACAGGGAAAAGACAAATAATGAGAATAAATGCAGGAAATGATGACAGGGTTGAACTTGAAGAAGCACCAATACAAGATGTAGAATCGCACACATATCTTGGCAGCAATATAGACAAAGTTGGAGGGACAGACAGTGATATCAAAATAAGAATACAAAAAGCAAGAGGAGCTTTCATAGCATTGGGAAATATATGGAGATCAAGAGAAATCGGATCCAACACGAAAATAAGAATCTTCAACTCAAATGTGAAGTCAGTCCTATTGTATAGCTCTGAGACATGGAGAACAACAGAGACAACAACCAAAAAGCTACAGACTTTCATAAATGGGTGCTTGCGTAGAATAGAAGGATTAAAATGGTATGACAAGGTTACCAACGTGGAACTGATGACAAGAACCAGACAAGTGCCAGTGGAACAAGAGATGAGAAGAAGACGATGGCGATGGATAGGACACACACTGAGGAAACCTGTTGATAGCATTACAAGGCAGTACTTGTTCTGGAACCCCCAGGGCAAGAAAGGCAGAGGTAGGCAATGAAACACATGGAGAAGAAAGCTGGAAACAGAGGTGAAAATGATAAGGATAACGTGGAAAGAACTTGAGATGATGGCACGTGACAGGAGGACTTGGCATGTGATTGTTGAAGGCCAATGCTCCTTTGGGAGTGGAGGGTTATGAATAAATGAACTTATAAACTTGAGGCACAACGAAACACAAACTTAGGCGAATATACCGACCATGAAAACTGGCCTCTCTTCCCTTACGAGTTACCTTATCTTTTTCCAGACCAGATGGTCTTTTATATTTATTGTAACGGACTGCCTCTGTATCTAGGTTGAACGTGGGGTGCCTCGTCGGCAAAACTCCAATTTTTTTTTTTAAATCACATTTTTGGTTCGAGGGAAAGAAATAATGAAAAACAATAAGGTGTAAAAAGACTAACTACAGAGACACTTCGAAGGACTTCATTATCATTGCAATGATTTGTCTTGATTTTTATTGCTGTCTAATCTTTGCACTGATTTGTCTCTATTTCCAAGTCTGTCTTCGCATGTCATCATTAGGTTACTTAGTTGTCCATGTTATTATTATCACCCTTCTAAGAAACCACTTCCTTGTTGTCTCCAATAAGTTCTCCGTTAGTTTATTCATTGCACTTTGCTTCACGTCCATAAAATAATACTGGTTCAATGTAACAACGAAGACCCATTTTCTTACTTTTATTGGTAAGGATTTCTGTTTTTTGTCTTTGTTAATGCTGGTTTTTGCCGGAGCTGTTCAGATGTTTATCTCCGTGAAGAATCTTCCATCTGATGTTAATTTTGTGCTCAATTATTTAAATTTCTCCATTATTTAAATGGTGTTTTTTTTTACTATGTAATTTTGGTAATGTTTCTCATTAGCCTGTTTTTATTATGGCGGCCACAGAAATGATTATTAGTTACTTCCCTTCGAGTGTTTGAGTGGTTGTAACCGCCGAAGCACTCCAAGGGAGGTAAATAACAATCATTTCTGTGACCGCAATAATAAAAAAAGCTAATGAGAAACATTACCGTATTTTTACATTACATTCTGGTAGTGGCGTTTTCTTCGCGATGTCCCATTGTCTTATTCTTGGCACAGTATCATCATTTTCCTTTGCGCACTTTACGGACCATGAAGCCACAACACCTGTGGTCCCGCAGAAAGCCTGCACAAAGCTTTTGCATGCTCTTGCAGCGGGGGTTACAGTGGTAGTCTGTTTTACACGATCATGTTTAATGCAAGCAATTTGCTGCTACTGTCACTCTTGGATGGGTTGTACAGTTTTACAGATATATGTAAGGATTATTACTACACAAAGCGAAATGTATAACCAACGTACTGGTGCTGACACAAACAGATTAGAAAAGAGAAAGAGAGAGAGAGAAATGGCATGCAGAAATTAAAAATAAATACAAAAGATACTGACAGCAAGCAGCTGACAGTATACATGTTGAAACTCCGGAGAAAAAGAAACGGACCTGGGGTTGCCTAAGAATAAATCTATATAAAGCATCTGAAAACTGGAAATAAAAATGAGTTCCAGAAAGAATGCGTTCCAGAAAAAAATGAGTGAATGATAGATGCCTTCATAAAGGAAGATGAAGGAAGAAATGTGCTTCGGATGGGATGGTCCTTAAAACAAAAACGAAAGAACAATATGGAGTGAAATATTTATCAAGTAAGAAGGTAAATCACCCTCAAGAATATTACAGAGCAGTGCTCAGAATGGCAGAGACAGCTATACATTAACTTTGTTGATTTTGAAAAGGCTTTCGACAGCATACTGTGGTGAAGTGGGATGTTATAAATACTTATAGGGAACTTAGTGTACTGACTGAGATCAGCTGTGAAGGTATCTATATCTATTAAGAGTAGTGTATTATAGATAACCTTACTTGCTACCACATATCTATATATCTCAGTCAGAATTATTCTGGAATAGTGTGATGCTACGTTATGTGTCTAGGGTATGTGTATGGTGAAGTGTAAGTCACAACAACAGACAGATAAACAATTTAATTTAATCCACTACTCTTAACCACACTGTGACACTCACATACATATAACACTCTATGAGAATAGCTTAAAGAAGTCACTCGTAACGGTTCAAATAACAATATGTATTCATTACTAGCATGAATGAATATGTGTCCTGATTCAACTACAAGGGAACCAGGAATCACAATCAATTTAAATTACAAGTTATGTACAGAATGTATTTAATATGAATATTGTAGTGACATATATTAGTACAAATGTTCTATGTGTGTCAGTTGTGTAGTAGTAAAATGAGGTAATACTGGTTTTGTTTTGTTCAAGCTCTGTTGGTATTTGTCATCATGACTTCAATAGTTGGTCTTTAGGGACTAGTATTGGAGATGTTCACAGTTCCTGATTTTAAGACAAGTAAATTCCCCTCTGAATAGTATTTTTATAAAGTTATTTCAAGATGAGGGGACATAATGTTGAGCTCAGCTGGCAAACTCTGCTTATCTTGAGTGATGGCGGCAGGAAAGGACTCCTCTGCTCGAATTCTCCTCTGGGC
The DNA here is from genome assembly GCA_024509875.1 of Oreohelix idahoensis. Taxonomy (NCBI): domain Eukaryota; kingdom Metazoa; phylum Mollusca; class Gastropoda; order Stylommatophora; family Oreohelicidae; genus Oreohelix; species Oreohelix idahoensis. The sequence continues at coordinate 6,607 of JAMPIV010009436.1, read as the reverse complement.
TCAGGAGACACCTCACTGATAGCTAAAAAGACCAAGGAGTATGCTGTCCGACTCTGGATTCAGCAAATCTCTGACCAGATGCTGCTCAGTACCATCAAGACCACTGTCCCACAATTCATACGAATAACACAGATACGTTGATTAGCAATGAATTCTGGCACAAACTGGCACAAACTTCCATCTGCCTATGTTCCAGGCTTTTATTGAGCAAAATATATGCTGGCTTCAACGCACTGATGCTTTATCAAGCTATTTTAAACAAGTGGTTTCGAACTAACGCTCCCAAGTGTGTATATCAGCGAGTCTGACCAATGAGCCCCGTTTCGACAAGTGTTTGAAAAAATGTTATCTTTTCCCGTCTCCCCTAACAACCAAGATAGTATTTATAGCCCGACCAATCGTGGTTAGGCTTTCATTTGTTGCGCTCCAATCAATTTGGAGTTTACATGGTAGGCTATTTATGTAACGTAAGGTTTTTTTTTTTTCAAACACGTTATAAAAAATTTTATGAGCAGAAATGATTTCATGCTGTCAGGCAGCCTCACTATTTTATTTTGGGTATAATTTATTAATTCCTGGACTATTGGCGTAACGTTTTACATATTATTTGTCAGCAAGCCCTAAGGAACCCAATTTTCCCACTTTAAAAGAGCTACGTGGCTGCGTTCAAAATATGTGTTTTCTACCTCCTGTTTGGAAGATGTGCTGTCTGGGTACTGTTATGTTTTCAACCGTAAACCCATCTAATGTTATCTTTTCTAATAAGAGTCTGTTATGATTTATAAACCTAACTCTGGGAAAGGGTAGTGTATTTTATCACTGTCCGTCTGAAAAAAAATTAGTGCATGTAGACTTACACGGGTGATGGCCGCATTTGCGCAGCGCGCGACCGGAGTTGCATGCGTTCCTGATTTTCCGCCCTCCCTTCTCGCTATCCTTTTGTCCATCTGTTCGTTCGTTTTGGTAACGTAATGTAGAAAAAGACATGAATGGAATTTAAAATTTAGGTCATTACGCAGTCTGCCTCTTACTGTTTTTCCAAGAAATACAGCACACGTTTCATTGAAGAAAGCGGGTATAATACAGTAAGCTTTTACTATCAACGTGAAAGCGTTACAATTTGCAGACGAAGCAGAAAACAAGGGGGATTTCGAGTACATTCTTTGTGACAGCACTGTCATTTTACCATTGCTCTTCTCTTTATTAATTTTATTTGTTAGGCTTCATATTTACCTAATAATTTATATATGTGGATTAGAATATTTCATGACACCTCCCCTCTTAAAACAGACATTATATGTCAGTCCTTTATTCTATATACACATAGAGAAATTTATTATTATTTCTGGGGTTTACGGTGATTCTCATCACACGGATGGCGGCTTAAAAAATCCGCTCCCAGATTGGTTTTTCCAGATATATATTCAATGCTAAAATTATATGGAGCCAGAAGCAAAGACCATCGGAGTAACCTAGAGTTCTCATGCTTAGCCTGTGCTAAAAACGATAAAGGTTTGTGGTCAGTTTGCAACTTAAATGCCTTCCCATATAGATAAATATTGAATTTCTTTATTGCCCATATACTGCAAGACATTCTTTTTCGCTAGTTGAGTAGTTGATTTCAGCTTTATTCAACTTTCTGCTAGCATATGCCACTGGGCTTAATTCCCCATCCAATGCATCTGATTTCTGTAGTAAAGTTGCACCTAACCCAATATTACTTGCATCCGTCCTTACTATGAATTCTTGACTTAAGTCAGGTAATTTCAAAATGGGTTTACTTGTGAGCTTTTCCTTCAATTCTTGGTAAGTCATTTCACATTGTGGTGTCCATGTAATGCGATCTGGATGTCCTTTACGTGTCAATTCCGTTAAAGGTGCACATATGGAATTAAAGTTTTTGATATACTTCTGGTAGAAACCACATAATGAGACAAAGGATCTCACGTCCTTATTGGTTTGTGGTCTCGGGGCTTTCTGTAGTTTCTCTAAATTCTTTGGGTCAGGGGTCATGTTTCCCTGATAAACTGTGTGTCCCAAAAATTCCAATTCTTTACATCCAACGCAACATTTGGTTGGTCGGGCTGTTAAATTTGCCTCCCTAAGTCGATCAAACAGCATGTTCAGAGAGTCAATGTGTTCCTCAAATGTTTCTGTTGCTATAAGGATATCATCCATAAAATTTGTTATACAGGGATTATTCAGAGGATCCAATAATTTTCTCATCATTCTAGAGAAGACACTAGGCGCATTCTTCAATCCAAATGGCCTAATCTATTAAACTCATAGTGTCCTTCTGGAGGTACTAAAAGCTAGGTATGGTCTAACCTCAGGCTTTACTGGAATCTGATAGTATCCTTTACTCAGATCCACTTTTGAGAAATATTTAGCTTTATTTAGTCTGGCAAACAGCTGATTTGTATCCGGCAATGGATCCACCTGTCCTTCTGTAATAGCATTCAGTCTCCAGTAATCTATACAGAGTCTATGTTCTCCAGAGGGCTTCCTTAAGAGTACCACACCCCCGGAAATCTTGTACGAAGACTCACTGTGCGAAATAATTCCTTCCTTCAATAGATAGTCTATCTCTTCCTTCAAAGCTTTTTCCTTAGCAAACGGAATCGAATATGGTTTCATACAGACAGGTGTGGAGTCTATGAGTTTCATATCATATTCCAATAGGTTTGTATGCCCTGGTCGGTCTGTTAACACCTCTGCATGATTATTTAGAACCTGTTGCACTCTCTCTTTCTGAGTTTTCGTTAAATGTGTACTGATTTTCACCTGTGCTGCTGTATCACAGGGGTGTAATGGATATTCAAATGATGAAAGTGGTTCCTTTTTCATCTCCATGGCGATGGACAAGGTCAACAAGTGTTTCTCTTCCTGATGTTCTCTTTCCAAATATTTCTTCAGGAGATTCACATGATAGATTTTTTCTTTCCCCTTCTTATCTATCTTATAATTTGTTCTAGACACCTTCTCTAGAACTGTATATGGACCCTGCCATCCAATTTGTAACTTATTCTGACTCCCAGGCAAAAGAAGCAGTACTTTCTCTCCCACAGCCAAATTTCTGTCTTTCGCCTTCCTGTTATAATAGGCAGCATGTTTCTTCCTGGCTTGTTTCAAATTTTCATTGGCAAGTTTCCAGCCAGTTTTTAACCGAGTGGTCAGCTCATTCACATATTGGTATGAAGATGTAATGTTTTCCTCTGCCTTTTCATCAGTCCACGTTCTTAACAAAGCTTCAAGTGGACCTTTTATTGTGTGGACCTATTTGTCCATGCACCGGTATGGTCTCTTCCCCTCGAAGCTTTATAGTGATGATTTTTCCTCCCAGAATTATCATTCACAAAACGACCGCTACCAATTTTTCTTTTGGGGCTTTCTCCTCACTTAAAATTCTTGATGAGAGATTTCCTCTCTACATCTTCTTCCTCCAGTTTGTTTAAGTCCGATTGAGGGATTGTCGGCTTATCCTGGGGTAAGACATCCTTTTGCACTCTCCGCATAGTGGCCATTGTAAAACAGTTAAGTGAAGCTTGTCCGTGAAAAGGGGCTTCCCATTCCATTTGGTCGACTTTATCAAATCTATTTTTCTTTTTATTATCAGGCCTAATTTTGCCCCGTGGCGTGTCCAGGTCCTGATCCATGTTCCCACTTGTGGGTGTTCCCTCATGTGCTATGCTACACCTTTCTACAAAATTCTCAATGTCCCATCTTGCTTTGGGCCAATAATAATTGTGAGCCACCCTTTTGAATGATTGGTACCTATTTTCTCATGGTCCCCATCTGGTTTCACTAAAGTAGGCTCCTTATTAATTCTGTCCTGTATCTTTTTGGAAAGAAAAAGAACCAGTCTGTCCCGTGACCCCTTGGGATCTAGGTTCCGGCCTTCCTATACATCAACTTGTTTTTCATGTAAAAATCTCCCTTGCCTGGAGTTGTATGACAAGTTGACAATTTTCTGAAACAAGGCTTGAGTGTTTTATCCCCAGCCTGTGCCTGCCTCATCTCTTCTGGAGTGGTATCTAACATAATATCCTCCTCCTGTCTTGAGGTCGACCTGACCTGAAGGGTTGCAATATACACAGGTTTCCTTCTGCAACGGTCAGTGTCATGATTGTCCATCTGACAATTCTTACACCACCTTTTTCCTTGGTTGAAAGATTTTCTTTCATCATATTTCCTTTCATCGAATTGTGGGAATTTATTTTTATTGTCATACCGTGGCCTATCAAATTGGTGCTTACCTTTATTTTGATCCCTAGGATCAAATTTATTAAAGTTCTGTAGGTGCCGCTAAAGTTATCCACCCTGTTTCTTTTTATTACCTGTTACCTCTGCTTGAGCTGCTTGATACCTTTCAGCAACATTTAGCAACTCACCCAGCCTCTCTGCACCTTGTTCCATGAGAAACTTTCTCAGGTCTGGAGCCATGGACTCTCTTAGTTGCTCTATAAGGACCTTTTCCTTAAGATCTTGGGTTTTCCCCAGAGAAGTCCATTTCTCCAAGTATGTCTCTATTCGTGCAGAGAACTGGTGATAGGTTTCACCTGACAGTAGTTTAGCATTCCTAAATTTTTTCCTGTAAAGCTCTGCATTCTTTTCATACCTTAACAAAAGAGCCTGCTTTAGCATGTCATAATTTTCCTGATCACCTCTGCTCATTTTTGCAAAAACTTCATAAGCTGCCCCACGAAGTCCCTGAGATAACTTTAAGCTCCACCTTTCTCTCTCTAACCCATACGTGGTAGCTAATAGTTCATACCTATTTAGGTAGCTCTCTATATCAACGTCTTTCTCAACAAAATGATCTAAATGAAAATTCATAGCTGAGGTTGAGGCTCCTTGGCTAGCAGTGGCATCAGAGGCAAAGGGACTGGCACCATTTTCTGGAGCATGGCCTTGAAACTCAAACTCCCTTAGTCGTAACTCATGTTCCCTTTGTAATCTCTTCTCCTCCTTTTCTGCTTCCCTTTCTGCAGCTAATTTCTTCTCTTACTTCTTTCTGCAGCCGAATTTCTTCTCTTCCCTTTCCCTTTCTGCAGCCAATCGTTTGTCTCTTCTCTTTCTGCCTAGCCAATTTCTTTCCTCGGCTCCAATGCTTTAGCTCAAGCTCAATCTGCAAACTCTTAGTCTCAGCCTCAGCTTCAAATTGTAACTTCTTAATTTCCCTTTCAGCCTCTAACTTCTTTCGGCTTCAAACCTTCTTTCTTCACGTTCAATAAATTTGTCACATTCCGTCGTGACATAGGCAACCATAACTTGCCCATCTAATCCTAACTCTTTTGCAGTCTGAACCGCAGCAGATCGAAATTTGGCCAGGTCCGCCATTGTCTATTATGTAAATTTATACAATGTCTAACCAACAATTCAATCTCTAATGGACAACACAGGCACCGTGAGCTCAACCTTATTTAATTCCACCCAAGGATACCTTTTAATTCTTATATTCCCTGAAGTGAATTACCCCCAATATTTTTAATAGGGAAAGATTCAAAATCCCAAGAGCGAGACCCCAATATATGTGGTGAAGTGGGATGTTATAAATACTTATAGGGAACTTAGTGTACTGACTGAGATCAGCTGTGAAGGTATCTATATCTATTAAGAGTAGTGTATTATAGATAACCTTACTTGATACCACATATCTATATATCTCAGTCAGAATTATTCTGGAATAGTGTGATGCTACGTTATGTGTCTAGGGTATGAGTATGGTGAAGTGTAAGTCACAACAACAGACAGATAAACAATTTAATTTAATCCACTACTCTTAACAACACTGTGACACTCACATACATATAACACTCTATGAGAATAGCTTAAAGAAGTCACTCGTAACGGTTCAAATAACAATATGTATTCATTACTGGCATGACGGAATATGTGTCCTGATTCAACTACAAGGGAACCAGGAATCACAATCAATTTAACTTACAAGTTATGTACAGAATGTATTTAATATGAATATTGTAGTGACATATATTATTACAAATGTTCTATGTGTGTCAGTTGTGTAGTAGTAAAATGAGGTAATACTGGTTTTGTTTTGTTCAAGCTCTGTTGGTATTTGTCATCATGAATTCAATAGTTTGTCTTTTGGGACTAGTATTGGAGATGTTCTCAGTTCCTGATATTAAGACAATTAAATTCCCCTCTGAATGTTATTTTTACAAAGTCAGTTCAAGATGAGGGGAAATAATGTTGAGCTCAGCTGGCCAAGTTAGCTTATCTGGCGTGATGGCGGCAGGAAAGGACTCCTCTGCTCGAATTCTCCTCTGGGCTCTGGAGACACCTCACTGATAGCTAAAAGGAACAAGGAGTATGCTGTCCGACACTGGATTCAGCAAAGCTCTGACCAGGTGCTGCTCAGTACCATCAAGACCACTGTCCCCACAAATTCATTTAACGAATAACACAGATACGTTGATTATAGCAATGATATTCTGGCCACAAACTGGCACAAAACTTCCTATCCCTGCCTATGTTCCAGGCTTTTATTGAGCACAAAATATATAGCTGGCTTCAACGACACCCCTGATGCTCTTATCAAGCTTTTTTTTTAAAACATGTGGTTTCGAAACTAAACGGCTCCCAA